>CM035416.1:150336760-150431760 GCA_020310875.1 Ceratopteris richardii | reverse complement strand
AGGGTGCATATGGGAAATTATGAAACATACGATAAGACAAGGTGAGAATAGACCATGTGGACAATGTGGGGAAATAAAACAATGTGATAAATGTGCTCAAAACATGTGGGTCTGACCAAAAGTCAGAAAAAAGTGTGGATTTTGGAAAAAAAGTCAAAAAAGGAATCCAGAGGTGCCAAAATACATGAAAACTCCAAATTTGAAAAAAATGGCCATCCGAGGCACGATCCAGAGCCAAAAGCTTTGAGCCATAGAAATTATATATATATATATATATATATATATATATATATATATGTATGTGTAAAATCATTCCTTTTTTTTTGGGGAAAATGCATCCGATTGCCAAGTTTCAACTATATGAAAAAAATAAACTAAATAAAATAAAATAATAAAAAATAAAATGAAGAAAATGAAAAATAAAAAAATAAGGGTAAAAAAAATAAAATAAAAAATAGGGGGGAAGGGGGGGAGGGAGGGGGGTTTTTTTTTTTAATAATCTTTTTTGGGAAAAACAAAACGCCTAGGGGAGCTTTTTTTTTTGAGAAAAAATATCCAAAAAAAACTGAAAAAAATACATAAAAGATCCAAAAAAAATGCAAGAAAAATCCAAAAAATCTTCAAAAAATTTTCAAAAATTTTCCTACAGGCCTAAGCTAGCTTTTTGCACTCAAACCCACAGAGAGCTTCCTTTATTCCTCAATTTTGGCAAGAAAATGACACATGAAAAGGAGAAAAATGCTAGAAAAAGTCTAAAAAATGATTGAAAATTTCTCGAAAAATTCCTAAAAAATTCCAAAAATTGTACATTTGCAAAGTTTATGAAATGGCTGCTAAATTTGCCAAAAACTCAAGAAACAAGCATGAAATGGATAAAGAAAACTACTAAAACTTAAGCAAAAATGAAATGAGAGGGCTATGTAGAACCTGGACAAATTTTGCATTCCAAGTGATCCATAATTCTTCAGTTGGCTTGATGATAGACCTTTAGCCATGATCTTTATATGTTGACCCCGAGAAACTCCTCCATAATCTCCAATTGTGTTGCACTTCATTTGTTTTATCTTCTTGTTGGGCACACTGATGATCTGATAGGGGTATCCTGAATCCTTCAGAAAAATATTATCTCCTCCATACTGCCTCTTTTGTATCTTTGTTTCAGCTACATTATGACTTAATCTACAAAATTTCATTTTCACTATTCCATCTTCTTCATCCAATCGAACCCTCTGTTTCCAAAGACTTGCAGGTACTTCTTCCACATCCTTGTAAAGCCCTGCACTCACTATCATAAAAATTGAGACAACAGATGATATCCATACCGGGATCCATAAAAAAGTGGCCATTGACATATGCTTTGAAGTAGTTTCAGCATTGTTGCACTTAAGGGCTCTTCTTTTCTCCTCTCTTCTATGCCCTTTAATTGAGACTATTTCACTCAACTCAGTAACCTGAGTGATTTCCTCTTTTTCTTCATATGCTTCTTCACTACTGGAGTTTGGAAAAAATCCATAGCAAGAAGATGGGTCTTCTGCATGGAGCCAAGCCAACATGTTTTCATCTTCATATAAATCTTTGCCTTCAAATAGATCTGCTTCTGGGTTGTCCAAAAATTCTTCTTCCATACAAATACCAATTGTCTGCATCATGCTAGTATTTCTTCGATTGTCTAGTCCTTCTTCTAGAATTATCTGCTACAAATCTTTTCCCTCTTGCTTTGCCCACATTGTGTCCTTGCCCAAGTCATGCAGCACATTGGCATGCCTTAACCAAGGTCTCCCAATTAACAAGGGGAAACTTCCTTCTACCTGTGGCAGCCTTAAAACAACAAAGTCCAAGTTAAAGATGGTACCTTGTATTTTGACTGGGACTCCAAGGAGCACTCCCATACGCCTTACTATGCTTTGGTCTGCCATTGTTACAATGAAGTTGGGAGGTCTTGAAGGGTATAGTCCAATCTTTTTCATGGTATATTCAGGCATCAAGTTAATGCCAGAACCACCATCCACAATAACTCCTTGAAACTCATGACCTTTAATAGAGACTGTTAGCCAAGGGCTCTTGTAATCTGTGAGGGGTGCTTCCCCTACACCATTATCTTTATGCATAACCGCAGCCTTTGCCACTAAACTTGTTGGGGACATTTCATCAATTATCTGCAAGAGTTCTCACCTGAACTTCCCATCCATCTTTATTAAATCAAAAATACTAACCTCCTTCTTCATGGACTTGAGTAGTCTGGAAGCTTCTGATTCCTTAAGAGTCTGGGCTCCATTTGACTTATCAAACTCCTCATGAGCCCTGTTGAATGCATGTCCAATAGCATCACTCGTACCTATGAAATTTTCTTTTTGCCTTGTGTCTGCACATGTGGTGGCTTTGTTCTCAGACACACCTTTGTCTTTGTTTAATCCATTAATCTTTGATTCTTGACCTATTTCCACTTGACCCTTCCCCTTGCTTCTTGTCTGCATTGTAAAAGATTCAATTTCTTCTAACTGCACCACCCTGGTAGATGGAGATGGCACATGGACTTGATCTACCCTTTCTTCTTTACACACAGAAATCATTTGAATGTGGGGCCCTGCATTGGCTAACATATTCCATGTTACAATTCAACAATGCATTGGCTAACATATTCCATGTTACAATTCAACAATGCATTGGCTATTCCATATTTCAATCCAACAATGCATTGGCCAACATCTTCCATAATACATTAATAATTTAACACACTCCAACAATTACTTGTTCAACATATTCCATAATTCATAACATGCCCCTCAGTTGAAAAGACAACTAACCTCAGTTGATAAAATAATAAACATGGATAGCCAGTCACATGTTTCATCACCGAATAAAGAAAATAGGCATGTGCCATGTAAAAATACATGCATGGAAATGTTCATGGAGGTGTTAAGTTATTAAGAGTATCTGTAAGATGCTGACATAGTCTTTCTAATGAATTTGGGCAAGCAAAACTTGAATATGCTCCTATAAACTAAATTCAATATGTAAATGCATCACAATTATCAAACATGTAGGGTAAACTTTAAAGGTAGAAATGAATCCCGAAACTCTTCTTGAAAATCCTTCCATGTGCATGGACAATCTGCAGTTTGAGAAAGATCATTCCACCATTGTTGTGCTCTTCCCACCAAATAATTAGTGGCAAACTCGATTTTCTTATTTTCTGAATATAACTCATCGGAAAAGAAATCGTTGAATAGGGATAGCCATGATAAGACAAAGCGGCCATCTTTTTGTCCGTCAAATTGAAGCATAGCATAACGTCCTTGTATGGCTTGTTGAAGTGCTTGAAGTTCTTGGTTCATAATCTCTAACTCTTGCTCGAATGAAACTCCAGGTAAAGGTGAATTACTGTAATCCTCCATGGTGCTCTTGAACCCTTGCTCTCAACCTTGGTGTCTTGAACCTTCTTGTTCGCAACCTTGGTGTCTTGATCCGTGTTCTCAACCTTGCTTGGTATCTTGAACACTCAATCAAGTGGCACCCAAGGATTTTGAAGGAATTCACACTTCCAAGCTAGCTCATTGGAAAGTTCATTCCGAGAGCTTTCCAACGGTATATTACACGCCTCAATCCGACCTACGGATTGAGAGATACACTTGATTCTTTCTTGGGTCCAATCTTGAAATCGTCGCGAGCGCCTTCCACAAGTAAGAGAGAGAGAGAACTTGAGTACAACTCCAAGAGATGGTGGAGTGGTCAAAGTACTTCCCTTGAAAGTAGGAGGTTGTGGGTTCAAATCCTCCTACCTTAGGGACTCTAAACCTCTCTATTACCACTCAAAAATTAACATTGCCTCGCGCGTAGCCAACGACTGCCAATGGTCGCCAAGGGAGCCTTGGGTGCCAATGTTGCCAATGTATTGCCTAAGTATTGCCTAAGTTATTGCCTTAGTCGACGCCTTGGAGTAAGCCGAAGGAGTAAACGTAGGTGAGTAAACGTAGGTTCTGGTTCTGGAACAGGAACAGAAACAGAAACCAAAGACGAAACAGAAACCGAAGACGAAGACGAAGACGAAGACGAAGACGGAGATGGAGATGGAGATGGAATCGGAATTCAGAATCGTGAACAGAGAACAGAACCCTCTGTATTGACGCGTGCAGAGCTCTGATACCACTGTTGTCAGGATCTTGCTCACGCGCATACAGAGATTACGGACGCAGAAAAAAACACACAGAAAATAGAGGCAACAAGAGACGAGACCGAACGCAAGATTGGGTGCAATCTCCCCCCATGCACTCCGTTTCGACAGTCCACAGAGTGCATGTATTTATAGGAATTTTGATTACGTCGAAAAGAGTGGTTACAAGAGGGCGGCTTTGAAAAGCAAGAGTGAAACTAAAAGTTGATAACTTTTACAGAAAGCCATTGCTTTCAATAACAAAAACTACGGACTACAACGACCCTTATTCTAACCATTACTTTTCTAACAATAGAACCTTCTACGCAGGTTTATTTACAAACTAATTAATAATTATTCAGATTATTGATGTCCGCCCTTTCACGCTTTGCATGCTCCTCACGAACCTTCAGCTGCTATATCAGAAACATCAAAAACATATTAATACATTAATAATATAACACTTTAACAATACATTGTTCAATAATATACAACAAAATGTGAGTGAAAGAAAAGTGTGTGAACGTGATTTGTAAGTCCTAAGTGAGTAGAGAGGCATTTGGGGTAATTTTTGAGAGAGATGGTGATGAGAGGTCATTCAATGTAGGAGATCTTTCTATGACTATGAGCAGAATGAGGCCAAACCATTTACACACCTTCTCTAATATTAAACACATGTTTGTGTTTGAGCCAATTCCTCTTCAGTGAAGAAATCTAATTAGTTTCATAACATTATGACAATTAGTTGAAAGTTACGATTTTCTCGTGCACTTTTTCTTGATCTTCTAAGAGTCAAATCTCACAATATAGTGTAAAATTTTTCATGAATGATAGCTCATTTTAAAGTTACTATCCTCAACTACAATTAACCAAACAATCTTAGCAAAATGAGTGTGTACTGAGAGAAATGAGTCTAATAGTGAAGGCATGTCAAATCACTGAAGGTAATTCTTAGTTTTCAGACATAGTGTAACTTCTAAAGGAATTTCAAATCATTTACAAGTCATTACTTGAACGTTTTGGAGTGTGTTTCTTACTATAAATAAGAATGTCTATTAGCAATTGAGCACAAGAATCTTTAAGATTCGAGTTAAATCAGAGAAGATTTGAAGCTAGAAGAAAAGGCACATATTTTTGAAAAGTGAATTTGAAAATTCACTAAGTAAAGTGGTTTGGAAATTGAAGTGTTGCTGAGCTATTGCTGATTATAAAGGTCTTCTAACATCATAGTACCTTATTTCTTGTCGTGTTTCATACACCAAAAAGTGGTATCAGAACAAAAAGGTCCTTAAGAGTAGTCTTAGGTGCAAATATAAGAATTCTTGAGGAGTTTTCATTGGAAGTTGGAAAGCTAAAGAATAAAAAAAAAAAGCCATTAGAAAAGTACTTTGAAGTCATCCTCAAGGGTAAATATCTACAAAAGATAACATTAATTAGCTTTAAACTCATAGGTTGCAGCACAAGTAAGAAAACCATGGTAGATCATATCGCTATTGACAAATTGGATAGAGATAACTATCATGCTTGGGTGATGAGAATGGAAGCCATACTTATGAGTAAGGATCTAATGATATATGTGACAGGTGAGGAAGAAAAGCCTAAATTTGAAGATGATAGTTGACTTAAGAGAGAAGTTCTAGAAGCTTTGACGATATGGTAGAAGAAAGATGCAAGTGCAAGAGCCTACATATACAATTCTATCACAGATCATTTGCTACCTCACGTCCCATGGAGATCAATCATAAGCTTAGTTCATATGAAGCTAAACTACATGAAGATATTACAGGGTATCAACAACTTGTGGGTAGTCTTAATTATGCTACTTTAACAAGAGTGGATATTGCATATGCTGTGAGTACATTGAGTCAATTCATGCATGTACTTAGGAAGCCAAACATGGAAGTTGCAAAGAGGGTGCTTAAGTACCTAAAGGGTACAATGAATGAGGGATTATTTTATCCCTTCACTTATGACATAGATATAAAGTTATATTGTGATGCAAATGGGCTGTCTCCAACGATGATAGGAGGAGCACTTCAGGGTACCTATCTTTCGCAAGTTCAAAACTCATATCATGGTCATCCAAGAAGCAATCAACTGTGGCCTTATCTTCCACATAAGTAGAATATAGAGGTTTGGCTAATGCAACTCAGGAAGCTATGTGGCTTAAGCAATTGTATAAAGATTTGGAGATAGATTCCTACACTCCAACTACCTTTGGAGATAATACTAGATCACTTCATTTAGCTACTAATCTTGTGTACCATGCTAGGACTAAACACATTGAAGTGCATAATCATTATGTTAGGGAGAAATTGCTAAGCAAGGATATTTAGTTAGCATATGTATCTACTCATTTGCAATGTGCATATTTACTTACCAAAGCACTAGATGGAACAAAGATGAACATGTTCAAATTGATGATTGGGCTGCAAGAAATCAAGGAGCAATGAAGATCAAGCATGTTAGACTTGAGGGGGAGCTATTGGTGCAACTAAGCCCAAGCCTACATACTTGATGTACACATATAAGTGTTACCGTTAGTGTCCATGTGAAAGGCCAAATGTCCACCACACACTTCTTTGTATATGTTCTTTAATAAAACATATAGTGGCCTAGCCAGTCACATACCAAAAAGGTCGACTGCATTTGTAAGACCTAAGAAGTCTATCTTCGTGTTCCCTGTGTATTGTGTTTTTCTGCGTGTTAATAACTTGATCATATGGCTTCTTGAGTGGCATTAGCCAATCCTCTATATTATGCCTCTGTAGAGATAAAGCAACAGTAGGTTGCTTCTTTGAAGACCATGATATTGGTTTATCATCTGCAAATGAAATGTATCCTGAAGTGCTCCTCCTATCATCCTTGCATCCTACCCAATCTGCATCTAAATAGATCTTAATGTGCAAGTCTGATGTGAAAGGATGGTGGTGAGCCAGGGTGCAATCATATGCCAGGTGGAAGCAGAGGTGGAGCAATCAGCTATGGCATGGACTAAGGTATGAGTATAAGGGTGAGGGGGAACAAAATGACACAACAGTTGGGCATACTACAAAGCCCACATACTTGAAAGTAATTGATGAGCTCAAGGCCATAGATTCCTCAAAAACATCCACTTTAGGCAAGGTTTCCATTGTAGAGGGCATTAGGAGGTAGTGAATAGCCAGTGAGCAAGAGCAATCAAGTAAATACATGCACAAATAGTGCAGAACACTGTAAAAGTGAGAAAGAAAGAGAAGTGGATAAAAATAGGTGAAGAGCAATGGTGGTTGAGGATGCATGCATGAATGATAGTGGTGAATGCAATCAAGACATTAAGTGATGTCGATAATAACATATCATCATATGAACCATTATACAGGCAAATTATGGAATGGAATGCATGGAATAGAGCACAAAGATGGAAAGTTGAGGGCAAGCACATTAATGAGCTGCCAAAAATGTTTATTAATTAGTGTGGACATGAAATGATTGTAATTTAGATCCATTGATTAGGCTACATAAAGATTCTCCAGTGAGAGTTTCCAACCAAAATTAGTCGGACCAATTTGCGTCGATGCGATAAGGGCCAAACCAATGAACCTTGAATTTTTTGAGTGTTTGATTAGCCTTAAAATTGTAAACCCGAACCAATTGTCCCTCCATAAAGATTATGGTTTTTAAGAATCTATCATGGATAGGAGCCTACCAAATTTGTAACTCTTGCATTAGGAGAAAATTGGTAAAATGATCTTCATCCAAAGCATGTAGAGCATCCAGGTGATTGTAGATTGAATGATTAGGAATAAGCTTACGATCAATAGCAACACATAAACTGGGAACAACTAACTCCATGGGCACAATGGCTTCAAGACCATAAGCCAATTTAAATTGGGTAAACCTAGTAGTGACTTTATAAGTTGTACGATAAGCCCATAACAGAGAGGGGAGGAACTAGTCCCATCTCTCCAATGAAAACTGAATTAAATTCTTCAACATGGTTAATTGTGATTTGTTAGTACTCTCAGCAAGACTGTTAGCACATGGATAATAGGGAGTACTAAACTTATGGAGGACATTAAAATCAATAGTTAAAGATTTGAAAAGTTCATTATTGAAGTGGGTACCATGATCAGAAACAATTTCCAATGCCATAGGCCAAAATGAGGAAAAACATCTTGTGTTAAACACCGGGCTACCAAATTTGCAGTGGCATTTGTCAGCCCATGCTTCTGCCCATAGCTTTACATAATTAGTACAGGTGAAAATGTAACGGGTGTTGGTAGAGAGAGTCGGAGGAGAAATTGGGCCAACAAAATCCAAGCCCAACTTCTGGAAGTGTTCTAAAGGAAAAATTGGTTGGAGAGGAAAATACTATGGGAACAAAGGCTATCCCATTTTCTGGCAGGGATCGTAGGCAAGACCATAGAGACATATATCTTTGTGCATTGTGGGCCGCGAGAGACTACTCTGCAACACTTTTGTTTAAAGTTAGATCTGTCAAAAAATGGCCTTCGATGGGGTGAGTATGGACTAATGTTAGATATAGTTGGACTTCGTGAGTAGGAATGCATCATAACCAGGATCCAAATAGGTCATAGTGATATAGTTGATCAAGGATAATACAAAAATGTTTACTATACAATGCAAGCTGTTGATGTTCGACCATAGATAAGGATTTTGATGGTAGACTAGTCTTCAAGAAAGTAAAAATGGTATCATACTAAGAAGTAGCCAGATCCCATATGGTTGGCACAGGTTTGGCTTGGTACGCATTAGGAAATCTTCTAGTGCCTGCCTGATTTTGTACTAAATACACCAAAGCAACATGATCTACATGGAAAATGAAATTCTGATCCAAATGATAATGGTGAAATTTCTTTATTGAATAGGGAAGTCCCAAACAGTCTCTTTTAGTCACAGATTAATTCCTTTTGGTCGAGTCAAGCCAATGACTAGCATAGTAGATTAGGCGGTACCATTTATGAGAGACTTGTGTCACAACACTACTAATAGCTATGTCCGAGGGATCTACAAAAACATGGAAAGATACTTCCCAATTTAATGCTTGCTGAATCAAGGCTTGGGCTAATAAGACTTTAAGATGATCCAAAATTGGTATGGAACTCTTTGGTCCACCAAAAGTCCTTTTGCAGAACATTGATTAATTTACTTAAAGGAACAATAAGGTGTGCCAACCATTGTAAATGGCATCCATGCCATCGAATTTTAAATAGAAAGCGAAGAATGTGTTTTGATGATGGAGAGTGTTAATCTCCAAAAGAACAAGCTACTCTTGAAGTTAGAGCACCTCTATATCAAGAGTAACTCAAAACCTTTATCAATTTAGAGGATCAATGATCAATTATCAAAATATTGAACCTCTACACAGAAAGTCTACTGCACATAACTCACTCATTGACTTATCAAATGTGTAAAGTTTTTGATAAAACTTTGCTGAAGGTGTTGGCTATAGTTTGCACACCTCCTCCAAGTTAAATCATTCCAAAAGATTCACTAGATCTTGACAAATGATCTTAACAAGTCACCTATGTCTAAAACTCTAGTTCTTTACAATCGACTTTGACACCTGTAACTTCTTAAGCTTGGTTCTCTCAAACTAGAACCCGTTTATGCAAATGCTTCTAGCCATAGATGGCTTACCTTCCAACTTAGATTTTGACTACTCATTTTTGCAAAACTTTACACTGTGCACTGAGAAATTATCAATTCTTTGACCATCGAGATTGCGCCTGTTTCAGAAGACACTCAACACTTCTTCAAATATGAATGTTCCTACTCATAATTCTCACAGCGTGTTTACAATTAGGCTCTCAAACTTTAACCATAGATACATTAACTATGGAATTAGACATCTACAAAAGGACTCTTGAAATGATCAAACACAGAACAAGAATTCTCAGAAATATTGGGTGCAACTTTTCTTCATTTCTGGAAAACTTTACATCTGAGTGATGAGAGAGATCTTACTCACTTGTAAAGTGTCTAATGACTCATACATCATCAAATTTATCTATTCATATGCTCTCTCATATTTGCATGACATTTTTCCTTGTATATATAGGCAAATATGTACAAGCTCATAACCATACAAAAGTATAAGTGAGCTATCTCTGAATTAATGTACATATGTATACATATCTTCATTCTCTGAACATATACTTTCTCCATGCTTCATAACTTGATCTTCTCTTCAATCCTTGACTTCAAACCTTCATCAAAACTTCAATTGTTGATTGCCCTACACCAACAGCTCCCCCTGAATAATCAATTGAGGTTTTCTCTATCCTCTTTATACCTGCCATGTCTTTGAATCTTTGTAGCTTTGGTCCATCCAAGCTCTTTGTTAGCATATCAGCTATCTGATCTTTTGTTGGAGTATGTATTTCTTCAATCTCCTTATCCATCACCTTCTCTCTTAAAAAGTGATACTGAATCTCAATATGTTTAGTCCTGGCATGAAAAATAGGATTAGCAGCTAAATACAATGAACTCATATTATCTCCATGAATAGTGGGTGTACTCTGGATGATGTCAAAACTCTTCATAAGAGTCTTAAGCCATATCACTTCCTTTGCAGCTTCAACCATACCTTTGTACTTAGCCTCTATAGATGATAAAGCAACTCTGGGTTGCTTCTTTGAATACTATGAAATTAACTTATCTCCCACATAACACAAGTATCCATAAGTTGATCTCCTATCATCAGGATTACCTGCCCAATCTGCATCACTATAAATCGTGATGTTTGTATCTGATGTAAAACCATAATACAACCCCTCTTCGAGTGTACCCTTAATATACCTCAACACTCTTTGTCCTGCAACCCAATGTTCTTTCCTAGGACAATGCATAAATTGACATAATACTCCAACTGCATATGACAAATAGGGCTGCTCCATATATCAGAGTACCAACCAAACTTTGATATAGCTTCATGTCCTTGAACTCTTCTCCTCCATATCTGCTCAATTTGTCATTCACCTCCATTGGAGTAGGTGCTACCCTGCAATCATTCATCTTAAACTTGATCAACAAGTTTTTCAAGTACCTTTCTTGAGTTACATACACTCCATGTTGAGTGTATGAGATCTCCATGCCCAAGAAATATGACAAGTCTCCCAATTCACTAATCTTGAACTCTTTCTCCATTTGATTCTTTAGGCTTTGAATGCCTTTCTCATATGTACCTGTAAGAATTATATCATCAATATATATGCACATGTAAATAAATCCATCATCACTTGCTTTGACAAGCAAGCTACTATCTGCTTGAGATACTTGGAAACCAAGTTCTTTCAAGAACTTCACAAGTATGTAATTCCATGCCCTTGGGGCCTGCTTCAAACCATACAAAGCTCTCTTGAGCTTACATACATGATCTAGATAACTTTCATCTCTGAATCCTTGTGGTTGCTTCATGAAAACATCATCTGAAATATAACCATTTAGAAAAGCATTCTTCACATCTACTTGACATAATTTCCAACCTTTACATGCAGCATTAGCTATAAGTGTCTTGATGGTTGTCATCTTTGCCACAGGACTATAGGTCTCATCATAATCTATACCATATGTCTGAGCAAACCCTTTCACAACAAGTCTAGCTTTGTACCTAGACACACTTCCATCTACAAACCTCTTTGTCTTGTAGACCGATTTGCATCCAATGATCTTTTGACTATTTGGTTTAGGAACCAAATCCCATGTGTGATTCTCCATCAATCCATCATACTCTTCCTGCATAGCTTTCTCCCAATTTTCCTTACCTTTTTCCTCTTCATATGTAGAAGGGTCTTCATCTGCCTTTATCATACAACCATAATCTTTGGTAGCCAAAAAAGAAGTGTCATAGCTATACCTTGTAGGTTGCCATTTATGTCTTGATGACCTTCTGCGATCTCCACTTCTTGAGGTTTCTAGTTCATCACATTCTGGATCAAACCTTGGCACTTCTTCAACTTCAACCTGTGCTTCATTGTTCTCCTCTTCATCAAATATCTGAACCTTTGATTTACCTTTCTTTTGATTCACAATTTCTTCATCACCTGCATGAACATTAAGTGTCCCTGCATATCAAGTACCTTGCTCATCAAATGTAACATCCTTAGACACAGGAAATTGTTTTGTGGATGGACTCCACAACCTATATCCCATCTGTTTATCATCATATCCAATAAAGACATATTTTTCAGCTTTAGGTTTGAATTTATGCCTCAATTGAGATTGCACATATGCATATGCCAAACATCCAAATACTTTGCAATGATCTAGAGTAGGTCTCTTACCCCATCATGCCTCATATGGTGTCATACCCTGCAAAGCTTTACATGGTAATCTATTGACCAAATATGTAGCTGTATTTACAGCCTCAACCCACAAGTAATTTGGGGAATTTTTCTCCTTCATCATGGATCTTGCAAACTCAACAAGAGTTCTATTTCTCCTTTCTGCTACACCATTTTGTTGAGGAGAGTACCTGCAAGTGATTTCCCTTTTTATACCTGAATTCCACAAATAATCACTGAACTCATTAGAGAAATAGTCTCCCCCTCCATCTGACCTTAGTCTCTTCAACTTTTGATTTGTAATTCTCTCTGCATACACATGATAATGTTTCAATGTACTGAATACCTCTGACTTATCTTTGATCACATAGATAGTGATCCATCTGGTAGCATCATCAACATAAATCACATAATACATTGAACCATTGATACCGAAATCCTTTGATGGTCCCCACACATCTGTGTGTACAACCTCAAGCTTCTCTGAATACATAAAACCATGTTTGGAATAAGATTGCTTATGAGCCTTACCTAATTGACATGCCTCACATCTGTATGTCATATGTTGACATGCAACATTAGGCAATCCAAGCATTGAACCATTGTTAACCATATCTTTAATACCTCTTTCATTAAAATGTCCAAGCCTTTTGTGCCAAAGATCTAACTCAGAGATCTTATAACCTCCATAGGTGTACAAGGCATGACCAATGTAACCTTGAATCTTCAATGTGAAGAGTCTTCCTTCTTTCTTCCCTGAGACAATTTTTTTATACCCATTGCTAGGGTCTTCCACAAAAAATCCTTCATTAGTGAACCTAACTTCATAACCTTTTTCAACAATTTGTCCTACACTTATCAGATTCTTTGGAATTGTAGGAACATACAAAACCTTACTCAAGAGAGTACTTCCGTCCTTGGCCTTCACTGATCCAATTGACTTCACATTGTGCTTTGTATTATCACCTGTTTGAACTACATGATTAGTTACCTTACTCTCCAAATCAGTCATCAAAGCTATGTTACCACTCAGGTGATTGCTACACCCTGAGTCAATGTAGAAGACTCTTTGGTCTTCAATTTGCCTTTCACAAGGTGCATTCATTATCAATGTTGAATCCTCCTTCTGATCTGAAGCATAATTGTAGTAGGTATTGTTGACTTTGGAATCCTCTACCTGCATTTCTTCCAAAGTAACCTCTACTACCTCTACCTCTGAAATTACCTCTTTGATTTCTGCCACCTCTTCCTCTTGAATTAAAGTTCTGATTATATCCACCATTATTCTGAGTATTATGCCAACAATCATGAGCTAAGTGATTTGTCTTACCACAAATCTAGCAAGCTTTGACTCCATGTTTATTACTTCTGCCTCTTCCTCTACCTTTGCCACCACCTCTTCCTCTTAGGAAGTTAGCCTGGCTAGTTGTTCCTTCGACCTGCACTTTTATCACCATCACCTTTGACATCCTGCTCAAAGGTTAGCATATGTCCTAGCAACTGATTTAAGTCAGGAGTAAAATGATCTAGTGATAATTCAGTAGACAAAATGAATGGCTTCCATTTGTCATCACCTCTCAAACCTGCAAGGATTTGCCTTACCAATTTATCCTCCTCAATTTCTTCATCAACTGTTTCTAATGCATCTGCAATGTCCTTCATTCTTGTTACATAATCTGAGATGGATTGAGAGGCCTTCTTCTCAAATGTGGTAAATTCTGCCCACAATGATGAATTCCTTGACTTTGTGGTGTTTTGAAAATGCTCCTCCAAAGCATTCCATGTATCACTTGCACTTTCAAGACCTCTAATGTGAGGTAGCAAGTAGTCATTAACTGCTATCTAGATAATGCTCCTAGCTTGAGCATCTCTCTTCATCCAAGTCTTCAAATCTGATAATTCCTCCCTAGTTGGAACACTAGAATCTCTGAACTGAGGCTTTTCTTCTTCACCTGTAATATAACCTATCAAGTCTTTGCTCATAAGATGAGATTCCATCTTCATTGACCATGCTAGATAGTTCTCTCTATCCAACTTCTCTATCTGAAGAGAATCTCCCATCCTTTCTTCACCTGTGTATTAAATCCTTCAAGCTTTATGAGGAATAAGGTTACCTTTACTTCAAATGAAGTTCCTTTTGTCTTCCTTGATGTCTTATGGTCTCCTTCTCAAGCTTTGCTCTCAAGCTTTCACCTTTTCAATCTTCAAATGTTGAATTCTTTATGTCTTCAGCAGTCGGGGTCCTCCTTTCTACAATTTTGATACTTCCTGCTCTGATATCACTGATGGAGAGTGTTAATCTCCAAAAGAACAAGCTACTCTTGAAGTTAGAGCACCTCTATATCAAGAGTAACTCAAAACCTTTACCAATTTAGAGGATCAATGATCAATTATCAAAATTTTGAACAAACTGTCAAGAAGATGACTACACCGAAAGTCTGCTGCACATAACTCACTCATTGACTTATCAAATATGTAAAGTGTTCGATAGAACTTTGCAGAAGGTGTCGCCTATAGTTTGCGCACCTCTTGCAAGTTAAATCATTCCAAAAGATTCAGTAGATCTTGAGAAATGATTTTAACAAGTCACCTATGTCTAAAACTATAGTTCTTTACAGTCGACTTTGACACCTGTAACTTCTTAAGCTTGCTTCTCTCAAACTAGAACCCGTTTATGGAAATGCTTCTAGCCATAGATGGCTTACCTTCCAACTTAGATTTTGACTCCTCATTTGTGCAAAACTTTACACTGTGCACTGAGAAATGATCAATTCTTTGACCATCGAGATTGCGCCTATTTCAGAAGACATTCAACACTTCTTCATATATGAATGTTCCTACTCATAATTCTCACAGCCTGTTTAGAATTAGGCTCTCAAACTTTAACCATAGACTCATTAAGTATGGAAGTAGACAATCTACAAAAGGATTCTTGAAATGATCAAACAAAGAACAAGAACTCTCAGAAATATCAGGCGCAACTTTTCTTCATTTCTGGAAAACTTTATATCTGAGTGATGAGAGAGATCTTACTCACTTCTAAAGTGTCTAATGACTCATACAACATCTAATTTATATATTCACATGCTCTCTCATATTTGCCTTGACATTTTTCCTTGTATGTATATATGCAAATATGTACAAGCTCATAACCATACAAAATTATAAGTGAGCTATCTCCGAATTAATGTACATATGTATACATATCTTCATTCTCTGAACATATACTTTCTCCATGCTTCATAACTTGATCTTCTCTTCAATCCTTGAATTCAAACCTTCATCAAAACTTCAATTGTTGATTGCCCTGCACCAACATTTGCTGACCAAGGAGCAGGTGCATCTAGGATGACTTTAACTTTATCAATATCAACCTGAATTCCTTGGGCTGAAATGATATGGCCAACGAGCTTACCACATTGGAAAAGAAACATAGATTTCATCGGGTTTAAATACAATCGATACTCATGATATTTTTTAGAAGCACAGATGTAATTCTAGGAGATGCATAGCTTTGCGGCCAAAAATCGAGAATCCAGAAAAACGCACATGAAAGTGTTCAAGTATGGTGAGAAAATGTCCTGCATACAATGTTGGAAAGTGCTCCGAGCATTCCTAAGAATAAACCACATTATGGTACAAATATAAACTCCCCAAGAAATGATAAAGGACATTTTTGGTATATATGTTGCAGCCATGCGCACTTAATTATAACCACTATAGCCATCTAAGAAGGAATATATTTCATGTCCAACGACATCATGCAACGTACTATCAAGGAAGGGTAAATGAAAAACATTGGGTATAGTGGCCTTGTTCCATTTATAGTAGTCGACATAGATTCGTAACTATTAATTTTTGGTACTATAACAATCAATGCCATCCACTTAGCATGCTCAATGGGAATTATAAAACCCACACCAAAAACCGATAACTTTCGTCCGCCTAATTGGGATTCATCTGGTAACTAGTCTGTTGGATTGGTTTAGGATCACCTTGAAGAACTATACAGTGCTCGTTCATGTGAACTAGTTCAGCAATGTGAGGGAGTGCATGAATGTCACGAGATTGCATGGTATCTAAGGGGAGTAGATATTCATTATCTTTATATTTTACCACTAACTCTTTCTTAGACCAATCTTGCAAAATCTTGGCTTGTTTAAGATAGGGTCAGCCGAACAAGAGGTTATATTGATAAGTGTCTTCCGATAAATCTAAGACCACAAAGGTCATGGGAAAGACTACTTTTTGAAGGGTGATGGGAATATCTTTTACTAGTCCCATCGGATGAACCCCATACTTATAAACCATTCTAATGAAAAACCTAACTAGTTCTACATTCATCCATCCTAGCTTTTGACAAAGAGCATAGGTGACTAGATTAAAACCGGAACCACCGTCAATTAAACCTTTATCAACACAATGATTCTTATACCACACCATAATAAGTGGAATAGCATGGTCTGTGATTTCAACTTTCGGTTGTAGAGTGGCTACACAAGGATCTATTTGCTCATCCTTTACACCAAAATGTTGTTTGAATTGTTCCCTAACTTTTGGTACTAATGATAGAAGTTTCCCAAGTTGCAAGGTGATGGGTGAAGTCTTTAAGATCATCAAAGGTCATCAGCCTTTGGGGTCTATTCATTCACTAGAGCACTTTTATGCAAAGGTTGCCATGCTCTCTCTTTAGATTGAGTTGGATTTGGTTGTTGAGAGATTGGATCTGGTGTAAGGAAGACTCGTTGCTCTTCACCATCCCATTTTTGTGCATTTTGCACCATCCATGTTTGTAAATGGTTGCTATAGTTTGTAGAATTTTTCTAGATCTACTCTGAACTAAAGCTACTTGCGGTTCTTTTTCAATGATGATTACTAGGTTCTTCATTGGTGTAGCTCTATCTTTTTTACGTTTGTCATACTCTTGTGCTTCTTTGCCATTATGACATATGTGGCCCAGATCACCACAAAAGTAACATCTAACAAGCTCTTGTGGTACATAGTTAGATGATCCGACATGTGACCATATTGGTTGTTGTAACAGAACTTGCTGCATCCGTGGTTGATTATACCTTTGATAGTGTAAATTGCACATCTATGGTGGTACACAGGTATTAGATGATGCTTGATGGCTAAGTCTGGTACTATCGCATATCTTGATAACCAAAATTCTATTGTTCGTAGCATGTATTCCTCTATTGGTAAATAATTATGTGGCGGACTCGATAGTAGTGGATAGTTGAGCAATTGATTATTTATTGTACCCTGTCACTGTGCTTTCCAAAATTGCATCCAAGTTCGTCTTCGAGGGACATGGCAAAAAGATGGATTGATTTGTAGCACATAAGGTGTAGACTCCTAGTCACTCGTAATGTCGAATTGTTTTCCAAGAACTTCCTTCTCCACACCGGATCTGCTTTGTCAAATTCTTCTTGAGTATAAGAAAATGTGTTCATGTTAAATTGCAGATCACGATCAGGTTCCTTGTTTGTAGTTTTCTTGATATATTGTCTAGTTTCCTCTTTTAATAGTCTCTAGGGTACATTGAATGACTTTAGAATTTTTCCAAAGTTCTTACTTTCAATCTTTTCCTCTTTCATTACCTTGACTACCTGATCGTTAAATTGCTCTGTAAGCAGGGACACCAGTAGTGCTCTCTCATGATGGCTTAGTTCTACAATAGGCCGGTTATGTCTATCAGTGCTTGGCTCTCCTTCCTCCTTTATAGGTGAATGATGCATGGGAGAGAAAGAGGATGTACCTCAGTCTCCACAGTAGCCACTTGGGAGCTTGAAACTACTAGTGTCCCCATTGTCGCATGTTGTGCTATATGAGCCCTCAACTTTTCAATGATTTCATCTATTTCCTTGATTTCATTGGTCGCTTTTGTAATTGCTTCCTTGTTCTTGAGGAGCTCTTCTCCTATTGCAGCCATTTGATCATTATCTTCATTACATTGTGCAAGAAGTTTGTTTTTTGTCGTCTTCAACCTTTTCCTGAGTTCATTGGTGTCATACATATATGTCTTTTCCCACTCCTCTCTTCGAGCTTGCTCTTGTTTTAGCTAATCTTCATACCTTGCTATTTGTGCTTCCAATGCTTGTGCATTATTTGGTGTTATTTCTTGTGCCTTTACTGGTTGGTTGCACATGATGGTAGTCATAAGTTCTTTACCTCTATTTCTTAGGTTTTGCACTTCAGTGATCTAGTCTTGTAGCTTTTGATTTTCATCAATGAGCACGTTGCATTTCTGCATGTCTTCATCCACTTCTTTTTCCTTGGTAGTAAGTGCCTGTTGAACTTGTAGTACTTTTGTAGATAGCCGTTCACTCCATACCTTAAATTGATTGCATTCCATCAAAGCCTTGTCATAACCGCTATCCACTTCTATAAGTTGTTGCTGAGTATCCATGGTTGTTTGTATCATCTGCTTTACTATGGGTTTGAGTTGAGCCACATCAACATTCAGCCATGTCTTTGGAATACTCAATACTTCTCCCGTGAGTACATTTTTACCTTTATCCACATGCATTGTTTCATTATGTGGTTGTCTAATCTGAAGATAAATTTGATTTTCTATTTCATCTTGTGTCGGAGGCTTTGTAGCACTTCCCTCAAATGTCACATCTAGTGGAGAAGGCTCTGCTACAATTCGTATTGGTGTAAATGGTTCTTGCTCCTCCATATCCTCCTGTGCTTTTTCTTCCCTTGGCATATTCAACATGGCTTCTCCATCCAAGTGGGTCTCTTTAATTTGAATCTTTGTTTCCTCATTCATCCTTATTGTGTGGACTTCTCCTTGAGGTGATCCTTTGATTGGTGTCTCGGTGACTGTGTAATCTGGCCTTTTTGTGCCTTCCACTTCAAAGGAATTGTCTACTTGATTTAATTCGTCCCATTTTCCATCATCCTTTGATTTGCTTTGAATATCCACATTCATTGGGGATGGTACATGATCTTCCTAGGCTTCAAAAGGTGAACTAGAGTTCTATGTATCTATGGAATTTTGTCAATCTCTTTCCCTGCAAAGTTTCTCTATGAGTTTGGTGATAGCGGTGCCCTTGTACTGGCAGTTTTACTTGTCCTTCCGTATATTTGTGAGTTTCTTCCATTGCTTCTTTCAACTCTTCTTCTGTGATGGGCTTGACTAGTTCTACTTTTGTTCTTGGGAGTACATGTAATCTTTTTGATGCAAGAAGCGCTTCTTCTGCCTTTAGTACCTCTCTCAATCTCTTTGCCCCTCTCATTCTAGGTTGATAGCTTGTTCTAGCTTCCTCAGTCACTTTTACTCCTTTCTTCTTTCTTGGAAAAGTATCCGGCTTTGCATACTTTGCCATTTCCATCGATGAAGGCATTTCTTTAAGGCACTCTTGAATACCTAAGGCATGATAGATCAGAATTTTCAGTGTTACGATTCCATTCAAGAGCTTCCTCTGCCCCCATTGTTTCTTGGCTTCAAATAAGCGCTCTTGGATGTAGGGTGTTAAATTCACTTGATTATCAATCTATTTGGTCGCATGAGATAATAGCTGTACTACAATCTTTTGTGGTGTTGTATAGTGGTGCATGTTCAAAAATAAAAAATGTTGATGAATGAGTCTAACTTCCTCTTCAATATGCACACGATTAATATCCACGAATGTGCAGGTCTTTGTTCTAGGGCTTTCTTCCTTTAGGTCAGTGTTCCCATCTTTCTCCCATCCAAAGGCTTCTTTAATCAATTCGTGAGTGAATTGAGTGATCACCCATTCTCCTTCCGCATCGAGAACTTTTGCTCCTAGAACTGAAGGATATGTAGGGCCGGTTGAAGTGTGTTCATAACTTGGGTACATCATTGGAAATCCAGCTTATAAATGGGTAGCTGGAAGTAGTTTTGGATTCCTGCCTTTGTCAATACATCCACAGTTGATGGAAGTTCATGTAATACTTTAAAGTCCTGGGACATCACATGGAACTAATGATTTGTGTCTATGATTTTAATGGCCACCAAAAATAGATGCTCTCCTGTAGGTTGGTCTTCTCTGAACCAATGTCCCTTAGCTTTGGTTACCCTTTGTAGTGGGAATTCGAGTACTTCCTCTTGAATGGTTGCCTCAGAATCTTTGGAAGCCATCTACACTTGTAATTGTTGGAAGTCAAAGTATATTTGGTACATTTCTGGCAAATCACATTTTGGGACTTAGCATTTTTTGCACAATTTGGGAAAAACTTTTTGAGGCTAGATAGATAGAGCTTGGCAAGAGCTATCTAGTGGTATGCTTAAATTTTCCATCAGAGGTCAGAGTTGGAAGAAAAGTCAAACCCTAATTTTGCTCAAAGTGAAGAAAAGCTAATTCATGTTCAAAAGATAGTCCAAAAGCTTGGGTAAATAGCGATTCAAATATATTTGCGATGATTTTTTATGAGTAAAACATAAAAGCAAGTGATCCTTCTATATTTAGACATCAATGTCTATTTTTAACCAATTCGTAATTTTTAAGCAAAAGCCATTGTAGCAAAAACGATGGAAGCTTTTAATCATGCATATGTTTTTGCTTTATTGGACATGCGGTACGATTCTGGTTTATTTGAAGAAATATCATTATTTCTTTATTATGGAAGGCTTAACCTATAAAAGGAGCATGGTGGGCACACACTTGATAATCACTCAAAGATCTCAAGCTAGAGTTTGAAGATTCTAAAGCTTTAGAGGTGAAGAATTGGTGAAGGAGAGGCTACTCTTTTGGATCAAGAAGTCTTCTACAAGGTGGTGGTAACTATCTTTTGTGAGTTAACCTTATATATTTTTTTTAGGGTTTCTCTACCCTAATCACAAAATTAGGGTTGGTTGATTTACATTTTTGTTACACTATTTTGTGAGAATAAGGTTAGCTTCGTTGTTGGTTCACTTCACACATACTTAGATTATTTCAACATAATCTAAATTTTCTATCATCATCTCCTTGGATATTCTTCCATTAGTGAGTGCACCACTTTATATGGTTGCATAGTACTCCCATGTTGTAATTTGGACATCTATTTTTTAGTGAGTAAGCATTCAACTTATGTTCCCTATCCTTGTCTCAAGATCTCTTTCTTTCTATCTCTCACTTATCATCTTAATTAATTAAGTGTGTATGCTCAAAAGGTTTTAGTACTGGAATGATCCTAGGGCCTCAAATTCAAACACTTGGTATTAGAGCATAATTGATACACACTTAGTTAAGATGAGTGAGATTAGAATTGAGGTTGAAGACAAGTTGGATGGATCTTCTAATTATCCCATGTGGAGTTTCATGATGATGAATATTTTAGTGACAAAGGATTTATGGAGTATCATCAATGGATCCTTAACAAGACCCAGAGGAGAAGGCGAATAAGGAGCCAGAGCAGCTTCAAGAGGTACTAGAATTACTATTACAGAACCAATTGAAGAAGAGGTAACCACTTCGACATCCAGAGTCACATGTAGGCCTTTACCTACAGTTCCTCCTATTGAAGATCAGGCAAGATGGGATGCTAGAGATGCTTTAGCACTTTTATTCATAGCAATGAGTGTTAAAATGCACATTCTACCACATATCAGATCTTGCAGAAGTTCTAGACTGGTTGAAGCTTGAGAATCTTTTTCAGAGCAGAAATCTTGCTAGGAAAGCTCACTTGAGGAGACAACTAGCAAATACAAGGATGAAGGCCGGTGAGTCCATTCGAACCCACATTACGAGACTCGTTGACTTGAGAGATCAACTTCTAAATGTAGGAGTTGAGATATCAGATGAAGAAAAGGTAAATACGTTGATTAATTCACTTCCTATTTCATATCGGTATTTCATAACCACTCTTACCCTTACCACAAAAGATAGAGAGGTTACATTTGAAGAGCTAAAGTTCTTGTTACTTCAAGATGAAGATCAGTTGAAGGGAATGGAAGAGAATGAAGAAGCACTTTCAACTTCATCAAAGGGTATAAAGAAGAAGAAGGATAAGAAGGAAAAGCAATCCAAGAAGGACAGTAGGTCCCTCTCACCTTCGACTTCAGATTCTGTTTCTACTACATCTAAAGAGAAGTCTTCTAAGAAGAAAGAAGTAATATGTTTTTACTACAAGAAACCTGGAAATTTAAAAGCAGCATGTTATAAAAGGATTGCAACAGAAAAGAAAAAGGCATCAGGTAATGTTGCACAAGATGATAAAAAAGGGAAATCTCAAGGTGAATCGTATGCCTGTATCACCATTGAGGATGTAGCTTTTGATCATGCAGCTTTACAAGTTCTTTCAGCAAGTCCTTGGATATTTGACTCCGGTGCTACAAAGCATATGAAAAGTTGTAGAGATGTATTTTCTTCTCTTCAAAAGCTTTAAAGGTAATTACACCTTATGAAGCTTATTATGGTAGAAAACCTAATAAGTGTTTGGATCACTTTCTTATGTACATGTTGAGAAAAAGAACCTAGGCAAACTAGATGTAAAGGCAAAGAAAGCTGTTTTCATTGGATATCCTGTTGAGAGTAAGGGACACAGGTTTTATGTTCTAGAGACAGGTGAAGTTATTCTTTCACGTAATGCTTATAATGTTGAAAATAAGTTTACGATAAAGAAGCAAAAATTCCAGAGGTCATTAGTGAAAATGACTATGGATCTTTTAGAAAGATTCTAGATGTACATGTTCAACCATATCAGGAGGGAGTTAAAATTCCTAGGATTCAAGAAAGAGTTGAAGAAAGAGGATTTCACAACCTTCTAGAGAGTGAGTTCCACATGAGACTTTGGTTCCAAAAATGGAAGAATTTAGAGTTCTAGAAAGTCCTAGTACCTTGGCAGGACAAGTTCCAGAATGTGTGGAAGCTGAAGAGTCAGAAAGAGTTTCACCACTATTTAAAGATACACCTACTTGGTTATATCAGACTTGGAAATATAGTGGTATAAAGACTTTTACTGGAAGAAGAAGGAGTCAGACTAGATAACAACAACAAGATCATATAAGAAAAAGAAGTCAGACTACACAACAACAACAAAAAGATCATGTAAGTTTTGCTGAAGGCTTTGAGATTCATGATATTTTGGCTTTTGTGATAGTTAAAGATGAACCTGCATGTGTTAAAGATGCACTTAACATTCCTATTTGGAGAAAAGCTATGCGAGAAGAGATTGATTCTATTCATAAGAATCAAACTTGGCAGCTATGTGAGTTACCAGAGGGAAAGAAGGCTATAGATGTAAAATGGATCTTTAAAATCAAAAGGAAAGCAGATGGTACTATTGACAAGTACAAAGCAAGATTGGTTGTCAAAGGATATGCACAACAAAAAGGTATTGATTATGATGAGACATTTGCTCCTACATCTAGGATCACTGTTATTAGGTGAATACTTGCTTTAGTAGCACATTTTGGTTGGCATATATATGAACTTGACATTAAGACTGCTTTTCTTAATGATGATTTACACGAGGATGTGTATATTCAGTAGCCAGAAGGTTTTGAAGAAAGAGGTAAAGAACACTTAGTGTGTAAGCTTATAAAAGCTTTATATGGATTGAAGCAAACACCTAAAGCATGGTATGAAAAGATACATACATATCTTTTGTCCATTGATTTCCATAACTCAGATGCAACTCCAACTCTTTATGTCAAGGTTGAACCAAGTATGATGATTATAGCAATCATTTATGTGGATGATATCATAGTCACAGGTGCTAGAGATGAAGATTTGCAAATGTTCAAAGAACAATTGAAGCAAACATTTGATGTGAATGATTTAGGCATTTTCTATTATTATCTTGGGATTCAGTTTCTATTTCAAGATGACACAACAGAAGTACATTGAGAGACTTTTGGAGAGGTTTCAAATGAGTGATTCTAAACCTATGCAAACACCTATGGATCAGAACATGTCTTTACAAATGGTAGCAGATGCAGAGCCATTTGATGCTACTTTATATAGTCAAGCAGTTGGTTGCTTGATATATCTTTGTAATACACATCACTAATGTTGTATCCCATACTCAGCCAGAAATGCATTAAAATCAAAAGACATGTATTCCGACCTTAATTATAATGGAGGGTTCCCAATTTACCCACTAACATATTTTTAGCCATAAGCAAAAACTATTTGAAGCACATGAACACTTTATACTTTCCTTTCAATGGATACACCCATGCATTCTCGAAGAAATCATCAATGAAATTCATGAAATAAAGGTAGTTCCCAAAAGAAGGTGTCTACATAGGAGTGCATACATCATTATCAAGAAGCTATAATTTATGCATAGATTGAATTGAACCATCTTTTGGGAAGGATGAATACTGAATTTTTCCCAAAATATAGCCTTCACAAAGATTTTTACAAGGTGCCTCAATTTTGGAGAGAGAGGACACTATTTCAAATTTTTGCAAGCATAGGAAACTAGAAAAATGCAGATAACCAAAGCATGCATGTGAAAGCTTTGCATCTAAGATAGCCTAAGAATCTTGAACTACACATGTTCAATCATTCACATATTTCACATGGTCTATGAGCAATAATAACATCACCATTGGACATATCATGAACTATACATATATCATCAAAAAATTTGACCATCAAGCAAATCCTTGCTAATGTGGAAATTGAAAACAAACTTTATTGATCCTTTACACATACAAAGCATTTGATAATTTGAGAGAACAACCATCAATAGTAGTCAAAATGATCTTACAAACTCCCATCAGAAGATAAGAGGATTTGTTAGCACATTTCAAAGTATTTCATATAGATTCAAGCTCAAATGAACTGAAGAATTGCACTACACGGTAATATGTTTGGTTACCCCACTATCAAAGTACCAAACATCTGAGTTTATTGCAAACATACAGTACTCATGAGAAGAGGGGTCATAGTTGGATATAGTAGCAAATGCCCATTCTTCATTTTGAACAAGATTAGTAGACTCTATTTTATGTGTAGATGCATCTACAAAGACCATTCCAACCTCGTTCCTCATTGCCTCTTTTGCAACCAGTTTTGGACAACTCTTTATGAAATGATCATTTCGCTTATGGTATTTGAAATTTTTTTCCTACTTTTCTTTTTTCTTCTCATCTTTGTCTTCCTTCTTTGATTGTGCAGCATTAGTAGATTTTTTCTTACTAGTAGATGAACCCCATTCACCTTTGCCCTTCTGACTAGCTAAGAAATCTTGATCTGCTTTATGCAAAATGGACCTATTCTACCTGGACTTATCTTCCTGCAACAAAATAGAGACCAAATCCTCAAACGCTAAGGCATTTGGATTTCCTTTCATCATCAATCAAAGAGTAGAAGCAAAACTCTGTGAATCTAGAGAACCATTTAGAACGGTATGCACAAATGAACTATTTGGCAAGTCTTCATTAGCAAAAATCAACTGCTCTTTCAAATCTTTGATCTTTGTCAAAACACTATCCATGGAATCACCTTCATTCATGTGCTTACTCTTGAAGTGTTTTTCGAGGTAAGCAACATGAGCCTCATTTCTTTCCTGGTATAAGGTTGTAAGTATATCGGAAGCATCCTTTACTATCTTACAAGAGAGAATGTGAGTGATAATGGCACATTTCATAGACAAGGCTAGCAGTGCATGTGCGTGAGCATCTCTGCCATCCCAAAAAAATTTATTTGTAGTATGTGGAGCAGGAACTACAACATGAACAAGAATTTGAAGAGCATCATCTTCAACTCCATCTACACTCTATCCTTGAACCTTGGGCTTGTGCATTGCCAACATGTCCCTCTTGTGCTTTTTGCCCCTCATAGACTCTTGTTGTAGGGAGTGATCAATGTAATTCTATGGAAGTTATACATCTAGGAATGCTCATTTACCCGGATGCCTTTAACAAGATCTACCTTAAGCTTGGGCTAGTCAATTGCCATGAATTTTTTGGGTGCCTATAGTGCACTGAATATTCCATTTGTTTTCATGCAAATAGTTGTAGCAGATGTGTTGGTTGTGAGATGAAAATCTTTGAGTGGTACTCCCAAAAGCTTGCCATGAACGTTTTTTCAAATGTTTGCTTGTAGTAGGTGTGAAGGTAATTCACTCTATAGAGCCATGTGTAGTAGACCTTAATCAATGGTGTTGTACTCATGTCATATACAAGGTCCAATTGATCATGCTCGAAACCAGGCATGGAGACATGTGGGGCTTTGACTTTCCTAAAAACTTTAAACATGGTCTGCATGAATTCAAAGATCTTTATTTGCATTCTTGTGAAAATGTTCATCATGTTATGTAAGTTCTTTGAGGAACATGACCGTTGCATGGATTGTATAGAATGTGGAGGGGAGCCTTGGTTCACATCTACATCATTTTGGGTACTCCTCTAGCTTCACTCACCAATTAGGTTGAAAGATCATTCCATGACATGCCTCTGAAGGAAAGTCTTCATAGTGGAATTGCATTATGTGGGTGGGGTGCTTCCCAATAATGTGTTGAATATCTACATTTTATTCTACCAAAATCATAAAGTATGGCATATGTTGAAGCTCATTTTCGAATATGTAACAAAGTGGTGCTAGCTCCTAGAAATAATCAAATTTTAATAAAAATTATTCAAACAAAGCCATGGCCTATAATTGTGTTTTGATGCGGGTAGAGTGAGTGCAGCCGAGTTCTTTCATAGGCTTCATCCAAGTCGGGTGCGGCAATTTGAATGTATATTGACCATCATTGGTGATTCTACATCCTATTGCCATTTAATGTTCATATTTTTCTTCATAAGACTTCTCTTCAAGTATCTCTATGACTTCCTAGAGTTTAGGAATATCTGGTAGAGATGTTGGTCTATTGAGAGGGACATGTGAGGCTATTTCATACTTCATTTTCGCAACCTACTGAAAAAGCTCTTTGAGTTCTACAAGGGTCACTTCAGTGATGGTGGTGGCTATGGTTGATGGCTCCTCTTAAATTTTCATGGGGAGGGCTACTTGCATCATTCCTGAATCCTTGAATTCTTTGCTGAATTTATCATGTGCCTCCAATAAGTTTGTGTAATCTTCTAGAAATATCCTAATGTTCTTGGGTGGGACTCCCTGAAAGCGGGAGGGGCTTATAGGGGCACCCAATGTGTCCATCTTAGCTACAAAATTTTCCTTATTTTACTCTTGCGGCCTTTGGTTCTCTTCTCATGCTACAACTAGGTGTTGTTGTAAAAGGTCGATGTTTCAAGTCAGTCTAACATGGTAGTTGATTTGAGCACGTAGTTGTTCTTCCATTTCTTTAACTACATTCTTGTTCTATGTTTTGAGTTGTAGTTATAAGGCATGATGCATGTCTTTTATCTAAGTATATTGAGCATTAAGAGATGCATTTTCTACATTAAGAGAATTAAGTTGTGACTACAAATGTAGAGAATGCTCTTGCAAGTGCATATGGCATTGTCCTAAGGTTGCAAATTCCTCTCTTAGTTGATGAATATATTTGATCATCCACTAAATAGCATTATCTAGAATGGATGATGTATATACATGGTTGAATCACATGAATGTAGCGTGATCAAGTATGGATGTAGAGGGGATGGGTAATGTGGATGCAAATCTGAGTGCATTGGTGAGTGGGGGTGAATTTGGTAGTGGGGGGATAGGGGATGGCGGTACTAGTGATAGTGGAGGAGTTGGAATTTATAGAGATGTTTCAAAGATACATTGGAATTCTTGTGAAAGTGGACTAGTAGAGGAGATGGGTGGGATGTTCAAGTGACCTTAAGAGGTTGTGTGGTGTAATAGGTGTTGGCATATGCCCCAGAAGGGTGGATCATGAATAAATGTTAGGCGGTATGGGTATGTTGATAGTGTGACCATGGTGTGGTTGAAGTCAAACTTTTCATCCATCATACCTTGTTGGGGATCAATTCATGAGGAAATTCAACGCCTTGAGGACCCAACAACTTGATTCATTGTATGTATGGTCTCAATGAAGGGTTCACCAAACCCGTTGTTCTCTAATTCTTGTTGCAATAAGGCATGGCTTTGCTCTTCATTAAGTTCTCGTTGATATTTTACTACATCCATATTTGCATGTGACCTCTGGAGTGTTGCGATGTAAGTGTGTCTATCACTTTCTTGTTCTTCTTCTATGCACTACTGATCCTCTTTTTTGTCTCATTGCTATGTGGTTGTTTCTTCTTTGTCTTCCACCAATGGCCTTTCCTCATCTTCTTGATCTGTTCTTGTATATTCTTCTTCATGATCAGCCTAGGATCCAGGGTAACTTGGTCTTTCATATGTTGGAACATCAAGCTTACACTATGCTTGAGGTGGATTTGATTTACATAAAAAAGTCTATGGTTTGCAATATGCCAAAATATCCATTGAAACATTCTTTTACATATGCTCATTTATTGTATTTTCTCAAAAGATTTTTCATGGATCCTTTACAATTGTAAAAGCCCAAAGACTTACACATGTAAAATTAGAAAAAGAGAGCTAATCTTCCACAAATTTGAGGTGGTTGAGTTGCAATAAATGAATCAATAAATCACCTAAAAGTAGATCAAACATCTTCACTTTTCCTAGATTGTAGGAAAGTGAATTGATTCCCTCCAACAACTAATCCCGCCTTCATTTGAATTCAAAATACACTTGAAGAAGTTGTGGAGCACTTCAAGATTCTATATAAAGACATCAAATCACTTGGATATTACATGGAAGCAATATACATACACTTGTGGCCATCATTGTCTTGCTCCTTCATTTTTTTGCATCATCTTCTTCAACAAGAGTAAGCTTGCAGAGACTGTTGCTCTCTCTATAAAGCTTGAGATTGAATGAACAAAAAATCATTGGAAAGTTATTAGTTTCTAGTTTGTGTGTATAAATCTTAAGAGCATTTGGTTTAGTAAATTGCTAGAATGCTCAATTTTTCTATCTCAAGGTCTATCTCTACACATTCCTAAAAAATAGGAGGTACCACTATTAAGTGTCTGATTCATTCCAAAAGAATATTTTTCTTATTTCTTGTAATATTGTGCATTCTATACACTCAACCCTATGCGTATCATGCTTCGAAAGGATATTTTCTAACTATAATCATGCTGGTTACTATGAGCATTTGAAGTTGATTGTCTCATCCAAAGATAGTAAGTTTTTTGAGCTAGTCAATGCACAAATCTATTTGATTTGTATTGAATATTTCTCCTTGATTCTTCAAAGTAAATAGTGCATTTTATTGCACTTATCACATGCCTATAAGGTCTATTTGAGTCTCCATAAGCTCAAGGGCTGGTCTTGTGCCTGTTGGCTAGACCAAACCTCATCGCTTTCCAACTCACTTTCTACCTCCTACAAGATTCTCCAAGTTCTTTTAGTGGTATCAAAGCTAGATCAAGATGGCTGATGGATTTCCCTCAATGATTGAGAAGCTTGATCAACACAACTATTCGGCTTGAAAAATCAAAATGGAGGCCTATTTGCAAGGTAGAAATCTTTATGGAAATGTAGCAAGTGATGAAGCTATGCCTATTCCAAGATCCAAAGGAGGACCTACACAAGAAGAGACAGATAAGCTCACACTTTGGTGTGCAAGGGATGCTCAAGAAAGGTTGTACATAGTAAAATCTATATTTGACTTTCTATTACCACATATTAGAGTATGTAAGATATCTCAAGAGAGGTGGGATGCCCTAGAGACTTTTTTTCTGCTAGTATCAAAGCAAGAAAGAAAAAACTTTGGAAGGAGTTCAACCAAATGAAGAAGGCACCTGAAAAAACCATCACAGAGTCTATTACCAAGGTCAAGGAGGTTGCGGATCAGATAGCATCTATTGGGGAGCTGATTGAAGAAGAGGCTATCATGAGGAAAATTCCCAATGGGATTCAAAGTGATATGCAATGAAAATCTTTCACCATAGCTTATGATCTCCTCATGGATGTGCAAACTCCAGACTTCAACATGTTTCTTGGACAACAATTCAATCAAGAGGCCAATAATAGCATAAAAGAAGGTAAATCCTATCATGTCAATTCAACTAGTGCTCTATATGTAGATAAGAAGGACAAGAAGTTGAAAGGCAAGAAGAAGGAAGAAGATGTAGAGGAAACTTCCCAAGCCAACTTTGCAAGCTAGAGCAAGTGGAAAGGGAAGAAGAAAGGACCAAAGCATGACAAAGCCAAAGGTTAGAATGTTCAACCTTGTGCCATTTGTGATAAGACCAACCACACCACTCAAAATTGTTGGTTCAATGGGAAGACCCAAAAAGGTAGTGGAGGAGATGGATATGGTAGCAATAGAGGTAGAGGTGGACACAACTTCAACAATAACAATAGATAGAAGGGACTTCAATAATTATTCAAAAGATCAAGCACATGAACACTCATTGATTTTAATGAATCTAAGACACATAGAAGGTCAAGAAGATGATCATTTGTTCTACACAGATTCAGGATGTTCCAATCATGTTGTAGGCAACATTGCTTTTCTATTTGATTTGGAAATTCCAAAGCATAGACGTGAAGTTCAAACAATGGATGACACAAAGCACAATGTGGAGAAGATTGGTAATGTCAAAGATTCCAATGGCAGGACAAACATTATGAGAAAGGTACTCTATGTTCCCACTATTACAAAAAACCTAATAAGTGTAGGCCGAATAATTGAGAAAGGCTTGCAAGTTAGGTTCACCCAACATGGAGCTTTTGTGGAAGATCCATGTCAAGGGTTTAAGAAGATAGCCAGAGGTGAGAAGCATGGTAGGCTCTTTACTTTTGAAGTAAGCTGGAAGTGTGGCATAAGAGACTTGCTCATGTGAATGAAAGAACCTTGAAAGATATATGCAGGGATCAAGGCATTCTTGGACTGCCAAACATATCAAAGCAACACATGATCAATAGGTTTGATGCATGTCATATTGGAAAGGCACAAAGACAACCATTCAACCACAAAGGCTACATCCACAACAACTTATTGGACTTAGTACATATAGGTGTATGGGGATCAAGTCAAGAACTTTCATTCGCATGATCAATGTATTATGTCTAATTTATTGATGACCATAGTGGATGGACTATTCTATACTTTATCAAGAGTAAGAATGAAGTGTTTGATTGCTTCAAAAAGTATCTAACACATGTGGAGAATCATACAGGTAGATCACTCAAGAAGCTCAGATCTGATGGAGGTGGAGAATATTTCTCCAAAGAGTTTGATGAGTTCTTGTAGGATAAAGGTATCAAAAGGGAAGTGACTACCAAGTACTCTCCTCAATTAAATGGAATTGCAGAGAGGAGAAACAAGACATTGGTTGGATCAGCCAGAACAATGCTTGAAGAGAAGAGGTTGCCACATTATCTATAGGCAAAGGCTACTTCAACTGTTGTGTACCTTGTCAATAGACTTCTATCCAAATCACTTCAAGATATGACCCCTTATGAAGCATGGCATGGAAAAAAACCTAGTCTTGGGCATTGCAAGGTATTTGGTTGTTTAGCTTGTGTTCATGTACCATCACAAATAAGAGGTAAGCTAGATGAAAGGGCAACAAAGGGAGTGTTTATTGGCTATGACTCAAATCAGATGGGTTACAAGTTCTATAATCCTTCAACCAAGCAATTAACTACAAGTAGAGATGTTGTGTTTGAAGAACATAGGTCTTGGTATGATGAAGACAAACAAAAGGTAACTCTACCGTATGATCTTAATTTTGATTCTCATCAATTAGGAAGCAAGCATGATACACAGGTCCATGATCAAAGACAAGATATAGATGATGACCAAGATGAAAGGGAAAAGGATTATAAACTATGGAAGTCAAGGAAAATCAAAGATGCAGGAGTATGGACAATGCTCTAAGCAAGCCCCTAGAAGATCGAAAAGAGAGAAGAAACAACCAGAAAGGTATGGATATGATTCCCCATTTGTTAGAAAGCATTCAATCTACTTGGTAGAAGTCTCAATTTTAGAGGAACCCTCAACCTATGAAGGGGCAAAGGGAAACCATGAAATAGATGCATTGAAGGAGATGGATACTTGGGATTTGGTTTCAATGTCATCCAATCAAAAGGTAATTGGTTGCAGATGAGATATAAAGTTAAAACAAACTCAGATGGATCAGTTTTTAGGTACAAGGCAAGATTAGTTGTCAAAGGATGCTCACAAACTCATGGTATAGACTATGAGGAAACATTCTCACCAGTTGCACAGATGAATACAATCATAACATTGATAAGTGTAGCTACTGCAAGAAATTGGAGACTTCTCTAACTTGATGTAAAACATACATTTCTAAATGGTTGGATAAGTGATGAGGTATACATGTCACAACCTCCAGGTTTTGAAAACCCTAATCATGCATCTTATGTTTGCAAACTTAAGAAAGCATTGTATGGATTGAAACAAGCTCCTAGAGCTTGGAATTAAAGGTTGGTTCATACCTTCAAGATCAAGGTTTTAGACCTAGCAACTCAGATCCTTCTCTATTCATCAAAAGGGAACACAATGAGATTGTCTAGCTATGTGTTTATGTAGATGATATTATTGTGATAGTTGATGATCTAAATAGCATTCAAAGGATCAAGAGCCACACGTAAGAGGATTTCAAAATCAGTGACTTAGGTGAGCTCACATATTTCCTACATATGCAAGTCATATACACAAATGAAGGAATGTAGTTGACTCAAAGGAGATACATTCAGGATCTAATTCTTAAGTTCAAAATGTAGAATGCTAAACTTGCAGCTTTGGAGATGAATCATAAACTTAGTGTTTATGAAGGTGAGAAAATTGAAGATATTAGAGAATATCAAATCTTGGCCTAGGTAGCTTGATATATGCTACTCATACAAGAGTAGACATCTCCTATAGCATTGTCGAGATGAAATCCCTCAGGGAACTGTACCTCAAGAATTTTTTTTCAAGTTCATTTCATTGGTTTTCTGACAATGATATGGTGTTTTTTTACTACAAGGAGTTATAAATTATGCATGATCTAGTTGATTTAATTGTTTATGCGATGAGAAACTATGTCATGTGTATACATTAGGCCTATATGTTTGTACATAGTTCACTAACCTATCTCTAAACCCTTGAAATCTAGGGTTTGATCCTTGAAAAACTTAGGTTTGGACCTTGAATTCCTAGGTTTGACCTTTAGAGACCCTAGTATATTAGCTCATAAGTGTAAATAAACCCTTTAATTGATGTGTATGACCTTAAACATAGGCAAACACTAACTTTCCTCGATTAGAAACCCTAGGTTGGAACCTTAGATTTATCATTTACTCTAAGTCTAACCCTTTGATTTAATTTAATTTATACATAAGGTGTGAACCCAAACCTTAGTCCATAAATAAAAAGGGAAAAAGAAAAAGAAACAAAAATAGGAAGAAGAAAAATTAGAAAAATAGAAAGAGGAAAATTACAAGATGTGATTTTCCAAAAATAGCAAAAGAACATGCAAGAAGGTTTTGGAAATAGAAAGTTTAGATAAGGAGGTTAGAAGATTCTAGAGAGAAGTCCTAGGGGAGGAACCTATAAATAGGTGTCCAAATCTCATTTGTTTCTCCCCGTGGATCCTTTCTGTGGATCTTCCCTCCAGGTGCACTTTCTTACCCTTCTCTTGTTCATTCTAATTTTTGTTCATGTTCATGCTTTTTGTTGAGAGAGACATTAGTGAATAGCTATATGCAGCTTAACATCACTTGTTGAAAGTGAAATAAAGAATTTTTTTCTGATGAGTCTTCTTCTGGGGTTCTCTTGCACATTTAGAGAGAGAAGGTCGGTCGGCCACAGAGAAGAAGATGCACTAGAGTTGAGAGAGAGAGAGAGAACATGGAATTTGCATGTTCTCTTCAAGTTTTTGCATGGATTTGGAGAAAAGAAATTTGGAGTGAAGAAAGAGAAGCTTGGACCGAAGACTTGAAGTAAAGCTCTAACCGAAGACCGAAGTAAAGTGAAGACCAAAGAGAAGTCAAAGGATGTCTTCTCACACTATAACGGGAAATCTATGTTGTATCACTAATCCGCACTATAACGGGATTCATTGTATTATTGAGAGCTATTTGGTGACATCGGTTGTATATTCATTGGTTCTTTGAGCATAGTTTGTTTATCTGGTGCATCGCCTCCAGTGATTTCTATTTCCTGACATTGTATTTTGATTTTTCATCCACCACGCTTATAAGCATACATGCATTGTTGGGAAGATGGATGAATACTTCACGATGATGAGTAGGTACTACCAAATCCTGCTTTGTACCAGCCCTTTGTTGCTTTAGAGTTGATAAGTAGACCTTCTTAGCTTTCTAATGACACCATAAAATGGCCTATGTGTTATCTCCCACATAACACAAGTATCCATCATCTAAAATGTAACCGTTTAGAAAAGCATTCTTCACATCTAATTGACATAATTTCCAACCTTTACATGCAGCAATAGGTATGAGTGTCCTGATGGTTGTCATCTTTGCCACATGACTATAAGTATCATCATAATCTATACCATATGTCTTAGCAAACCCTTTCACAACAAGTCTAGCTTTATATCTAGACACACTTCCATCTGCAAACCTCTTTGTCTTGTAGACCCATTTGCATCCAATGATCTTCTGACTATTTGGTTTAGGAACCAAATCCCATGTTTCATTCTCCATCAAAGCATCATACTCTTGATGCATAGCTTTCTCCCAATTTTCCTTATCTTTTGCCTCTTCATATGTAGAAGGATCTTCATCTGCCTTTGTCATATAAGCATAATCTTTGGTAGCCAAAAAAGAAGTGTCATAGCTATACTTTGTAGGTTGCCATTTGTGTCTTGATGACCTTTTGAGTTCTCCACTTCTTGAGGTTTCTCGTTCATCACATTCTGGATCAAACCTTGGCACTTCTTTAACTTCAACCTGTACTTCATCATTCTCTTCTTCATTAAATATTTGAACCTTTGATTTACCTTTCTTTTGAGTCACAACTTCTTCATCACCTGCATGAATATTGATTGTACCTGCATACCAAGTACCTTGCTCATCAAATGTAACATCCTTTGACACAAGGAATTGTTTTGTGGATGGACTCCACAACCTATATCCCATCTGCTTATCATCATATCCAATGAACACATACTTTTCAGCTTTAGGTTCCAATTTGTGTCTTAATTGAGATGGCACATATGCATATGCCAAACATCCAAATACTTTGCAATGATCTAGAGTAGGTCTCTTACCCCACCATGCTTCATATGGTTTCATACCCTACAAAGCTTTACATGGTAATCTATTGACCAAATATGTGGCTGTATTTATAGCCTCAACCCACAAATAATTTGGGCAATTTTTCTCCTTCATCATGGATCTTGCAAACTCAACAAGAGTTCTATTCCTCCTTTCTGCTACACCAGTCCCCCTCCATCTGACCTTAGTCTCTTCAACTTTTGACCTGTAATTCTCTCTGCATACACATGATAATGTTTGAATGTATTGAATACCTCTCACTTATCTTTGATCACATAGATAGTGATCCATCTGGTAGCATCATCAACATAAATGACATAATACCTTGAACCATTTATATTGAAATCCTTTGATGGTCCCCACACATCTGCGTGTACCAATTCAAGCTTCTCTGAATACATAAAACCATGCTTGGAATAAGATTGCTTATGAGCATTACCTAATTGACATGCCTCACATCTGTATGTCATATGTTGACCTGGAACATTAGGTAATCCAAGCACTGAACCATTGTTAACCATATCTTTAATACCTCTTTCATTGAAATGCCCAAACCTTATGTGCCAAAGATCTAACTCAGAGATCTTATTTCCTCCATAGGTGAACAAGGCATGAACAATGTTACCTTGAATATTCACTATGAACAATCTTCCTTCTTTCTTCCCTGAAACAATTTGTTTATACCCATTGTTGAGAGAGATGGTTGGATGCACTCAAGAAATGAGTTGAAGCTGCTAGACCTGCTTTGCTTCAGTCCCCTTTAGCTTCAGATATGCTTAGTACACTTTCTTAGCTTCCAAATGACACAAAGAAACCATATATGTACTTTGCAAATGATTTGTGTAATGATCAAATCAAAACAGATAACTTGGTTCCTTCACAAATCCAAAAACTTGCTATTTTTGTAATGATACCTGCTTAGTGTTATGCTCAGTGTGACCAGCACACTTGCAATTGAAACAATTCCTTTTGGGGGTATTAAAGTACCTTAATAAGCTACCATTTGCAAGTGGAATGAGAAGAAATGATAAACCACATCCAGAGAAATTGATTTAGCAAACTTAGGAGCACCCTCGACTTTTTAGGAGTTATGCAGAACAATACCCGTGACTACTTCGAGCGCGCGTTCTCCCAAATGGCTGAATGAAATCTCTTGAAATTTTGTGTGCTTGTAGAAGACCTTGAGCTGGTTCCAACAAGCCTTGAATCACTTGATTTGGTTCAATGAGCACTGAGATATGCCCTGTTGAAGTTGACAGACTTGAAGAAGATGACTCAGAGAAAACCAGAGATGATGAATAAGTATACTTCTATTGATTGATGTAGATGTACATTCTCATTAGTATGACAAGCATAGCTAAATGAGATATTGTGGTGTAGGCTATGAAGTAGCACTAACACACACACAGTTACAAAGGAGATTAGTCTCGGGAGATGAGCTACAAGTGAGGATCCAACCCGCGAGTTTTTTCCCATCTCTTATATAGAGATTATTTGATCATTTGAATTTGAATTTCAAATTAAAGCTCCCTAGAATCTCTCCACTAAATGTATGGAGATATTCTCTCCATTAAGTCGTTTGAGAATCCACGACTAATCAAGTTGGTGGGTGTACATAAATGGTGAGTCTTTTTAGACTTTTACAAAGAAGTAAAAAGTAATAGCCATAGATATGGGTTCCTATGCCCTTCCTTCAAGTGAAACCTTCATGAATTTATTCAAGCCAAGCTTCCAAGCTCCATGCCAAGTGTGAAGGATTGAAATGTACCAACAGCTCCCCCTTAAGCCAAACACTTTGGCTCAAGTCTTCTCTTTCAATCTTCAATCACATCCTCCAATCCAATCATGGATTTGAATCTGCATAGCTTGTTTCCATCCAATGCCTTTGTAAGTAAATCTGCACATTGCATATTAGTAGACACATAAATCAATTGTATATCCTTGCTTAGTAACTTCTCCCTCACATAGTGGTAATGAACCTCTATGTGCTTTGTTCTAGCATGATATATTGGATTAGCTGCAAGGTGAAGAGAGCTTGTGTTATCTCCAAATATGATTGGAGGTCTAGTGTATAGACCTAATTCTGTATACAAGAGTTTTAACCAGATAGCTTCTTGAGTGGCATTGGCTAGCCCTCTATACTCTGCTTCAGTGGATGACAATGCCCCTGTAGGTTGCTTCTTAGCTGACCAGGAGATTGGTTTATCACCTGCAAAAAAAATGTATCCTGATGTGCTCCTCCTATCATCCTTACATCCTGCCCAATCTGCATCTGAGTACACTTTAAGATCAATATCTGACGTGTATGGAAAATACAAACCATGACTTTGAGTTCCTTTGAGGTACTTCAAGATTTTCTTTGCTTCCTCTAGATGAGGTACCCTTGGTTTGTGCATGAATTGGCTTAGCACACTAACTCCATATGCTATGTCAATTCTTGTCAAGGTAGCATAGTTCAAACTACCTACCATACATTGGTATCCTGTAATGTCTTGGACTTCATCTCCTTCATGAGCACTAAGCTTATGGTTGACTTCCATTGGAGTGCTTGAGACTTTAGCTTCCTGTAAACCAAACTTCTTGACCATATCCTGTATGTACTTCTTTTGAGTGATATATATACCTGCATTTGTATACACCAACTCAAGACCTAGAAAGTACTTCAATAATCCAAGATCATTGATCTTGAATTCTTTCATCATCTGTCCTTTGATGTGTCTAATCCCATTGACATCATTGCCTGTAATGATGATGTCATCAACATAAACACATAAATATATTACCTCTGTACTACTCCTCTTTATGAATAGAGAAGTGTTAGCTTTGCTCATTACAAATCCTTGGTCTTGGAGGTAGGTTGTCAACCTGTAATTCCATGCTCTAGGTGCCTACTTTAAACCATATAGAGCCTTCTTCAATTTACAAACATAGTTTACCTTCTTGGGATCTTCATAGCCAGGTGGTTGTGACATGTAGACTTCTTCAGATATCCATCCATTCAAGAAAGCATTCTTGACATCTAATTGGTACATGTTCCAATTCTTGGATGCAGCTACACTCACCAAAATTCTGATTGTTGGCATCTTGGCCACAGGAGAAAATGTCTCCTCATAATCAATGCCTTGGGTTTGTGCAAAACCCTTGGCTACCAACCTAGCTTTGTACCTGTTGATTGATCCATCTGAGTTCCTCTTTAGCTTGTAGATCCATCTGGATCCTATCACCTTCATAGAGTCCTTCTTGGGTACCAAGTCCCAAGTGTCACTTTCCTTGAGAGCTTCCATTTCTTCATCCATGGCTTCTTTCCATTCTGGCTTAGTGATTGCTTCTTCATAGGTACCTGGTTCTTCATGCAACAAATCTTTTGCTAGATATACAGAGTGCTTAGTTACAAGTGATGTGTCATACCCAAATCTGATTGGTCTTTTGCTTTCTCTCTGAGATCTCCTAATGGACTGATTTGAGGATTCTGGTATATCCTCTAGTTGCTTCATCTTCATCTTCCCTTTGGACTTCCAAGCTTTGAACTCCTCGAGATTGATTGTGTCATCATCTTCTGAATCTGGATCTTCTTCCTTGTTTGGTTCTTCTTTGATTAGCTTTGGAAACTCCTCTTGCAAGTCATAGGGTAGACTAACCTTCCCGCACTCATTCTCATACCATGAGTCATTCTCATCAAAGATGACATCTTTGCTTACCTTGAAGCCTTTGTTTGTTGGGTTGTAAAATCTGTATCCCTTTTGGTTCAAATCATAACCAATGAAGATACACTTTTCAGCTTTAGGGTCTAGCTTTCCTCTTACCTGTGAGGGTATATGCACATATGCTACACAACCAAAAATCTTACAATGATCCAGAGATGGTCTCTTACCATGCCAAGCTTCATATGGTGTCATGCCATCAAGAGATTTTGATGGCAACCTGTTGATAAGGTAGGTGGCAGTAGATACACCTTCTGCCCAAAGATAATTTGGCAACTTCTTTTCATTTAGCATAGACCTAGTTGTTTCTACAATGAGTCTATTTCTCCTTTCAGCTACTCCATTTTGTTCAGGTGAGTACCTTGTGGTTATCTCCCTCTTGATGCCTCTTTCCTGCAAGAATTCTTCAAACTCATTGGAGAAGTATTCTCCTCCACCATCTGACCTTAGTCTTTTCAAGCTTCTTCCTGTTTGGTTTTCAACAAGTGCAAGATACCTCTTGAAACAATTAAACACTTCATCTTTATGCTTCATAAAGTATAAGATTGTCCACCTGCTATAATCATCAATAAAAGATACATAGTACCTTGATCCTGATATGGAAGGGTCCTTGCTAGGTCCCCAAACATCTGTGTGTACTAAGTCTAGGTAGTCTTCATGCATGAAACCTTTCCTTGAATAGGGCAACTTGTGAGACTTACCAAATTGACATGCTCCACACTTGTAAATCATGTGTTGCTTGGATACATTAGGTATCCCAAGCACACATTGATCCCTGCATATTTGCTTTATGGTTCTTTCACCTATGTGTCCAAGCCTTTTGTGCCACATCTCTAACTCTGAGAGTGTTTGATCCTTGTAATTGTATAAAGCAATATTTTTGGTGTCTTCAAGCTCAAAAGTAAACAATCTACCTGATTTTTCTCCCTTGGCTATCCTCTTGAATCCATGCTTTGGGTCCTCCACATATGCTCCATGTTGTGTGAATCTGACCTGCAACCCTTTCTCCACAATCTGACCAACACTCATTAGATTCTTGGTGATGGTTGGTACATAGAGTACTCTACTCAATAAGTTCTGGCTACCATCACATGTCTTCACATTCCCAATCTTTACAACAGAATGTTTAGTGTCATCACCTGTTTGTACCTGATGCTTGCCCTTGGGTTCTTCCAAATCAGAGAGTAATGCCACATTGCCAGCTACATGGTTAGAACATCCTGAGTCAATATAAAATAAATGATCATCATTTGTACCTACCTTGGAGGTCATGTTCATGATCAATAGGGAGTCATCTTGCTCCTCTGTGTAATTGTTGTAATCCCTTCTATTTCTGTATCCACCTTGGTAGTTACCATTGTGGTTGTGGTTGTAATTGTTGTTGTATTGATTGTTGTATCCATTGTAGCTTTGGTGTTGATTGAATCTGCCTCTCCCTTGAGAGTATCCACCTCTTTGAAAGCCTCTACCTCTCTGATTCTTGTAGTTCTTGTAGCATTCATCTGTGGTATGGTTTGACAATCCACAAATGTTACATGGTGATGAGTTGTAGGGTCTCCCCCTACCTGACTTACCTCCTCTTCCTCTTCCTCTTGAAGATCTCCCTCTCCCTACATAGTTTGCTTGAGAGGTAGATCCTTCTTCATCAACCTTCTTACTTTTACCTTTATCTTTAGTCTTCTTATCAGTATATAGAGCAGAGGGGTTGTTACCTCTTGATTGATCTCCTGCCTTTGTAAACTTAGCTTCATGTGTGAAGAGTTGGCCCATGAGAGTTGTGAGATCTGGGGTATGCATATCCATGTATAGGTCCATTGCAGTGGTGAAACTTTCCCACTTGTCATCTGCCTTGAGTCCATTTGTCACTTGCCTGACTATTTGCTCTTCTTTAATCTCCTCTCCAATACTTGCTAGTTGGTCTGCCACATCTTTAATCTTTGTCACATACTCTGAGACTGATTGCTTGGGCTGCTTCCTAAGGGTTGTGAATTCAATCCATAGTTGATTCTTCCTGGCCCTTGTGTTGGAAGAGAAATATGTTGACAAGGTTTCCCAAGTCTCTTGGGAAGTCTTACAGTTCCTTATATGAGGTAAAAGGAAATCAGATATAGAGTTAAGAAGGTAAGACCTTGCCAAAGCATCCTTTGCACACCATTGGTTGAGTTTCTCTTGTTCATCCTTGGTGGGTAGTCCTCTAGCTTTGAATGTGGGTAACTCCTCATCTCCTGAGATGAATCCAAACAAGCTTCTTCCTTGTAGATAGGTCTTCATCCTTAGAGACCAAGCTTGGTAGTTATTCCTGTCTAATTTATCAATAAATGAGGGAAATCCATCTCCCATTGTTACCTTGTTTACTCTGATACCACTGTTGAGAGAGATGGTTGGATGCACTCAAGAAATGAGTTGAAGCTGCTAGACCTGCTTTGCTTCAATCCCCTTTAGCTTCAGATATGCTTAGTACACTTGCTTAGCTTCCAAATGACACAAAGAAACCATATATGTACTTTGCAAATGATTTGTGTAATGATCAAATCAAAACAGATAACTTGGTTCCTTCACAAATCCAAAAACTTGCTATTTTTGTAATGATACCTGCTCAGTGTTATGCTCAGTGTGACCAGCACACTTGCAATTGAAACAATTCCTTTTGGGGGTATTAAAGTACCTTAATAAGCTACCATTTGCAAGTGGAATGAGAAGAAATGATAAACCACATCCAGAGAAATTGATTTAGCAAACTTAGGAGCACCCCCGACTTTTTAGGAGTTATGCAGAACAATACCCGTGACTACTTCGAGCGCGATTTCTCCCAAATGGCTGAATGGAATCTCTTGAAATTTTGTATGCTTGTACAAGACCTTAAGCTGGTTCCAACAAGCCTTGAATCACTTGATTTGGTTCAGTGAGCACTGAGATATGCCCTGTTGAAGTTGACAGACTTGAAGAAGATGACTCAGAGAAAACCAGAGATGATGAATAAGTATACTTCTATTGATTGATGTAGATGTACATTCTCATTAGTATGACAAGCATAGCTAAATGAGATATTGTGGTGTAGGCTATGAAGTAGCACTAACACACACACAGTTACAAAGGAGATTAGTCTCGAGAGATGAGCTACAAGTGATGATCCAACCCGCGAGTTTTTTCCCATCTCTTATATAGAGATTATATGATCATTTGAATTTGAATTTCAAATTAAAGCTCCCTAGAATCTCTCCACTAAATGTATGGAGATATTCTCTCCATTAAGTCGTTTGAGAATCCACGACTAATCAAGTTGGTGGGTGTACATAAATGGTGAGTCTTTTTAGACTTTTACAAAGAAGTAAAAAGTAATAGCCATAGATATGGGTTCCTATGCCCTTCCTTCAAGTGAAACCTTCATGAATTTATTCAAGCCAAGCTTCCAAGCTCCATGCCAAGTGTGAAGGCTTGAAATGTATCAACACCCATTGCTAGGGTCTTCCACAAAAACTCCTTCATTAGTGAACCTAACTTCATAACCTTTTTCAACAATTTGTCCTACACTTATCAGATTCTTTGGAATTGTAGGAACATACAAAACCTTAGTCAAGAAAGTACTTCCATCCTTGGCCTTCACTAATCCAATTGATTTCACATTGTGCTTTGTATTGTCACCTGTTTGAACTACATGATTAGTTACCTTATTCTCCAAATCAGTCATCAAAGCTATGTTGCCACTCAGGTGATTGCTACACCCTGAGTCAATGTAGAAGACTCTTTGGTCTTCACTTTGCCCTTCAGAAGTTGCATTCATTATCAATGTTGAATCCTCCTTCTGATCTGAAGCATAATTGTAGTAGGTATTGTTGTATTGTTGGCTTTGGAATCCTCTACCTGCATTTCTTCCAAAATAACCTCTACTACCTCTACCTCTGAAATTACCTCTTTGATTTTTGCCACCTGTTCCTCTTGAATTAAAGTTCTGATTATATCCACCATTATTCTGAGTATTATGTCAACAATCATGAGCTAAGTGATTTGTCTTACCACAAATCCAGCAAGCTTTAACTCCATCTTTATTACTTTTGCCTCTTCCTCTACCTTTGCCACCTCCTCTTCCTCTTAGGAAGTTAGCTTGGATAATTGTACCTTCATCTTCATTTGCTTGTTGCTTCCCTTTGCTATTCTTCTTCTTATCCTTTGAATACATTGCTTGACCTGCACTTTTATCACCTTCACCTTTGACATCCTGCTCAAAGGTTAGCATATGTCCTAGCAACTCATTTAAATCAGGAGTAAAATGATCTAGTGATAATTCAGTAGACAAAATGAATGGCTTCCATTTGTCATCCCCTCTCAAACCTGTGAGGATTTGCCTTACTAATTTATGCTCCTCAATATCTTCATCAACTGCTCCTAATGCATCTGCAATGTCTTTCATCCTTGTTACATAATCTGAGATGGATTGAGAGACCTTCTTGTTGAATGTGGTAAACTTTGCCCACAAGGATGCCTTCCTTGACTTTGTGGTGTTTTGGAAATGCTCCTCAAAAGCATTCCATATATCACTTGCACTTTCAAGACCTCTAATGTGAGGTAGCAAGTAGTCATTAACTCCCATATAGGTAATGCTCCTAGCTTGAGCATCTCTCTTCATCCAAGTCTTGAAATCTGACAGTTCATCCCTGTTTGGAACACTAGGATCTCTGAACTGAGGCTTTTCCTCTTCACCTATGATATAACCTATCAAGTCTTTGCTCATAACATGAGCTTCCATCCTCATTGACCATGCTGGATAGTTCTCTCTATCCAGTTTCTCTTTCTGAAGAGAATCTCCCATCCTTTCTTCACCTGTGTTTATGAGGAATAAAGTTACCTTTGCTTCGAATGATACTCCTTTTGTCTTCCTTGATATCTTCTCACCTTCTTCTCAAGCTTTGCTTTCAAGCTTTCACCTTTTGGATCTTCAATTGTTGAATTCTTTATGACTGCAGCATTCGGGGTCCTCCTTTCTTCAACTTTGATGCTTCCTGCTTTGATACCACTGATGCAAAGTGTTAATCTCCAAAAGAAAAAGTTATTCTTGAAATTAGAGCACCTCTATATAAAGAATAACTTAAAACCTTCACCAATTTCGAGGATCAATACTCGTCTACCAAAATCTTGAACAAACTGTGAAGAAGATGACTACACAGAAAGTCTGCTGCACATAACTCACTAATTGACTTGTCAAACGTGTAAAGTTTTTTACAAAACTTTGCACAAGGTGTTTCCTATAGTTTTCCCACCTCCTCCAAGTTAAATCATTCCAAACGATGTAGTAGATCTTGAGAAATGATCTTAACAAGTCACCTATGTCTAAATCTATAGTTCTCAACAGTCGACTTTGACACGTGTAACTTCTAAAGCTTGGTTCTCCCAAACTAGAACCCATTTAAGCAAATGCTTTTAGCAATAGATGGCTTACCTCTCAACTTAGATTTTAACTCCTCATTTGTGCAAAACTTTACACTATGCACCGAGAACTGACCATTTCTTTGACCATCGGGACTGCGCCTGTTTCAGAAGACACTCAACACTTCCTCACATATGAATGTTCCTACTCATAATTCTCACAACCTGTTTACAATTAGGCTCTCAAACTTTAACCATAGACTCATTAACTATGGAATTAGACACCTACAAAAGGATTCTTGAAATGATCAAGCACAAAAGGAAAACACACAAAAAAATCGGGTGCAACTTTTCTTCATTACTGAAAACTTTTACATCTGGATGAGAGAGCTATCTTACTCACTTCACAAGTGTCCAATGACTTCTAATTCTCATCAATTCTTGTTATCACACACTCTCTCATATTTGCCCCGACATTTTTCCTTGCATATATAGGCAAATATGTACAAGTTCATCACCATACAAAAGTATAAGTGAACTAACTCTAAACTAATGTACATATGTATACACATCTTCATTCTCTGAACATATACTTTCTTCATGCTTCATATCTTGATCTTTTCTTCAATCCTTGACTTCAAAACTTCATAAAAACTTCAATTGTTGATTGCCTTGCACCAACATTTATGCCCTTGGTAATCTAGACATAAGGTTTTATTCCCTTCTTCACGCTCATAGTATCCACCTATCTTATCGAGTGGAGCTTGAAATCCTAAATTTGAGTCCTTTCTTGACCCAATCATTCATTTGTTTTTGTTGTGTACACCATTATTGAAAATTATGATGTTTTGTTAAAAATTCTTGCAAAGGAAATTTACATGTTATCTCCATATTTTGAAATTGTTCTAAAGTTTTAGCTTTACAGCCTTGATCATGTACTTTCATCTTTCTATAGCTAACACTTAATACATCCATTTCTCTTCCTTTGGATTTTCTTCGGCTAATTCAATAATAGGTGGTTGTTGGCTATTATATTCCTTTTATTTATTTTCTCTCAAATCTTTTTAGACAGCTTGATGCATGTAGTTCTTCAATTGCTCATCAATTATTCTACTCTTCTTTGGAACTTGTTCCTTTTCCTTTTTTTTTTTTAATAGTTTCAATCAGTATTTTGTGAAATAAACATCTTTGCTTCTCCTCATTAGGTTTGGATATACTTGATCATGCTCATCCATTGTAGGATCCTCCTCTAGTCTTGAATGATATGCTTTTAATAATGTCTTCATCTGCTTAGTTAGTGGTTCAATCGAAACTAATCCTTCTTTCTCTCTCTTATCCATTTTATTCAATTGGGTATCTTTTTCTTCTTTTTGTAATATCTTATGTACTTTGGATTTTTCTTTTTCATTTCTTTTTCTCCATGAGTTTCTTTTCCTCTTTCTTTGGTTTTCTCTTTTTAAGAGTCATTTTTACTTCCAATTTTGTTTATTTTCATTTCCTTTGCTCTAATTATTGCTTCAATTGGTGTATTTCCTTCTCTTTCACTATTGCTTCCACTCGTTGATTCATGATTTGGATTTGAACTTTCTAACACAACAACTGATTTTCAAGGAGGGGAATTTCCCACTTTCTAATTAAGATTATTTGGACAATCTTTTATAAATGATCTTTATCACCATCTTTGTAGTACACTTGTACCTTCAAAATAGGAGGTTGAGGGCAATCCCTTATAAAGTGATATCCCCCACACCTATAGTATGTTGCTCTCTAACTTTGAATTAATTCAAGGAATTGTAAATTTTTGTGTATTCTAATTGAAAATATAGAAAGTTGTGATTTTTTGTATGTCTCTAATCAAAACGTCACAATTTTTTTTAATGTTGTTTACTTAGAATATTTTTCTATATTAAAAAATTCATGGTATTTAATTTATGAAAAAGTTTTTTTTACTTTATAATCTAAAAATTAAAGATTTTTTAATCTTTTTATTTATTTATTTTTTTGCTTCTATTCGTTTCAAAAAGTCGTGATAAATCATGATTTTTTAAAGTCAACTTAGAAAGTCACAATTTTTTGCAATATATTTCTACATGCAATTTTAATAAATATAAAGTTAGAAAAAAGAAGAGAAAGCACAAGGAGAAGAGTTGGCCCAACTTCGATAGGAGATACAAGAAATCTGAGGAGGTGGCATCAAAAGTTGACTTTGGTGCACCATGTGTAGCAAACAAGGACATGTGGTAAGTGATTGACCTCTTCTTGGCATTACTTGCCATTTATGCAAGAAAGTTGGCCATGAAGCTCATGAGTGTAACTCAAGAGGGATGTCTACACAAACATACTGGGGACAAAGAGGAACCCAACCACCAACTAACATGATGTAATAGCACCAAGTCAAGGTATCACTTATAATCCACGACCTTGAAGTAACTTTGGAAATGGGCCTAGAAGGCCAATCATTTGTTTCAAGTGTGGGGAATGGGGGCACTATCAGAGTAAATGTACCCTACTAGAGAATTCTTCCCCTTGTAGGAATTTCCTAGATGCCAGAGATCATTACAAAATTTTTGTCCACAAAACAAGGCACCTACATCTAGGCCTCACATCCAAATGATCTTTATGAATAAAAAAGGAGTTGTAGAAGAAGTGAATGTGACATCACCATCTGCTAGAGTAGTACAGTTATAAGAAATTAACTCTCTGGTTATGTAGACAAGAAGCAAAGGAAAAGCTCAAATAGATATACGACAAGAGTCAAGTTTTGGAGATAGACGTCAGCGAAAGCATGCGAACAACACAAGGAAGAAGAAGAAGAAGCTTAGAGCACAACACAAAATATTGAATTTATTACCACTAGAATGTACAAAGATAAGTAACCTATTAGGGCTATAGGTGTATATACAAGCCGGGAAAAAATCCTCCTAAAGAGCGAAAAAGTGTCCCAACAGTCCTAGTGTGTTCACACACATCACTAGCTAAATATATCAACAAATCCCCCTAGGAGTGATGTGGTGAACAAGGAGCTGGCACTCATGTATAAGGAACTGCCAAGCTATGTGGAATCAATCCACAAAAGAAAGTAAGCCCAAATCTTTGTGGAAAGCTTCAAACTTCTCCCTAGGTAGAGCCTTCATTAAAAGGTCTACAATGTTCTCCTGTGTGGGCATATATGCCAAGCTGATCTCTCCAACAGAGAAAATCTCCCTGACATAATGATTATGCACCTCAATGTGCTTAGTGTGAGCAATGAACACAGGGTTCCTCACAACTCCCAACGAGCTTTGATTGTATAAACCTACTCATCTCCGAGACAACAAATTGAATATCTGACTGAGTAATGCATAAGTAAATCAAGCATCCAACAGCCTGCTGATAGAGAACAATATCAAATGCATCTCGAGCATCATGAAGACTCAATTGAAAACTACCTCCATAGGAGTGGCAATAGGTTTAAACTCTTCAAGGCCAAACACTACAATAATGTGTCAATGTATTTTGTTTGACAAAAAGCTATTCTGCCATCAAACTTGCATAAAATGAATGCCCAAGTAATGATGAAAATACCCCAAATTAGACATCTCAAATGAGGCATGTAAATCAACCTTGAAATCAGCAATATGCTTGTCATGAGGACCAATGAGAAACATGTCATCAACATACATGTTTGTTGTTACCCTTTGGAGTTGTCCTCTCCAATCATTTTAGCATAAAGAATCAACAATACATCTTATATTTGTCAATCCGAGAAGTATACAAAGACCACAGACCCTTCTAGATGATGGAAAGAGAAATATGACTGGATTTCTGAGAAATAATGAAGATGAAGAGAATTTTCTAGGGTTTTGATTATCTTGAGCAATACTACATCATTTCCAATGATCTTGGTGCCTAAAGTGTGTTATTTTCTCAGCAGAACACAATTATGAAGTCAAATCTCAAAAATGATACCTGCAATCTGCAGACGAGACAATCGCGATTATGTGAAAATTGACGATTTTCATCTCCACTTCTATTCTTCAGCACTTTCTCACTCCATACATCAAGAATCTCCTCTCTTCATACACACTAATCAGAAATACACAACGGAAGCTTGCAAATTCCATGGATCACACATAGAATAGACTCAACAAATCTAAAGAAAGTACTTGAAAGGAAGAAACACGATTTCTGCAAGGAGAGCTCTTCAAATTACTTGGATAGCACAAATAATACAACCAACCCTCTCAAAATAGAGGAAATTATCTTTTATACATTTTCAAGTGTCCCTTTTCACACTTGATTTTTGGTCTTTTTCCCTTCCAATCTAAAAATATGTTATCAAAGAGCTTCCAAAAATTCTAGAATGATTCGAATCTACATGAGGAAGACTCTTCCTCATTTTTACATCAATTGCATAAATATTTCTACAATTTTTTGACATTTTTACAAATATTTCTCTTCAAAAAATGCTTCTTCCAACAATACACAACAATGATCAGAAGCACATCAGTAGCACGCTTAACATATAAGGTGCTTTGAGTTGGATTGTTCTCGAAACCATGTGCAATCAGATAGGCATGTATCTTTTCATACCAAGCACGTGGTGCTTGCTTTAAACCATATAATGTCTTCTTTAACCTCCACACTTAGTTCTCATGCCCTTTCTGCACAAAGCCACGTGTCTAAAAATCAGACACTTCTTCATCCAAGTCACCATTCAGAAATGTTGTTTTAACGTTCAAATCATGTACATTCCAACCATGATGAGTTGCAAGTGCACAGATGCTACAAAGAGTAGTCATTCAGCATGTAGGTGCAAAGGTTTCATCAAAATCAATGCCTCTTTCCTATGCATAACCATTTGCAAGCCTAGCCTTATACCTGTCAACTGTTCCATCAGGTTTACACTTCAGCTTGTATACCCACTTAGTGCCAATGGCCATCTTGCAAAGAGGCAAGGCACATAAGACCAGGTATCAGTTTTCATGATAGCATCATATTCAGATTGCATTGGAGCCATTCAATGTTTATAATTTTGTGCTTCATCAAACGAAACAGGCTTAGTCTCATCAAAGAGACTAGAGGCAGCCATAACATGGCAATCTGATGCAAAAGAGGCACCATGAGAGCCTGAATGAGTATGGTATGAAAGAGGTGCATCTCATTTTCTTTCACGCAAAGTGTGTACTAGCCATTTTGGCATAGTTTTTGCCTCCTCAATATCAGCTCTCTCATCAACAAGTGCATCATACAAATCTACATTAGAAACAAAATGATCTGCATCATCACATGAAACCTATAAAGGCTAAGAAGTTGCCTCAATAGGACTAGCACTAGATTGTCCACTTGTAAAAAGAGGCAGCAAAGTATCATACATCTCTTTGGACCTAACAGATGTCTCCTTTGTGCACGAAAGTAAAGGCTGAATAGCATCTTCCACAAAAACATCACGGCTAACCAAAATGTTTTTAGTTTGTGGATGATACAGAAAATAGCCTTTGCATTTACAACTGTACCCAACAGAAATACATCTTACTACTTTATCATCCATTTCCTATGATGATTTTTAGGCACTAATTCATATGCTAGACAACCAAAAACACGCAGATGAGCAACGGATGGCTTGCAACCATGCCAAGCCTCATATGGAGTGATAGATTGTAGTGATTTAGTGGGACACCTGTTAAGTACATATGCTGCACACGTGCCTACCTCAAGCTAGAAACTAGATGGTAAAGCCTGACTCTTGACCATACACCTCGCCATCTCCATGAGTGACATGTTCTTCTATTCAACAACTCTATTCTATTGAGGTGCACATGGCACTGTATACTGATGTTTTATCCCACATTCAGGCAGAAATGCATTAAAGTCAGAAGACATATATCCCCCTCCCCCCCCCCCTTGGATCAAAACAGAGGGTGCGCATTTTACATGCTGATAGATTTTTAGCCAAAATTAAAAACTATTTGAAGCACATCAACACTTCCGACTTTGCTTTTAATGGATATACCCATGCATGCCTCGAAAAATAATCAATGAAATTCACGAAGTAAAGATAGTTTTCAAAAGAGGGTGTCTACATAGAACCATAAATGTCAGTGTGAACAAGCTACAATTTCTGAGTAGCTCAAACTGAACCATCTTGTGGAAAGGAGGAACGCTACATTTTGCCCAAAATATAGCCTTCATAGATATGTTTTTCGGGTGCTTCAAGTTTGGGCAAAGAGAACACCATTTCAAATTTTTGTAGGCATAGCAAACTAGCAAAGTTGACATGACCAAAGCATGCATGTCGAAGCTCTGACATAGCCTGAGAATCATGTACTGCACATGCTAAATCATTCATAGATTTTCATAGTCTATGAGCTTATACAATCCATGACATAAGATGCCAGAAGCAATAATCATGTGGCCATTTGACAGGTCATGAATTGTACATATGTAATCAACAAATTTCACAAGCAAGCCATTCTTGGCTAATGCAAAAATTGATAATAGTTTATTCTTGATCCCTGGCACAAATAAAGCATCCAACAAAGTCAAAGAACCACCATCGATAGTAGTCAAAATGATCTTACCAACTCCCATGACAAGAGATGATGAATCTGCTAGACTTAAATTTCCACGCAATCTTCCACTCCATGGATTTGAGTTGGAACTATTGCTTGGTGATGCATCCGGTCCACTCAAAACTTGAGATTTTGCACTTGAGTTTTCAGCATTTTCTTTGTCATTTGGTTCAAGATTCAGTCCTTCTTTGGCATCTGCATAGAAGCTTGACATTTCATCAAATACCACATCTCGTCTCACCTTTACATGTCGTGTGAGAGGGTTATAACATTTATATCCCTTTTGCTCAAGGGAGTATCCAATGAAGGCACACTTTTTTGCTTTTGGATCAAGCTTCGTCCTCAATTCATCTGGGACATGTACATATGCAATACAACCAAAAACTTTCTGATGTTATAAGTTTGGCTTTTTACCTATAAAATTCTCTTCAGGTGTAACTTGATGTATAGCAGCAGTCGGAGTTTTATTCATGATGTATACAGCAGTATGCACAGCTTTTGCCCAATAACATGAGGCATATTCTTCTCAGCCATCATGGCTCTTGCTATTTCTGCAATATGTCTATTTTTGCATTCAGAAATGCCATTCTATTGTGGTGTGTACCTGCATGAAAACTGACGCCGAATTCCATGATTTTTTAGAAAAGTGCTGAACTCATTTGACATGTATTCACCTCCTCCATCAGATCTTAATGTCTAAATGTACTTCCCTGTTTGCTTTTTCACCATAGCTTCAAAATTCTGGAAGTGAGTGAACACCTCTCTCTTCTCTTTCATGAAATATACCCATACTTTGCGTGTATGGTCATCAATGAAAGTAACATAAAACCTGCAAGCACCCATAGATGTGGTCTTTGCTGGACCCCAAACATCTGTATGTACTACTTCTAGTACATTCTCACTAACATGCTTGTCATGTGGAAATGATGCTCTTGACTGTTTATTGAATTGACATGCTGCACATACCTTTTGCGTTTCTGCAACTTTGAAATTTGGTAGTCCATGGACAATCTCCTTTGACTGCATCAATTTCAGCCTTTGCAAGTTCGCATGTCCAATCCGTTTGTGCCATATTTCTATATCTGCAATAACTCCTGCACCTTTTACAAACATGCTGCATTCATTTCAGGAATCTTCACATTTAAGGTGAACATCCTATCCACTTTGTTTCCTTTGGCAACCAATTGTCCATCTTGCTTGTACTCTTCTACATATAATCAATCAGCATTGAACCTTACTTGTAATCTGTGGTCAACCATTTGTCCAACAGAAACCAGATTCTTTGTTATATTTGGAACATGCAGCACATCAGCAAGATGTTTTACCTTTCCATCCTCCATCGATAGTGCCATGCTTCCTGTATGCTCAATACGATGTGATGTGTCATCACCTGTTTCAACATATCCAAGAACTGGCAATTTCTACAAAGTACTAAACCATTCCGCATGACTGGTCATGTGATTTGAAGCACTTGAATCAACATACCAGACATTATCATTTGATTTTGAAACACCAGCAGACATCGTATTCATCATGTGATGTTGAACCATGAATAGCTTCTCACAATCATCTGCACTTGTGGATGCATATTTATTATGTTGCCTTTTGTTATTTTAATTCTTCAACCTGCAATCACATTCAAAGTGTCCAGGTTAACCACAATTCCAACATCCTTTACTGTCATTACCTGAATCATTTCTTTGGAAATTTCTGTGGCCTCTTTGGCTCCCCCTGCCTCGAAATTGTCCTCTTTCTCCTGCATGATTTTGTTGTTGACTCTGGTCTTGGTTACTATTTCCTTTTCCACTTCCAAAACCTCTACCTCTGCCTCTTCCTCTACCAGAGTAGAATAACTGCTCAGAACTAGATTTTCCTTGGGAGTTTGAATCCTCACCAAGATTCTTTTCTTCAATAATCAGCATAGATACCAGATCAACAAAATTCGGAATATTTTCCTTGGTCTGTATAGAAGTTCTAAACTGCTTATATGCAACTCCTAAACCACGAAGACACACTTCCACCTTATCATCATCATCTACATTCACGCCAATAGATGCAAAAGACTCACATATGCTTTTGATTTTCAAGGTGTAGTCACTTACCGACATGCTCTTCTTCTCCAATGTATGGAGGTCGTTCTTGAATTGCAATTTTTGTGCCTTTGTATTGGTCTCATACAATGTGAACAAACTGTTCCAAGACTCTTTTGCAATATTGGCATCCTGTATGTGTTCAATCATGCTATCATGTATGCTAACAGATAGCCAGTACATTACCTTTCGTGCTCCTTGATTCCATTCCTCATATGATCTTACCTGATCTGGAGTCTGATTCCTTTCTCGTAACTCCAGAGCATTTTCATTCTCTCCTTTGATGTACTTCTAGTAGCCTTTTCCCATCAGGAAATTCGTCATTTTGAATATCCAAGCATGGAGGTTGTTCTTGTCCAGCTTATCGCTCATAAGCTCACTCATTCCATTTGCGTTTGCCATTTCTGCAACAATCCACAACACTGCAAAACACTAGTTTTTTTGCGGGCCCCACCTTGCGGGCTTGAAACGGAGGTCGAGATGGCTTCAAGCGGATTTTCGTAGCAAACGGAGGTCATTTGTGAATCGCATTTTCTCCACGCCCTGTTGCGTACTCTTCATCGTCGCCTTCTCCACGAGCTCTCTTCAACCACGCTCGCTTTGATGCCATGTCACGAGGAAGGAGATAAGGAAGAGAGCTCACACACACACTCTCACTCTCAAGGAGAAGCACACACACACAGATTGAGGCAAGGAAGAATGATCTTCTTCTTCTTATTCTATTACATAAAAAGGAATGTACAAGAATGACCTAAAAACAAGCATACAACAAGTACAATATATAAATATCTACACATAAGGAAAAACCTAATGTCCATGAATGGGTGAGCTTGCAAGGAACAAATGTGCCATCACTCTCGGTAGATAAATCTAATAAAGCTCAATGAAGTATCTCTGACATATACCGGAGTGACCACTATACATGTGAGAGAAACGAAAAACTGGTACGTGTCATCCTGGATCATCACATGTTGAGCTTGATATCTCAACATAGCCCTTTTGGTAGAGTGCATGTAGATGCATCTCTCCCCAGTGCTCTATTAAGGAATAAATTCCTCAACCTCATGAAAAGTACCCTATGTGAATGAGGACCATAGTCCTTCTCACAAGGTAGATGTCATTGGCGGCTCAACCAAGGAATAAATCCTCCATCACATGGTAGATCCCATCGGTGGTCATCGAGGAAGAAGATCCTCTCTCACATGGCAATCTCCAACGATGATACAGAGGCACCCAATATTCTCTCTGTCATGAAAAGCATCTTCTAAGCCTCCTGCATGGTATACACAATAGAAACATGTGCAGAGGTTCCACTTTAGGTGGTCTCATGTGGAATACCCCCTATGACCCACCCTATGGGAATCCCCTCAGATACAATGTCCGCGAATGAGTGAGCTAGCAAGGACAAATGTGCCATCACTCTCGGTAGATGAATCTAATAAAGCTCAATGAAGTATCCTTGACATATACCGGCGTGACCACTATAGATGTCAGAGAAACGAAAAACTGATACGTTTCACCCTAGATTATCACATGTTGAGCTTGATGTCTCAACAAGTCATACACACTACAAGAAAATTGGAGCTTGTTCATAGTGATGTATGTGGTCCATCAAGACTCCATCTTTTGGGAAACATGTATATTCCTTTGCCTTCATTGATAGATATTAAGCGGCATACATGCATGTATCTTATGAATGCAAAGAATGAGGTATTTTCTTGCTTCAAATTTTTGGCTATGGCTGAATATTTTTCTAGAAATAAGCTTTTGACTCTACGCATACATTGTGGCAATCAATACATGTCGCATGAGCTTAAATGATTTTTTTTTTGAAAGAGGAATTTCACACTAGTGTATGGTGCCATATATACCTAAGAATAATGAAAAAATGGCACAATATATGGTTAAAGGAAAGCACCTTCCTGACAAGCTTTGGATGAAAGTAGTGATGTGTGCAAACTATGTATTGAATCACTACCCTACAAAAGGATTGAGAGTCATCTCTCCTTATGAGGCTTGGAATGGACATAAACCTATGGTTAGTCATATGGGCAAGATTTGTTGTTTGGCATATGCTCTTATGCCATCACAACAATGTCAAAACTTGATGACAAGTGTTGAATGAAGACTAAAAGCTACCAAAAAACTTGTACATTTTTTTTATCATAAAAGAGATCCTTTCATTAGAGAAAATTCCCATAGGGCTACAATCCGAGAAATGAATAGAAGGGGGACAACTCACCCCAGCAATCCATCAGGAAAACTAGTATAAATCTAAATCCTAAGAGAGGAAATGTGGGGGAGTGGGGAAAAGAGCCAAGTAGTTGGCCATTAGCTCTAGCAGATCGTATCACTATTAAGAGTAAAGATGGATCCTTTCTTCCAAAGCTAAAGATAGGTAATCTGCCTCTGAGATGTGCCATCAAATTCTCCCAACAGATAGTCCAACTTTCCCCAAAATGTATGAATGTGCTCCAACCAAAAGTCTCGAATAGTCTTGGAAGGAGGACTTGTATGTTGCTCAAAGATACATCAACATCTAGCTCTCCACATAAACCACATGGTAAGGTTGCTCATCAAATACTAGTAGGGGTCGTCCATACCACTTCATGGAGGAGGGCAAATATCCTGAGTGGTGCCAACCCTCCCATCCTGTACCAAAAGAACATTATTTCCCACCTCATGCTCATAGTAGAGGGTGGGGCCTATAAGCGAGCCCCAAGAAACTGCACCCCAAGTGATGGTATGAGGGCCCTCCCACTAGGTAAGGATCCACAAAACTCATCGCCAAATCTGATATGCCAATTGATAGTCCCAAAGGCAATGTTGTCGAGACTCCAAATGAAAGAGATAACTTGTGCAGTCCTGAGGCCTGCCCCCATAGCTCACCCTGGTGCCAACAACAATGCTCTTGTGGGCCATCAACCACTAAAAGAGGATAACTAGATGAGACTATTGAGCACCCCAGAGGGGAGAAAGAAATGCACCACTGCCACTCCCCAAGCTCCCAATGAAGGGGAGATAATTTTCAAGCCTCCTAGGCCTAGAAACACCAATCAGAATGGGCCCAAATGTACACCGAATGAGGATCAATGTGCCAATCACTTCCATGAGTGCCAACCACCCAAATCCACCAAAAGGTGCACTCTACAATGATCTCAGACCCCAGTGAAGAAACGATTGACTGTCCCTCCTCACCAATCTCAAAGAAGAGGATCCCATCCGAAGTAATGCCCCGCATAGCAATCAGGACCTCCATTTGAGTGAAGGCACCCATCCAAGCCCCTTGATGTGATTGATCAACCTCAATGGCTGAGTCCCTCAAGATAATATCCTCAACATCCCTAATCATTTGGGATGCAGCATGCATCCTCATACATGTATCCTCTTGTTTCTCCTTAGTGAGGCACCTAAAGCCGATCCAATTGGTCACACTGTGCCTATGATTTTTGGCAAACTCCTCCTAGGAAACATGAGGGTGCGAACCAACCATGAACCCGCTTTTCATTTAGATGAGGGGATTCCAAGTAATAGGTTGTAGCAGCTGCTCCTCAATGCACAAGGGTGGGCATTGAACAAGAGCAGGCCGGAGCTACTCCCAGATGAGATAAACACTGCAAGAAAAATGGTCCTCACTCTACCATGAGAAGCCCATATGCCTCATCTCAACAAAGATCCATTCGATCTCAAATGATGAAGGCTCACCAATAGGAGTGAGGAGGCCCAACCACTAATGAAGAAAATCCTTCCAAGGCACAGGGCCAGGAAGCAACTCACGAACAATAAATTTTTCGAGCAGGGCACTGTTGTGACAAGCAAGATCAATGATCCCAAGGCCACCACACTCCAAGGGAACGGTGATGAATGGCTAGATTGTTGGAGCAAGTCTATGACAAGCCTAAGTATTGGCTTGAGTCCCACAAAGTCATAGAAAAAGCCTTAAAATGAAGACTATGTAAAGTTCACTTGTGAACAAAGATGAAGTTTTTTCATGTTTCAAAAGATATTTGGCTCTTGTGGAGAATCAAACAGGTAAATCACTAAAAAGGCTAAGGTCAGATGGAGGGGGAGAATACTTCTCCCATGAGTTTGATTCTTTTCTTCAAGAAAGAGGAACCAAAAGAGAGGTAACTACAAGGTACACTCTTGAGCAAAATGGAGTGGCAGAAAGGAGGAATAGGACAATTGTTGAAGCTGCAAGGTCTATGTTAAATGAAAAGCATTTACCTAATTACTTATGGGCTGAGGCTGTATCTACAGCCACTTACTTGATTAACAGGTTGCCTTCAAAATCCCTTCATGGGATGACTCCATATGAGGCTTGGAATGGAAGAAGACCAAGCTTAGATCATTGTAAAATTTTTGGATGTATTGCTTTTGCTCATGTTCCTTCACAGGTTAGAGGCAAGATGGATCCAAAAGCAGAAAGGTGTGTATTTATTGGATATGAAAACAATCAAAAGGGCTACAGGTTATACAACCCTACCAACAAACGATTCTTGGTAAGCAGAGATGTAGTTTTTGATGAGAACAATTCATGGTATGAAGATTCATGCAGGAAGGTCAATTTACCATATAATCTTGAAGAAGATTTTCCAAAGCTTGGTAGAGAACAACCAAAGATTGAAGAACAAGACACCTCAGAGGATGATGAAGAATCTCAGATGGAAAAGATCAAAGCATGGAAGTCTAAAGGTAAAGCAAAATTGCACGAACTTGGACATGAGGCAGAATCATCACATCATGGCCTAAGAAGAGCTATGAGGGAAAAGAAAAAACCAGAAAGGTATGGGTTTGACACCTCATTAGTAACTAAACACTCTATCTACATAGCACAGGATATAAACCAAGAGGAGCCATCATCATTTGAAGAGGCCAAAGCAAAATCAGAATGGAAGCATGCAATGAAGGAAGAGATTGAAGCACTTGAGGAAAACAACACTTGGGATTTGGTGCCCAAGACTTCATCCATGAAGGTAATAGGCTCAAGATGGGTCTATTAACTCAAGAAGAATTCTGATGGTTCAATTAACAGGTATAAGGCAAGGCTTGTAGCAAAAGGCTTTGCACAAACTCAGGGAATTGATTATGAGGAGACCTTCTCTCCTGTGGCAAAGATGCCTACTATTAGGGTTTTGCTTAGTATTGCCTCTTCCAAGAATTGGAAGATACTTCAACTAGATGTAAAGAATGCATTCTTGAATGGTTGGATAACAGAAGAGGTATATATGGCACAACCACCTGGTTTTGAGAACCAAGTTTATCCTGATTATGTGTGTAAACTTAACAAAGCATTGTATGGTCTCAAGCAAGCTCCAAGAGCTTGGAATTTCAGGCTTGTTTCATTCTTGCAGGACAAAGGCTTTCAACCAAGCAAGGCAGATCCTTCACTCTTTATTAAAAAGAGTAATTCCGAGGTCATCTACCTATGTGTATATGTAGATGATATTATATTGACAGGAAATGATGCAGATGGTATGAAGAAGATCAAAGATCAGATGAGAGAAGAGTTCAAGATAAGTGATTTGGGTTCACTTACCTACTTCCTAGGTTTGGAAGTTGTCTACAAAGATCATGGTTTGTTTCTCACTCAAAGGAAGTACATTAAGGACATGTTGGCAAAACTCAAGATGCAAGATTGTAAGATTGCAGGTACTCCAATGGAGGTCAATCACAAATTGAGCTCACATGAAGGTGAACTCATAGAGGACATCACATCATATCAAAGTCTAGTGGGTAGTCTCAACTATGCCACATTGACAAGAGTAGATATATGTTACAGTGTGAGTGTGCTAAGTCAATTTATGCACACACCAAGGAAACCACATATGGATGCTGCCAAAAGGATTCTCAAGTATCTCAAAGGAACCATAAATGAAGGACTTTATTATCCTTATGTATCTGATTTAGGTTTGAAGCTATTTTCTGATGCAGATTGGGCTGGCTCCAAGGAAGATAGAAGGAGCACTTCAGGTTATCTTACCTTTGCAGGTTCAAAGCTTATTTCATGGTCATCCAAGAAGCAACCCACAGTTGCTCTCTCTTCTACTGAAGCTGAATATAGAGGTCTTGCCATAGCTACACAAGAAGCTATGTGGATGAAGACATTATTCAAAGATCTTGGATTGGAGTTTGGAACTCCAACTATTTTTGGTGACAATATGAGTTCTATTCATTTGGCTGCTAATCCTATTTTTCATGCAAGGACTAAACATATTGAAGTTCATTATCCCTATGTACGAAAAAAGGTTCTAAGCAAAGAGATTCAAATATCGTATGTGTCCACTCATCAACAATGTGCAGATATTCTAACCAAAGCATTGGATGATACAAAGCTTTGCAAATTCAAGGCTATGATTGGTTTGCAGGTAATCTTGGAAGATTGAAGACCTCAAGCATACTTGTCTTGAGGGGGAGCTGTTGGAGCAAGTCTATGACAAGCCTAAGTATTGGCTTGAGTCTCATAAAGTCATAGAAAAAGCCTTAAAATGAAGACTATGTAAAGTTCACTTGTGAACTACCTCTTGTAACTTTTGAAGAGTTTACTTAATGTAAAAGTGAAAGAATCTTAAGTGGTTGAGTCCACTTGATCAAGAATGGAAAGAGGAGCCAAGAATTCGTGATTTGTGGTAAATAGAGAATCAAATCAATCATTGATTGATTGTAGAGTGATTGAGGGAAGTTAGCCTCCCAAACTCAACTATAAATAGATGACAGTTTTAGTCGTGGTTAGAGAGACCTATGTGAAGACCTCCAAGAGTTGAGCTTTATGCCATATCAAGGTGTGATTACAAGGCACACATATGTATTAGTAAGTCATTGTATTGTACAAGCAATATATATTTGAGTTCATCTTTCCATGTTCTTGTGAAGTGTACTACTCACTGCCATTACTCTCAGTTTTCTCAGTCATCTTGCAGAGATGTTTTCTCTGCACTTGGTGCATCATTTTCAGTGATTTAACTTGGGAAAGTTAGCTCTATAAGTCTACTATATGCTCACAAATTATCATGTCATTTGGATGTTGCAATCTTCAGTTATGTTCAGTTGAAGTCAACAGTGTCTGTGCATTTTCACTTCTTTGTCAGGTACCCGACTTTTTCACTCATCTTCTCAGAGGTGTTTCTCAGTGGTTACTTATCCCAATTTAAAGCTTTTTGGATTCATCTTACTGTCTAGTATAACCATACAAATTTTCATAATCATTGGATTCCTACATTTTGAGTTACGTTGGTTTTTCTGCTCACTGGTCTCAAACTGTAGCAGCCCGTGAAAATCGGGATGATGTCATCAGTTGTTAAAACTCATTCTCAGTGTGTGGTTCATTATTTTTGATGAGATTACTCTTGAAAGTTAGCTCTTTAAGTTACCTAGACTTCCCCAAGAGGAATTAAGCTAATTGCTGCTGTGCTCAGAGAATTATGTAAAACACTGGACAGGTGTATGAACCAAGAATAGAAAGTTTTCACCTCTGAGCTAACTCCAAGTTATCTGTTTTGATCTATCTTTTTGAGAGTGATATTCCAAGATACATATGGTGTCTAATACATCCATTGGCAAGCTAAAAGGGCCCACCATATACTCTTGGAGTTCATTTGGCTGGTGTAGATCAAGGATTTTGCAACACCTCTTCATCTTCAAGCACATACCTATCCATCTCTTCACATAGATAACCTTAGCCCAAGCACGATTGCCATCTCTAGTAGACCATAAAAAGTTCCTTATTAGCTGTTAAATCTGGCTAATACAAGAGCTTGAAAAGATCCAACAAGATGTATTATACCACATCATCCTAGTTTGTCACCACAATCCTCTTAGCCAAGGACAAACATGCAATGCTCCAATGCAAAAGCTTCCTCCTCATTTAGGAGGAGTGGAGAGATCTATTTCTCAGTCGAGAAATCAAGACCAACATGGCATCTAAGGTATCTAACTGCCGTGTTAGGGGATATCCACTAAAACTTCTCACAAGGGCCATCCAGGAAGAGCATTTGAGCCAACCTAGAATCCACAAGACTTATGAAAATTAATCTTGGCACTGAAAGCATCATAGAGTCTCTCCAAAGAATACTAAAACTTGGTCATATTGGCCTCTAGCCCTACAAGTGAATGGCCATATAATAAAAAAACCTAGCATCGAAAAGCATCTCATCCCTGATCGAGAGCTGAATACCCTAAAGCCTAGTATCCTACACAACTAAGAATGCACTCATGGCCTCAACAAAGAAGAGAAAAAAAGTAGGGGCTAAAGGATAGCCCTATCGAACCGATCGTGGAATGTTGAACCTCTCCCGCTAACCTCTTGCTACCAAAACTTGAGTGTAAACCGAGCAGTATAAGGTGGCAACACCCCTGATCCAGCTATTGAGGAAGCCCATACACAACATAATTTCCTCCAGAAAAGCATCGACCCAATCATAGGCTTTCTCAAAATCCTATAGGAGCACAACAAGAGGTAATCCTTCTAGACAAAGGAGACAACTTCCAAGAAGATATTATCAAGGATACAATGATCCTTGACAAAACCAGGTTGCATGAATGAGTCAAGGACTCAAGCAGCAACTACAATCTGAAAACTAGAGACTTCGCAAGGATTTTGTATCTCAACTTGAGAAAGTGAATCGTCATCACCAAGACAACTATCTCTAGCCATCCACACAATGCATCGAAGATCTCAATATCACCAAAAGGGCGCAAAAGCATAGCATGCATCTCATCAATCACCAAACACTACACATCTTGCAAGACACATCGCTTGCTCTTCTTCCAAGTCTTAGAAGGTATCTCCTCAGGTAACAAAGTGTGATAAAACTCAATGGAATATCTCTTAGCCCCCCAGACTCTATAACAAAGGACCCATAAGTCTAACAAAGCTACCTGATCGCACCCCATGACTGGCACGACCAAATTGCTGAGAAGAACTCTCTCCAGGTACAATCATTGACCTGAGTCCAATGTGCAGCCTACCTATGATGAAAAACTCCCGATCACCTATCCTCAACCTCCCTCAACTCCTCTTGTGCTTGGGTGAGCCAGTCCGCTCATAGTCCAGACGGCACTCCAAGAGCCATTGAAGGGAGACAATACCTCTATGTAGGCATCACTCACTCTTGCAGAGCCAAGCTAGCTGCTGACTACTCACCTCATGTAAAAAAGCATTGATCATTTATAAGAAAGTCGCAAGGGAGTGAGCCTGACATCCCTTAGCCTAAGACAACTAGGAACAAATAGCCTCAATCCGGTTGTTCAAGCACCCATCAAGCTGCACTTGCTCAGGAATCTACATCACTGTGGGGCCTCTGGTATCCCCCATAACAAAAAAAGTAACCACAAGGGCATGGTTAGAAAAGCAAGAGCCCACCACAATGCAGGTCCTACCACCACAATCAACCAATATATCATTGACATATATGCAATCAATCCGAAAGAGATTCATCCCTCCAATGCTCCTATTGGAGCGAGAAAAAGGGAGAAAAGTCTTAGTGTGCCATACATCATGCAATCTCAAGGTCAAGCACAGTCTTTCCCATGTCACAAGCTAAGTACCATGCATGGTGGTATGGCTACCCCTTATGATTCTCAGGTGCTTCAATCATATTGAAGTCACCCCCAATACACCAAGCAACAACATAAGGAAGAGCATCAATCATTCAGGAATAGAAAGTGGCACAAGGACTCTCATGGTTCGAGGCATATAAGGTCAAGAACCCATATCGCCTGTCCCCTAGCAATAAAATAATCTAGATGGCCCTGGCAAGGATAATCTCTCCTCTTTCCACAATCTTTGAGTGCAAGAACTCCCCAATAGATATACACACACCCCTGAGAGCCATTGGGTTTGTACCCAACTGACCAAAAAGCCTCCCCATGTCTTTGTAAAAACTATTTGCATTGCCACATACGAGTCAGTGAAAGATGATGCTCCTAAAGCATTAGAACATCAATGGATCCACCAACCAAACACTGGCAAAGCTCCTACCAAAGGGGAGCCCTATAACATAAGAACTGAGGCCCAATCATTCCCTAAACATTCCATGAGAGACCCTCATGGTGATGATGCAAAGCAAGATGCTACAACAACAATGAATCAAGACATCTTGGAGGCCGACGTGGATGGGGAGTAATTTGAGTCCAAATGTCCCCGATATGCAACCAACAGCTCTGACAAAATGCTACAAAGAATAAGCAAGGTATGTTATGTTTACAAACTTGTAGACATCAAAGTACACAACGAAAGTGACAAGACCTCCCAAGATCTTCAAAAGATCAAACAAATATTTCCAAACTTCAGAAATCAAACTTTCCTCAAAACTTTCAAGAAAACAAAAATAGGTGATTGTAGCAAAATAACCATTAAAAACTTTATGAGCATAATTTCTCAAAACTTATCATATATTCTGAAAGCAGACTCTGAGTAGCATGCTTTAGAAATAAAAAATGTCAAAAAAACTGGAGTATAGCTCCCAAACAAATAGCTTCAAGTCAAGGTATGTAGAGGCTTGCAACAACAAGGTATGACTAACTGTCTGAATTGAAAACTGATGTATAACAGCAAAAAAACTTAAAGATCTATGAAAAATCTTGATATATATAGAAAATATGAGAGCTAAGGAAACTCCTCCAAGTGAAATCACTCAAAAAGACCTCATAACCACTGAGATATGAAATTTTGAAGAGAGGTATGTCTCTGATGAGACACCGGATAGACACAAGAAAGAAGGTCTGCAAAAATGCCTACTTGTGAGGGGTTTTCTTATCGAAAATTGTAGAAAAATGATTTATTTATATAGTACAATTTGTGAGCTTTGCAACGCAATAAGAATCACTCAATTTGGCCACCTACATTAAGTGAACAACTCTTTTTATTGAGAGGCTATCAACAGAAGCGCCTTCCTTGTCTAAAAATAGACACCTCTCCTTTCCTTCTTACTTTTATCTACTTTTATCTACTTTTACTCTAAATTTGGAGATGTGAGCGCCTCTACATGTTATTTTTCATAACTAATAAGATCCACAAGCTTCCATATGCTATTTTTAATAACTAATAAGATCCACAAGACTAAAAACCTACTTTAGAGCTTGTTTTTATGTAACATTGCCCCCCTCAAGCTATAAATTCCAAAGCTTTGACTCCAAGTAGAACTTTGATTTGCTTGGCTTCTTAGAATCCACTGCTTTTGTAACTATGTATGCTAATTGATCTTTAGTTCCAACATGTTGAATATCAATATCTTCATTTACCACCTTCTCTCGGATATAGCGATAGTGCACTTCAATGTGTTTTGTTCTTGCATGGTACACTGGATTAGATGCGAGCTGTAATGAACTTACATTATCTGCAAAGAGTAGTGGACGTGCTGTAGATAGATTCATATCCTCATAAAGCTTCCAATACCACATAATCTCACATGTTGCATTTAAAAGGCTTTTGTATTCAGCTTTTGTGCTTGAAAGTGCTACTATAGGCTATTTTTTAGAACTCCATGAAACTAAATTATTACCTGCAAATATCAGATATCCACCTGTACTCCTTCTGTCATCCTTATTTCCAACCCAATCTGCATCACTGTATGCTTTCAAATCCATACCTTCATGATATTTATGGCGCAAATCTGCATTTAATGTACCCTTCAAGTATCTTAAGACCCTTTTAGCTGCTTGCATATGTAGATCGGTGGGTTTGTTAATGAATTGAGACAATGTACTTACACTAAATAGAATATCCGGCCTTGTTAAAGTTGCATATATAAGAGAACCAATCAAAGACCTGTAGATAAGTGGATCTTCTAAAGGTTCACCATCTTCAGCACTGTACTTCACATTGGGTTCCATCTGATTACTGATACTCTTGCAATGCTCCATGTCATATTTCTTTAACAAATATGAAATGTAGAAGATATACACCATCGTCCTTCTTCATAACTTCGATTCCAAGAATGTATGTCAGTTCTCCTAAATATGAAATTTTAAATTCAAATCCAAGCTCTGCTTTGATCTTGGCTATCTCACTTTCATTGTTTCCTATTATTATCAAGTCATCCACATAAATTGATATATAAACAATCAATCATCCTTCAACCTTAACATACAAAGAAGTATCTGCATTTGAACACCTCTATCCTTGCTTTTCAAGAAACTTTACCAATCTAAAATTCCAAGCCCTTGGAGCCTGCTTAAGACCATACAATGCATTCAAGAGTTTACATACATGCGTAGGCCTCTTGGGATCTTCATAACCTGCTGGTTGCTCCATGTACACATCCTCTTTTAAATCACCATTGAGAAATGCATTTTTTATATCTAATTGATAAAGATTCCATACCTTGCTTGTAGCAACACTTATTAATGTCCTTATTGTTGATATCTTGGCAACAGGAGAAAATGTCTCCTCATAATCGATGCCATAACTCTGTGCATAACCTTTACAAACAAGCCTTGCTTTATATATGCTTATTGAACCATCATTGTTTTTCTTTATTCTGTATACCCATTTGTTACCGATTACCTTCATGTTAGGTTGCCTTGGAACCAAACTCCATGTATTGTTCTCATACAAAGCTGTCATTTCTTCATACATTGCTTTAACCCATTTCTTTACCTTTGATGCTTCTTTAAAAGTTGTTGGTTCCTGCTCCTCAAGAAGTTTTGCCATATAAGCTTCATGAGAAAATCTTTGCGGTTGCCTTCTTTCTCTTACTAGATACCTTGATTGACTTCTTGTCCTGCCATGCTTTTCTTGCCTTCGAGTTTGAGTTCTTCTTGACGTAGAACCTTCACTTTCTTCTTCGTGTGACTCAATTTCCTTTGAAATTAAATCTAGAATTTTCTTCAACTTCTGATTGGGGGGTTACCTCTTCATGTGTAATTTGGCTTTCTAGTGAGCTTGGAGAACTAGGCTTTTCTTCATGACTTCTTATAGTTTCTTCTTCATCTATCTGCACTTCATGTTTATACCAGGATTTATCTTCTCTCGAAACAGTTACCTCTCCCATATCTGTGTTCACACATTTATATCCTTGTTGCCCTTCCGCCATACCAATAAAAACCATTTTTTTTGTGACCTTGGATCCAATTTTGACCTTAACTGTTGTGGAACATGAACAAAACATATGCTTCCAAAAATTCTACAATTAGAAATATTTGGTTTTGATCCATAAAACAATTCATAAGGTGCTTTTTGTACATGACTTTGAGTAGGTGGTAACATGTTCATCACATAAACTGCCATATTGCATGCTTCAGACCAAAAAGTAAGTGGTAAGTCCTTTTCATTTAACATGCACCTACCCATCTCCAAGATAGACCTGTTTCTTCTTTTGGCCAACCATTTTGTTGAGGTGTGTATCTGTTTGTAGTCTCCTTTTTTATTCCATCTTCCTCCAAAAATGCAAGAAACTGATTATAAAAGTACTCACGTCCTCCATCTGATCTCAATCTTCTTATGCTTTGACCTGTTTGCTTTTCAACCAATGATTTAAACTTCTTGAACATATCAAACACTTTGGATTTGTATTTCATAAATAAATGAATGTAAACTTTGAGAAGTCATCAATAAATGTTACAAAGTACTTGCTACCTGCCATTAAGTCTTCTTGAGATGGACCCCATACATCAGTATGAATCAAGTCCAAAATACCTCTGCTTTGCAAATCATGCTTTTGAAAAAGGACTTCGTACCTGTTTTCCAAACTAATATGCCTCACAAACAAAATCCAAATCTTGCTTAGCTAGTTGTGGTAAACCTTCAACCAATGATTTCTTTGCAATATCCTTTAACCTGCCAACACTGATGTGTCCTAATCTTTTATTCCATAAGTCCAATTGACTTACTTGAGTCCCATTAACCATTGTATAACGTGCATAATCTGGAACTTCAACTTCATAAGTATATAATATGTTTACCTTTTGTCCGTTTATAACAAAATTCCCATCCTTCTTCTGATAAGCGTGCCACTGATTATTGTCAAAATGGACCTTCACTCCATTGTCCTCCATCTGTCCAACTGAAATCAAATTTCTTGTAAAAGTAGGAACAAACAAAACATATCTAAGAGTTACATGTTCATTAAGTGGACAATCACCAATGTAAACTACTTCATGTTCAGTACTATCTCCTGTAGCAACTGTGACTCTTGAATCTGGTTTGTGTAAATTCACAAACATGTTCATGTTATGACTCATGTGGTTTGAGAATCCACTATCTACATACCAAGTTTTGTTGTTTACCTTCCTCTTATGTGTCTCTGTATGCATAGCCATAAGAATGTTTTCATTTTGTGTATGAGCCTCCTCTTGCACTATGTTGTTGTTTTTATGCATGTGATCTTGGCCTCTTCCTCTTTGTTGTCCTCTAAAATAACCTCTTCTATTTGGGTTGGAGAAGCAATCCCTAGCATAATGACCAACTTTACCACTATAATGGCAAGTAAAGTTACCTTGCTGATTTGGTTGAGTCTGATGACTTTGTTGTGTTGTTCTCCTCCTCTAGTCGCATTAAAGCTTCCTCTTCCTCTTGCATTGTTGTTGAATCTTCCATCTTTCATCTTCTCTCAAGCCATTTAACATGCTATTAAACTTTATATCCTCACTAGGAGATGCATCAATAGAGGCTAATGCTTCAATAAGAGATTTTACCTCAAGAACATAATCATTAACTGATTGTCGTGGCTTCTTTTTTACTCTTGTCAGCTCACCAGTAAGTTGTGTTTGCCTTGCTCTGTTGGTAGTTGCAAATAACCTTTCTAGAGACTCCCAAGCCTCTCTACTAGTATTCAAACCTCTTATATGCCCAAGCATAGTATTCGAAACTGTTTGTGATATAATAAAAAAATAGAACTCTTCTGTCTCTTGCAATCCATTCTTGCTCTCTTGCTCGATCTGCTTCTGTAGGAGCTTCTGGTAATACCGGCTTCACTTCTATACCTGTTATCAATCCCCAAAGACCTTTAGACATGAGATAAGACTCCATTCTAAATTTCCACATATGATAATTTCTTCCGTCCGATAACTTCTCAATCGATGCACTCAAATCTGCCATGTTGAATTGTTATAAACAAAGAAGATAATTCAATAAGTTGTATGAAAGATTTGATAAAAAAAACAAAAACTCTAATACCACAATGTTATGTTTTCAAACTTGTAAACATCAAAGTACACAACGAAAGTGACAAGACCTCCCAAGATCTTCAAAAGATCAAACAAATATTTCCAAACTTCAGAAATCAAACTTTCCTCAAAACTTTCAAGAATACAAAAATAGGTGACTGTAACAAAATAACAATCAGAAACTTTTTGAGCATAATTTCTCAACACTAATCATATATTCTGAAAGTAGACTTTGATTACCATGCTTTAGAAACAAAAACGTCAAAGAAGGTGGAGTATAGCTCCCAAACAAATAGCTTGAAGTCAAGGTATGTAGAGGCTTGCAACAACAAGGTATGAATAACTCTCTGAATTGAAAACTGATGTTAAACAGCAAGAAAACTTAAAGATCTATGGAAAATTTTGATAAACATACAAAGTATGAGAGCTAAGGAAACTCCTCCAAGTGAAATCACTCAAAAAGACCTCATAACCACTGAGATATGAAAGTTTGAAGAGAGGTATGTCTCTGATGAGACACTGGATAGACACAAGAAAGAAGATCTGCAAAAACGCCTACTTGCATGGGGCTTTCTCATTCCAAATTGTACAAAAACTGATTCACTTATGTAGTACAAGTTGTAAGCTTTGCAACGCAACAAGAATCACTCAGTGTGGCCACCTACACTAAGAGAACCACTCTTTTTATTGAGAGTCTATCAACAAAAGCACCTTCCTTGTCTAAAAATAGACACCTCTCATTTCCTTCTTACTTTTATCTACTTTTACTCTAAATTTGGAGATGTGAGCACGTCCACATGTTATTTTTCATAACTAATAAGATCCACAAGCTTACATATACTATTTTTAATAACTAATAAGATCCACAAGACTAAAAAACTAATTTAGAGCTTGTTTTTATGTAACAAGGTAGACTCACCAACCACCTGTGCCTTCTCTAGGCCAATCTCATCCTCATGTATATACATGTACCTAGGATCAGTCCGAGTATTTGTAATTACATACAAAATAAGCTGACTCTCCTTAGCACCTGGAGTAAACAAAAACTGAGTTGTATCCTAAGCTCTAATGAAAAGGTTGGTGAGGTCAAGATCCTCAAGATGGTGAGAGAACTCAATGATCCATGCTCGAGAATAATGTAGCCTCCCTAAGAGACTAGTCTAGTCATGTAGCCCTACAATGAGGGAATGAGAAAGCAACAACCGGCTCCAAGGCCATCTAGTTGTGGAAAGGAAGGACCACATCATGCACCCTAATTGATGACTCAAGAAAATCCTCTTGTTTGGAAAAAAATCTCATGAACTCAAAACCAAAACTCTCCTCTCACAAATGGTAGTCAAAACTCACCAACCCTGAAGGTATAGAAGTCAAGGGTGGTGTCCAATGAAGGGATTTTGGAGAAAAGGAGGGCTTAGGGAAGGAAGTTAGTGTGGAGGGCATTGAGGAGGAAGGCCCATATGAGGGCACAACATAGATAAGAATACCAGATGGGGTCCTTGCTCTAACGAATACCATGTTCCATAGGACAACCCTCCTAAAGTGTGCTGAACCAGTTCCCCATATGAACAAATCTCTCTTGGGTCATTGGTGGGGCTATCATCCAAAGTGTTGTTAGTGCCTAGGTTATTGTTAACCCATGCCAAAGGAAGATGGTTCTAATGTGGTAGCCAAGGCACTAGAGTGGTGATGAGATCCAACCTCCTCTTGACATGAGGAGCCAAAAGGAATCAATGATGGTGAAAGGGGACAAGGCATCTGCTCTTGTGGCTGCTGAGCGTCCTGACTTGACAATTGTTTGGTCTGATGTCTCGTTCTTGAGGGGCATGTCTTTGAAGGTGACTAACCTTGTGATAGGCAAAGCATTGATTCAGAAGGCTCCAGTACTTGACCCTCTAAATCAACCACTCACTAGAGAGAAGCAAAAGCTTAATCTCCAATGGCAACTATGCAAGGCCAAAGATGGGAATTTGATCCAAAGGAAGACCCATCACCTTGGCCGCCATAGAGGTCGAAGTCTTTGGAACCTCCAAGAAGGTGCGAAGAGACCCTTGAATCTGAGGCAACGGGGGTAAATATGAATGTCTAAGGCCAAGGAAGAAGACCATAATAGGAAACCCATGTGCTTCACTTAGAATGAAGTCTAAAGAGGAGGATGCCAAAGGATCAAAGTTGTGAGTCCAAGGGGGAAATGTAGTCTCGGCCAACCCGAACCCCAATGTCGATCATCTTGGTGGTAGCCTCTAGGGAGCCAAGATCAACCTGATAAAAACTGCAGCCCAAGGTCTGGATATCAACAAGCTTGCCCACCTCCAGAAGCAAGCTGCTTTGGAGAAGGTCTCTGAGCTTGCCATGGCTAGGACACATTCCTATGATTGTGAAAATGACTAATGATGCTTCTAGATGTTCGACTTTTGAAACCAAACCCACTCTTCCCTCATCAGTAAGGGAGAGTTGGATGGTCGACAGAGTGGAGTCAAATGAGAAGGCTTCATGTGAGTGCCTTTGTGGGGTGGTCTTTGTGGCTGACACATGCTTAACAAGAAGGAAGAAGACTAAGAACGAGGTTGATCCACTATCCATAGTTGGAGCTAAAGCCAACTGAGATGGGGATTGGACCCAAGGAACCGAGGCAGAGGGTGGAGAGAAAAAAGGAGGGAGATTGGAGAGAATAGGTTAGGGGGTGGGGGAGGGGGAAGAAAGTGGAAGTGGGCAGTCGGGAGCAGTGGGAGGGGGGAGGAAGCAAGCATAAAACGGGGGGAGGGAAGGGGCAACATTGAAGCATAGGAAGAGAAGGGACAGGGCTAGGGGGACAGGTGGGCCTACTAGTAGGGGTGAAGCAGTGGGAGTAGCAGAGGGGGGATGGAGGAGCATGTGCAATGAGTGGACATCAAAGATCTATATTCCTTAACTAGGTTTAAAACTTGTACATTTTCTTTTCAAATAACCCAAAAGGTAGAGATAGAGAGCTCTAGATTTTGTAAAACTCAAGAGGAGTCGAGTTATCACAAAGCTATCTACAAAGTTAGAGAGTCATCAACTAATTATAGATAGTTAGCCTAGAAGTGGAGACCTTTGAGAAGAAATTAGTTCGTTTTGGAAATAGTATGTAAAGAAGAATGAGGGGACTTGAAGTCATCTGTATTCTTTTACTCTTGAGAATAGAGAGATCCTCCTTTAGCTGTCATTTTCTTCTTCAATGTGATTCTCTTGTGTGATCTTTTGTGTAGATTGTTGTGTGTTGTTTGGTTGTATCTTCATGTGTGGATTGAGTTTAGACCCATATGTGAGATCATTGATAAGTCTATATGTCTATTTGAGGATCTTTCCTAAGAGTGAAGAAATTTGACTATTTTGGAAAGGTTGTTCATTGGTTTTTACTCAAGATAAGTAATTTTTGATATTATATTTGGATTCTACATAAAAAATGGCATGATTTGGTGCTATATTCATGGAGATTTGAGCATTTAAAGTTTTTAGCCATTAACACTAAAAAAATCGTGTTTTTGCTAACTTCATATTTCTTTCATATATGGTGATCTTATGTCTAGCTTGAGTTGATTCTTGTATGAGCACTTGACTTGTGGTTTCTTTCATTATTCTTTAAGAAAATATTGGATTAATTGAGCCTTGGATTGACAATTTGAAGAAGTTTCATGTTTCGTTAGAAAGATCAATCAACGAACTATTGATAAAATGAGACATATGTTCAAGTAATGGATTGGTGAAAAATCTTTTTTGGTACCGTTGCTAGGGGTTGGAATAACCTAGATTAGTGGTGCCAAAATCACAAGTAAATCTCACTTTTCATACCACAAGAAAGGAATCTATGCATTGGAAATTAATGTGAAGGGAAGAAATGCTAGATATTCTCTTTTCCATAGTGAATAGGAAGGCAAGACAATGAGTATTTTGCGAAAGTTTAAAGGATAGTCATGTGAGTATTTTGAATGCTCAAAGTGATACTCTTTTGCTTGATTGTTTGAAGTTTTGCATTTCTTTGTACCTCTTCTAGGGGGATTAGAAAAGTGGAAGTAGGAAGATGAGGACTGTGGAGTATAAAAGAAAAAAACATCCCTAAAACATCATTGCTTGAGTATAAAATCATTTTCTTTTACTTTGTAGCTTGTTTTTTGTTTTTTTATAAAGATTAAAAAATGATAAAAATTGGAAAAATATTGAAAATTATGCATAAAAATAGAAGTAACTTAAGGAGAAGATATTACAAGACAACAACTCGTGCAAAAGTTGGATATTGTGAAGGAAAACAATAATAACATTTTCAAAAAATTGCAACCTTTTGGTGATCAGCTATATCGTGATCTTTTCAAGGATAATAAACAAAGGGAACTACTGTTTTCTTTCGGAAAAGTTAAACCAAAAGGGAATAAGATAAGGAAGGAATAACTATTATGAGAAAATAACAAAGAAACAACCAAAGTTAAGAGGAAAATTTGCCAAAATATGATTCAAAGAAAGTCATAAAATCAAAATTTTTTGACTCGGAAATTGGTAAGAAAACCGTGACTTGTCATTTGGGCGTTGAGAAAATAAACATTTTTTTCTTTGAAAATGGAAAAAAATTTGGGACTTTTTGATCTTCCGATACTAGGAAAAATCATGAATTTTTGGTTTTGAAACATTGAAAGAATCACGATGTTTTAGGGCCAAATAAGTATAAATCCCTTGGAATAGTCATTGCATGAGCGAATGATAGAGAGAATAGAGAGAGTAGAGAGTCGCAAAGCAAAGAAACCAAAAATATAGAGCATCAAAAACTATCAAATCATTTCCCAGAGCAAGAGATAACCTCAGAACACACTCTCACAAGATTTTCAAGTTCAAAAATTTGTATTTTGCATTGTTTTCAACTTCTTCAAAAAATCATGAATTTTTAATTTTATAAGACCATCTAAAGTGGCGAAAAGCATGAGAAATCAGTATAATGGATCCACTGATCCATATGAACTTGTAGCAAAATTCAAACAAATTGCAAGGGTTGAGGAAGTGGAAGATTACTTTACTTAGTACGAATCCTTTGGATTAATATTGATAGGTTTAATATTTATGTGGTTTCAACCACTCACCAGGGAGAGTTTTGCCAACATTAAGGCATTGCTAAAAGAGTTTATAGGTGATTTTTTTTCAAAGAGAGGTATCAAATATGGTACTTCTACCCAAATTCATACCTTTAAACAAAACCCTAATGAAATAATGAGGTTGGCAGCTGGGAGATTCAAACAATATCTAGATACATGTCCAACCCAAGAGAGACGATCCATGCAAAAGAAAAATCTTTGTTTACAAAAGGATTAGCAAATGCACAATTGAGAACCTTGGTATACTATAGAAGATGTAAAGATCTAAATGAGTGCATAAAAGAAGCCATAGGCTTGGATGACAATAGAGGCCAAGAATTGTTGGCGAATGAACTATCCACAACAAGAGATAATAAATCACCACATATTGAAGAATTGGCCAAAGCAATTGCTAAACATTTATGATTAGGGCTCCAACAAAGTAATCCTAAAAAAATTCAAAATAATAGATGTTTCTATAAGAAAATAATAGCACAATGTAATATACCAGTAGACATAGTTGAGAGAAAATTGCAGACAAAGATAGATGCAGACTAAGAGATAGAGAACTCAAATTCACAAATTGCCAAGAGTAATGAAGCTACAACGATGGTGCTATCCACCCTTGCACTCCCAATGTGGGACCTAGATGGGGATCTAGAAAAACTCTAGATGAAGGGCTTACTAGGGCACAAATGCCAAGGGAGTCGGTATAGATAAATGTAGTCGAGAGATACAAACTAGTTGGTAAAATATAATTAACATTTATTGGAGAAACCACATGGTGCCACAAGGCCTTTATTTTAGGCCTTGAATGGCAACCCAATGGTCTAAAAGTTTATGCCCTACCTAATCTAATGGCTAGGCTCACAAAGATCATCTATTACCATCAACAGTCACACATAGAAATCATCTAGCTTGGAAGTTAAGGTTCCACAAATGTCTAGGCTCTCATACTGGCTTCTCCTCATAATGAGGGCCTTACAAACTAGAGCAATCTGGATCATTTGTGGTCACTTGATGGTGGAGGTTTGAGTTTATCTAACTGCTTCTACTATGTGGGGGATCATCCTACAAATGTTTTCCAAAAATCTATAAATATATTTCAGGGAGACAAGAGGGTTGTCAAATTCTTTTAGCCATAAAGAATTTGTAACACTCCTATGGGGGATAGAGTCCCATTTAAAAATCCATCTAGTAGAGAAAGAATAGGTCATCAAAATAGTCATTAATTGAAGGAAAAAAAACTCATGATATACCTAAACTTGTTCTAGGACAACAACCTCCATTGACCACAGATGTAGTGCCTATCAAATACATACTCTTGGAAGAAAATTTGGAAAGAGCCATAACCCCATCCATTTCAATGTACTTAGATGACTCAGAGGATAGATTTTCAACATCTTACAATGAGGAATTTGCAAAAGATACATGGGGATATAACAAAGAAAATCAATACATGGCCTATCATAACAATAATGGAAACTATGATATGGATCCAACAACATTTATGTTCAACACAAACAAGTTTGTACCTACACAAAGAAATATGGGGGATCAAAGCCCTCTAAAATTTAAAAGAGGAACATGTTATAGGTGTGGGGGCGATCACTTCATTAATGATTGTCCTCAACCTCCCATATTAAAGGTGGGTGTACTACAATGATTGTGGTAAAGACCATCTAATAAAAGACTATCCAAATCACCCTAATAAACAAATCAATTCTGCTTCTCCCTTGAATTCAGTTAAACTTGTAGAGAGTTGGAGTCAGAATCTTTGTAAAAAAATGAAAGTAGTAATTGATGAAGAAAAAATGCATAACGAAAGCCACCTACTATAGAAGTTGGAGAAGGAAAATTGGATGAAGAAAAAATGGATAACAAAAGTGTTAGTTATAGAAAAATGAAAATACATGATCAAATGCAAAGGACTAACATTTTTGAACAATTATGAGACATGGAAATCACATGTAAAATTTCTTGTATTGAAACAAAACCCTATATTGAGGAAATATTGCATAAATCCAACAAAAGGAAAAGAAGAACACAAGCCATGACAAGATCAGAATTTCAAGAACCACTAGATAAAATAGGAGGATATCATGAAGGTGAAGAAGGTAATACAACTCTAACTTTGGATTTCCAAGGACATAAAGTGCAAGCTATTTTGGATAGTGGAACTAGAGTGGAAATCATTACAAAAGAGGTTTGGGAAAAAATGGGAAAACCGAAATTAAAGCATACAAAATTTAGCCAGTAGGTGGAGATATGGGACATCCAACAAGGTTGTTAGAAAAAATTGACCTCAAAATAGGTGGAATAATTTTTAAGCACACATTGGGTATAGTGGAATTTCTAGAGCTAAACGCTTATGATATCATACAAGGCCTTTCTCAAGACAAATTAAATTTGTTTAAGATTGGGGGAATAATTACTTATATCTTCAACATGAGGATAACATCACCAAGGTAAACTTGAAAAACAATTCACATCACAATATATCACCAAGAGATTGGAAAAGAGAAAAAAAAATCATTACTTCCATTGCATCAACTGCAATTCGAGATTTGAAATTTGATGATGCAGCTCAGATTTGGCCATGTAAACCAAAGAATGGAGGAATGTACAAGTTGACTAAGGAAGGGTGTAAACTGAAGAGGACAATGGATGTTCCTAGCACTATACCAATGTATTTTGATGAGAAATATTTTGAACCATATGGTTGGGATCAGATACTAGCCACCTTAGATGTAACAACCTATGAACATAATCCAGTAAAAATGTGTGATTCTAAAGGCTATGACATAATACCATTCAATATGGTCAAAACTATAAATACCTCAAAGGAGAAGAATCATGAGCCACGTCAAGAAAATCAAGATTCCAATCATCACAACAAACAAAAAAGTATAGATGATCAAGAAATTAAGATGGATGTACCTGAGCACTTCAAAACATATGAGGTAGAAGAGAGAAAAGTATTTTTTCAAAAACCTCAAAAGAGAACCAAAACCAGATCAATCTTATCAAAACAAAGAGCAAGTGGAACAGGTCCTTGTAAATACTAAGGGGAAGAAAGAAAAATAGTAATGGCAAGTGATGTGCTCTTAAGAGCAAGATCAAAAAGCCTTAGTGGCATTAGTGAGAGAATACAAGCACAGTTTGCCTAGAATTATAAGGACCTTAAAGGAGTAGACCCGAAAATCTAATTCCCATAGCTCCTAATTCCAAACCTACTGAACAAAGACATTATACATACAATGATGTCTATGATTCCAAGATCAAGGAGGAGATTGACAAGCTTTTGCCAGTAGGATTTATATATGAAATTGAACACACAGAATGGATATCTCCTATAGTGGCGGTGCTAAAGAAAAATGGAAAACTTAGTGTTTGCATAAAACTAAAGAAACTTAATGTAGCCACTATAAGAGATGACTACTCTTTGCTAGTTATTGAGCATTTCTTTGAAAGAGTAACAAGAAAAGAGGCTTGTAGCTTCCTAGATGGTTTCTTTGGATATAATCAGGTTGCCATAGCCCCAAAAGTCCACCATAAAATTACTTTTGCAACAAAATGGGGAATTTATGCATTTAGGGTTATGCCGTTTGGTTTAACCAATAGGCTAATGTGTCATGTGTTCAAGGAATTTCCTAGAAAAACCATGGAAGAATATGTTTATGACCTATGTTCTTTTCCATCAAGTAGACCAAATCACTTAGTAGATGTCAAAAACATTTTTCATAATTGCAAAATCTATAGAGTTTTGTAAGACACAGAAGAATTTTGGGCCACATAGTATCTAAAGATGATATTTTTACAAATGAGGAGAAAACAAAGATTGTTTATGAAATGCCAAGATCCACAAATGTAAAGAAATTACAAGAATCCATGGGATATTGTGGGTATTACAGAAGATTTTTCTATGATTTTGCAATAATAGCCAAACCATTATATGCCCTAATCATTAAATTTGATTGGAATGAGGAGTGTGAGAAAGCTTATAAAAAGTTTAAAATATGGTTAAGTTCAACACCAATTTTGAAGCCTCCAAATTGTTGATGACATGATTGCTCCTACATCATTTACATTGTATCCACATGAGTGCATCTCCATTTTGTATCCAAGAGGCACTCCATTCCTAGTTTATTTTCATTTTATATCGTATGTCTTTTGTATTTGGGTACCTTTCCATTTGCTTCTACTAGTGTATTCAGTCTCCTTCAAGGGGAATTATTTTATGTACTTTGGAGAGCCCCTCCGAAATATATATCAGGAGGGCCTCTCCCCCCATTTGAACTTGGTTAGAAGCTTGAGGAGCCTACTCCACTGCTCTTGGCAAGCTCATTTCTAATCCATGTCAGTTTACCCATTTCTTGGTCTACTCAATTTGAGTCTCTCATACTCTTTCTTTTGTGAATATACTCTTCGTTTCATTTATGTTTTTGTGCATGTACTATCTACATGGTATCAAAGCGCTAGGTGGAGGTCTTGGCAATGCCTTTGGTAATCATTTTGGTGGTGGTGGCGTTTGAGTTTTGGTGGTTTTGCTTTCTCAAGAGGCTTTTGCCATCAGTTTTGTGCCTTTGGGGCCTCATTTTTCCCATTTTCCCACCCTCCCACCCTTTCTTTCATCTATTATTTTCCCATGCTTTACCCCCATTTTCCCCTCCCACCCACCCTCTTTTGTGTGAGCACCTTTGTTGGTTTACTTCATTTTGTGGTTATGATGTGGAGTTCATAATCACTCTCAAATTTTTGAAGTGTTTATTAACACTTGTATAATTATTGGTGCACGTTCAATCTCTCTACCCCTTTACACTTGTATAATTATTGGTGCACGTTCAATCTCTCTACCCCTTTACTATCAATATTTCATGGATGTACTTTGATGATATAAGCAGTGCATTTCACGCTCATGCCACTATGGTTGTGTGGATGCCTACAAGGCAGATTTGCCTAAAGTATAAGCATCAATGGAAAATCGAAGAACATATCTTGTGGTTTGCTTGGCATGCACCTTGGAGGCTATGGTTCCATATCCTCACTATCTGGTTACTTCCAAAGGGGATTTGACCCACCCATCTTAAAGTAGTGCTACCTTTCCACAAGTCGAAACACTCTGGAATTCCATTTAAAAACCATTTTTCCTATGTGCTATTCTAAGTGCACATAAGTGGTGTCCCATCACTGATTATGGAGTTCTTTATCTTTCTATTAGCACTATATTGAGATTGGTTCATCGGTCTAGATATTAACCATAGATTTTTTAAAGCTCATATAAGTATCTTCTACAAGGTGGCAATAGGAAATAAGAGCTCCCTATGCATGCATGCACAATTGTTGCTCTCTATGCTCTCAAGAAGACTGTGCTAGCACTAAAAATAGTATTTGCAGGAGGCAAGAAAGGGGAAGCACTAGTGATGCTTGCAGTTAACATGCCTCCATAGCTACCTCCAAAGCTCTGTGGACCCATGAATCCCCTTGACTTAGTGGATCAATCTACTTCTCCACTCAAGATACTTTTGGGTATGTTTATTGAAGTCGAAGGTAGATACCTTTTCTAAGTTTCGAGAATGAATAAATCAAGTTGAGAATGAAGCATCCAAGTCAGTCAAGACTATTCGATCAGATGGAGATGGTGAGTTTATCAATCAGGACTTCGATGATTTCTTAAAGCAAAAAGGCATAAAGACATAAGTCACTCAACCTCACACTCCATTCGATAATGGAGTGGCTGAGGGAAAGATCCAAATTGTATTTGAAATGGCATGTACCATGCTTCATAACAAAGATTTACCCTTCACGTTTTGGCAGAAACAGTACACACTACAGTGCACATACTCAATTGAGGCTTTACTAGTGTGTTGAACAACAACACACCCTTTGAAGCCTACTATGGACAAAAATCCAATGTCAATTACTTTAGAGTATTTGGAAGTGAAGCATTTATCCATGTTCCGAAAGAAGATCAAAGAAAGTTATAGTCCAAGTCTAAGAAGCATATCTTCATTGGATATAGTGAACAATCTAAGGCTTATAGATTGTATGATCTCGAACCACTCCATGAAAATCTCAAAAGATGTAATATTTAATGAAGCTTCAACATACTCAACTAAAGATCCAGTACAAGTTTTTGTCCACCCATATACACTTCAGAGGGAGACACAAACTTTTCCAAACGCAACTCACAAGCAAGTACTTCAAACCAACCAAGAACATCATAAAGGATTATTGAAAAGCAACAACATGAAAAAATTCACTATGTAAATTATGCATTGATGCATCAGATTTAGCAGATTCTAGAGCCTTCCGACTACAAAGAAGCTCAAGGACAACCCAAGTGGGAAGAAGCAATGCTAGCAGAGATGGATGCAATTGAAAAGAAAAACACTAAGCCACTTATTCTTAAGCTACACATCATCAAGTCATAGGAGTTAAGTGGCTATACAAAGTCAAGTACAAATCAGATGGTACATTTGACAAGTACAAAGCAAGTCTTGTAGCTAAGGGATATAAGCAACAACATGGCATTGATTATGAAGATACCTTTGCCCCATTGCAATGTTTACAACTATGAGAAGTATTCTAGCACTATGTGCACACTTCAAGTGGCACATCTACCAGCTCGACATCAAAAGTGCTTTCCTCAATGGAGATCTTCAAGAATAACCTGACAGTTTCAAGATCAAAAGAAAGAAAGATCAAGTCTACAAGACTCACAAAGAACTTACAAACTTAAGAAAGCTCCTAGGGCCTGGTATGAAAAGATCCACAAATTCGTTGAAGCTAAAAGATTTGAAAGAAGCATTACCGATGCAAACTTATACATCTATCAAAAGAATACTTAGTTGCCATCATCATCCTCTATGTAGATGAGTTGATCTTGATAGGTTCAGATGAAGAATGCATGAAACTCATCATCACACAACTTCACCTTGAGTACTCTATGATAGACCTTGGTCTACTTCACTACTTCTTAGGTATGGAAGCTCGGCAAACAAAAGAAGGCATATTCCTATCATAGAAGAAGTGCTACTATGATCTTCTTTCTAGATATAACATGGACCAGTGTTGCATAGTATCTACACCACTTGATCCCAACATCAAGCTCACACTAGAGGATTCATCATCACTTGTGGATGTGCATACTGATCGATAACTTGTGGGCTGATTACTCTACTTTACAAACACTAAACCAGATCTTGCCTACGAAGTTGGTATACTCAATTAGTTTGCACTTCAACCTTGTCAAACACATTGGGATGCTACTCGATTGCTTTGATACCTTTCCCTCACCCAACATCATGGTCTCTGGTATAGAAGGGGCATTGAACTTGTCAAATATTCAAATTGAGATTGGGTTGGTGATCCTGATTCCCAATGATCTTCTTCTAGATACATATTCTTGCTTGGCTTAGGACCTATTCCTTGGGCAAGTAAGAAGCAGCCTACAGTTGCTTTGTCATCCATCGAGGTCAAGTACCAAGCATCTAGGTTTGCAACATGTGAGGCCATCTACCTTCAATGATTATTATATGACATTGGTTTTTTTTTGGTTACTCTGACATGCATCTGCACGAATAACCAATCAGCCTTGGTCATCGCAAAGAGTCCAATGTTCCATGCTCGGATGAAGCACGTGGAGATCCAGTACCATTTCATTCACAAGAAGCTCATCTCTCAAGAGATTATTCTGGAGTAGTGCACCTCTCAAGAGAACCTAGTGGACATGTTCACAAAGGTTCTACCTCCAATTCTGCTCTAGTGCTTGGTGGACCTCTAAAGCATTAAACCGCTCCAAAATGGAGCTATAGAGGGGGTGTTGATGACATGATTGCTCCTACATCATTTACATTTGTATCTTCATGAATGCATCTCCATTTTTTTATCCAAGAGGCACTCTATTCCTAGTTTTTTTCCATTTTATATTGTATCTCTTTTGTATTTGGGTACCTTGCCATTTTCGTCTACCAATGTATTCATTCTACTTCAAGGGGAATTATCCCACATTTGATGTACTTTGGAGATGGAATACGTGTAAGTATGAATCTGCATTCTTTCACATATGGCTGAAAATAAGTCATGTTTCATCACCCCCTGGATGATTTAACACTAGTATCCAGTATTCTTCAAATATATCAGACTTTATGAAATCTAGAACGTCTTCCTTCATAAATCTGATCTTCAATGATCAATACCTGTATCTGAAACAAAATCTCTGAACCCTTTTTATTAGCATTGTGCACATGCCAATAGTTTTCCATGGCATTCCTCAGCTTTCCAAATTATAGAATAAGGTTAGCTGAACCTAACATAACAAAACCTTGCTGAAAGCTTTATAGGATTCATAACCTTCTGTAACATAACAAGTATCTTCTTCTATTCCTCTGCAACACAAATCTGATAGAACCTGAATCTTTGAATTACTTCTTCCAATGCTAAGAACTTCACAAAATAAAGGATAAACAACTGACTCATAAATCTTCAAGATCTTCAAGATTATACTAGATCATACAAGATCATCCAAGATCAATGATCTCTTCTGTGTAGAATCTGCTCTCATCAAACCTTCATGACTGAATGTTTGATTTATTTACGTGAATGTATCCAAGTGTCCATGCTTCGCACAAAGTTGTAAAACTTTTCTTCAAACAATCCTTTCCAAGAATCTACAACTCCTACTTGAAACATAAGTGGACAAACTTCTCATCTTGAGAACTCCAAAAGCTGCAAGTTGATACTTCATATCTTTCATATTCTACCCGGGTGAAATGTGATAGTACTTGCTTGATTTTCTTTTGGCTAACTCCACTTCTCAATCAAGTGATAGGATCTGATGGAACACCTTTTTGAATACAAACATGTATCCAAAAGTCTAGACAATCATAGAAAGTAGATTCTCCATTGACTTGTACAACAACAAAACTGAATTTTTTGAAGTTTCTGAAAATACTGAATATGAGGTAACCTTTTCCAAACATAAAACCTCAACCTAAGTCTTCAACATCTACTACAAAACTCTTTTACCTTAAGAGTTAGATAAAGAAGAAATATACTTCTCTGCAACTTGTCATATACCAAGTAGCTCTGTATTGACACTCCAAGAATTCTTTGAGGGAACATATAAGCTGCCTGCTTAAAAACTTCAACTTATATATAACTCATACATATGAGTCAAAACATACAAGTTGTCTTTAAAATCTGCTGCTTTTCTTTCTCTCAATGCATTTCTTTGTCAAATCTACTAAATCATGACCAAGTGTAATGCAAAACAAGAAACTGCTTCTTCTTCACACAAGATGTTCTCGTAGACTTGTCTTTGGATGTAGAGGATAAAATAGGAAAAGTATATGGAAATTATATGAGAAAAGGAAGCCTTACTTTTCTTTTGGAAATGATGGACGTTCTTCTTCTTCATCTTTCTTCCTAACATCTTCAAACTTCTCTTCCATACCTTTTGTTCTCTTCATCTTGAAGTAGCAAGGACTCTTAACTTCTTCAAATGAACTTTTTTCTTCCTCTAGTGCTAAGAGTAAGAGACAAAACAAACATGGTGTACAAATGGAAGTGAATATAGAATCATGTTTTACCATCTCCTCATATCTCTGAAAAACCTCTGTTTCAAATGTCTGAAATGACTAAATTCACCAACCTTTTGTCTGAATGATGAATTTCCTTTCTAGAGTTACGTCTCTAGATCACATTTGTACCTTGATATCCAACCAACTTACAACACAAAATTGGCTGAAAACAAAAAAAAAAACTCATCCCATCTCCAAATTTGTCTTCTTAGATAAGCCTTCTTGCCATGAAAGAGATCTCTCAAAACTCTCTAGAAAAACCTCTAGATACCTGTTTTGATGTAGCCTTTAACTTTCAAAAGACTGAAAGTGTATAAAAGCCTTTCTTGAATCCTTCAAATCTCTTCATAACTGCTCTTCTAAGATATGACCTGCAAATGATAATCTGATAGTAAAAACTGATACCTGTGATTTGAGGTTGATCTGATTCCTTCATCTTCTCTAAACCATTGCTCTTCCTTGAATTTGAAGTAGTCTTCTCTTCATCAAGTCTGGGTCTTCAAATAATACTTTTGTAAAGTATTTGCATACTCTTCCAAAAATATTCGGCTACTAACAAATCATCAACTTCATACTCCACACTGATGAATACACATGTGACTGAATTGTGTAATTCTCAAATCTCTACTCATCTAGATTAAGTGTGTATGTCAAATGTCAAATGTCAAATATTAGAAGATGCCCTTAAATCATATGTTGTAAACCTGGAATTTTGGAAACCCGAGAATATGATTGAGCCTGAATGCATTGATGCCAAAGTCCTAAAGCTTTGAAACCAAAACCTTAGTGCTCTGATACCAAATGTTGGAAATGAGGTAGGCCCATAGCTCATATCACAAGTCCATGGTTCCATAGGTCCAGCATATACAACATAGAATCTAGCAATCTTCCAATATTGACAAAACATGAACATACCACATTTAATCATACAAATGATGAGACAAAGATACAGAAAGAATAGACGACATGTGTAAGGTGTTACGTAAGCCACCGCTTACTCATAGTATCATATATACCAATGTTCAATGTACAATGTGGAAGTAAAACTCTCAACCACTCTATGTGATGAGAAATAGATGGAAGAGTGAATGTTCAAATGTAACAAACATATTCAGATGTATGGGCATAAATCTGAATATATATGAGATGTGTGATCTGATAAGTTATAGAAGAGTAAATATGAGTGACCGAAAGAGGAAGGATCAGTGTGAAACTGATAATCAACAAGCCCTCATCTAACCTTAGGCTATGGAAGACCCTAAGTCAGATACGTGTGTGAAAAGATCACATACTTAAAAAGTAGCAAAGAATGCTAACAAGTTTGCTGCCAGAAATCCTCAAACTCATGTGAACACACCTTCTCAAACACCTCAAACAAATATGCATAAAGCATAACCGTACTGATTCTCTTGTACCTATGCCGAATAGGACTCCTCCTAATATGAACGCCACGGCCTCCATAAACTTTAAGTAGTACCTGTGTGCATAAAGAGAATATGTACCTGAATACTTAACATAAGATGTAAATCTTATGTTAAACACCATCCAATGTCTTTGAAGTAGCCCGAAATCTTCATGTAGAAGACAATCTTCAAATACACCATGCAGATGGCCGATCCTCACCATCAAGCTGCTAATGACCAAGTCCTCTTTCCATGAACAAGAGATAACCTCCTCTCCATGAGCAAGAGTGTGAGCACACTCTTCTTGTCCAAGAATAACTCCAAGAGGAACTCCATAGCTGCTCCTCAACATGCTTCTGGTTAGCACCATGGCTGCCCCATGTGCTAGAAGAAACACTACCTCTATTGAGGTCCAAGCTCAAGGCTTGTGTTGGATACTGGGTGAAGGATACTTACAATGAGCATGAGGCTCTTATTTTATAGTATTTGTGAACCCTTCAAAAGCACTTATTGAATAAAAAGCTATGATCTTGCTCCCTGCACCGCTACTAGACTCAGGGATCGAACCCTCGTGGGTTCTACAAGAGACCAGCGCATTAACCACTACGTTAAGCGCTTTTCCTTGTATGAGCTTTAGTAAAGGAATATACACATGCCAATACAGCTGCACAATTTCACCAATAGAATAATAAATGAACCAATGGAAAATTGTTGAAATCAAAAGATTATTGCTTTCCAACATCCTTTCTATATTCTTTATTGTTTACACATTATTTTTATGTTTTTTACTTTTGATCCAAAACATTAGTTTCATTGCTTGAGTCCTTTTTCATCATTGTATATATTTCATTATTTGTGAAAGAAATTTTTGAAAAGCATCGGAGATTGGACAATTGCACAAATATTCAACACTTGATCTTTTGAGTACTCGATGTTGATGTATTTAGGTAGTGATGTGTATGAACTCACTAGGATTGTCGGGCTAGCTAGCTAGATAGATAGATAGATAGATAGATAGATAGATAGATAGATAGATAGATAGATAGATAGATGATGGAGATGATTAATCTCCAAAAGACAAGCTATACATCAGTTTAGAACACCTCTATATCAAGCATAGCTCAAAACCTTCATCAATTTTGGAAATCTTTACCAGATTATGAACACAACAATTCTGTGAGTTACGACTTTACTCAGAAAAGTCTACTTCACAAAACTCACTCATTGACTGATGAAATGATTAAAGCTTTCTATGAAACTTTGACATAACACTTTTTTAATGTTTTACGCAGCTACTCCAAGTGAAAGGTCTTGAAAAGAACTCACAAAACTTTAGATTTACTTCAATAAGTAAACCTATGTTTGAAATAGGCTTTCTCTCTAGGCGACTTTTACATATGTAACTTTAAACACTTGGTTCTCTCAATTTGCAACCCGTTTAATCAAATGTTTTTAGATATAGATAACTTACCTTTGAACTTAGATTTTGAGTGCTCATGTGCATAAAAATTTACACTATACACTGAGATCTAATCAAATCCTTGATCATCGAGATTGCGCTTGTTTCAAAAGTCACTCATCACTTTTACACATATGAATGTTCCTACTTACAATTTTCTCAGCTTGATTACAATTGGACTCTCAAATCTTGACCATAGATGCATCAACTATGGTCTTAGACACATACAAAGGGATTTCTCAATTGGCTAAGCACAAAAGGAGAATTTGGAGAAAGATCCAGGTGCAATTCTCTAAAAAACTTCTATTCGCTTGAACTTACATTTGATGGATTATTCTCACACTCAAACTCACTTTCTCATCATCTACTCATCCTCTATTCATCTATATTTCTTCTCTCTCTTATGACACATCCATATACAAGTATATATAGATGTTTATATCAAGATTCATCACTAATACAAAGTATCTATGAACTATTTGCAAAGTTAATATACATGGGTTTGCAAATCATCTCTCTTTGAATCATTTCTTCCCCTTATGCTTCATCCTTCCTCCTTTTCTTCATTCTTCATTCTTCAATCCTCTTTGTAATCATCAATTTATGATTGTATTGATCCAACAACTTCCCCTCAATCATTAATTGTGATTACCTTGATCTTCTTTATACCTACCATTTCTTTAAACCTCTGCAACTTAGGTCCATCCAAGGTCTTTGTTAACATATCTGCAACTTGATCTTTTGTAGATGTATACATGATCTCTATCTCTTTGTCAATCACCTTTTCTCTTAGAAAGTGATATTGAATCTCAATATGTTTTTTCCTGGCATGAAACATAGGGTTATCTGCCAAATACAAAGAAGTCATATTATCTCCATAAATGATAGGAATACTTTGATTGATGTCAAAACTCTTCATGAGATTTCTCAACCATATGACTTCCTTTGCAGCTTCCATCATACCTTTATACTGTGCTTCTGTAGATGATAAAGCAACTGTATGTTGCTTCTTAGAACACCAAGAAATCAATTTATCTCCCACATAACACAAATACCCATGTGTTGATCTTCTATCATCAGAATTACCTACCCAACCTACATCACTATATATCTTGGTTCTTGTATCTAATGTAAACCCATAGTATAGACCTTCTTTAAGTGTGCCTTTAATATATCTTAGCACCCTTTGACCTGCAATGAAATGTTCCTTCCTTGGACATTGCATATGATAAATCAAGCCTTGTCAATGTAGCACAAATCAAGCTACCCACCAAACTCTGATAAAGCTTCATAGATAGAACTCCAACTGCATATGATAAATCAAGCCTTGTCAATGTAGCACAAATCAAGCTACCCACCAAACTCTGATAAAGCTTCATATCTTTGAATTCCTCTCCTCCATATCTAATCAATTTGTGGTTGACCTCCATTGGGATTGATGCTAGCCTGCAATCTTCCATGTTAAAATGGATTGATAAATTCTTGAAATACCTTTCTTGAGTTACATATATGCCATGTTGGGTATATAAAATCTCCATTCCCAAGAAGTATGATAAATCTTCCAAGTCACTGATCTTGAACTCTTTCTCCATCTGCTTTTTAAGCATTTGTATGTAGTTTTCATCTGTACCTGTGAGTATTATGTCATCAACATAAATACAAACATAAATGAAACCATCTTCACTTGCTTTGACTGACAAACTACTATCTGCCTTTGATGCTTGAAAAACAAGTTCCTTCAAGAACTTTACAAGCCTGTAATTCCATGCCCTTGGGGCTTGCTTCAAGACATAAAAATCTCTCTTGAGCTTACACACATAATCTGGATTATGTTGATCTTTGAAACCATCTGGTTGTTCCATGTAGACTTCATCTGAAATGTAACCATTTAAAAATGCATTCATCACATCTAATTAAGACAACTTCCAACCTTTTCAAGCAGCAATAGCTATGAGGGTCCTTATGGTTGTCATCTTTGCAATAGGACTATATCCTTCATCATAGTCCACACCATAGGTTTGTGCATATCCTTTCACAACAAGTCTAGCTTTGTACCTAGACACGCTTCCATCTACAAATCTTTTTGTTTTGTAGACCCACTTACATACAATTACCGTCTGATTACTTGGTTTGTGTACCAAGTCCCAAGTCTCATTCTCAATGAGTGCATCATACTCTTCCTTCATAGCTTTTTTTGAATTCTCCTTTCCTTTGGCTTCTTCATATGTGGATGGGTCTTCATCTGCTTTCACTATATAAGCATAATCTTTAGTTGTCAAGAAAGAGGTGTCATAACTATATCAATAGGTTGTCTTTTGTTCCTTGATGACCTTCTGAGTTCTCCACTTCTTGAAGTTTTTGGTTCATCATATTCTGGATCAAACCTTCGCAATTCTTCATTTTCAGCTAGAACTTCATCATTCTCTTCTTCCTCAAAAATTTGAACCTTTGATTTACCTTTCTTCTGATTCAATGTTTCCTCAAGACCTGTTTAAGCACTATTTTTACCTGAGTACCAAGTACCTTGCTCATAAAATGTGACATCCTTTGATACAAGGAATTGATTTGTAGATGGATTCCACAATGTGTATCCCATTTTTTTATCATCATAACCAATGAACACATACTTTTTAGCTTTTGGTTCTAACTTATGCCTTAATTGAGAGGGAACATAAGCATAGGATAAGCACCCAAATACTTTGCAATGGTCTAATGTAGGTCTCTTACCCCACCAAGCTTCATATGGTGTCAAACCCTGCAAAGCTTTACATGGTAGCCTATTCACCAAGTATGTCACAAAAATATGGACAATTCTTCTCTTCCATCATTCATCTTGCAAACTCAATAAGAGTTCTATTTCTCCTTTCTACTACACCATTTTGTTGAGGAGAGTACCTGTAAGTGTTGGTGCATGACAATCATCAATTGAAGGATTATGGAGAAATGAAGTCAAGAAGTCAAGAAGGAAACAAAGTCAGATGGTTGAAGGAAGGACATTTTCAGAAAACTCAAAGATATGTACACATATGTACATTAGCTGACTTATACCCTTGTTTAAGTCATACACTTGTATATATTCATCTATAAATATGTTTGAAAATGTCGGGCAAGTAGAGCAGAAGAAGATTTGAGAATAGGGAGAGAGAAATTAGTGTCATTAGACACATGAAGAGTGAGTGAATTGTCCATCCTCACTTAGATGTAAATTTTCTGAGAAATCGAAAAATTTTGCGCCCGATATTTTGCTGTCTGCTCTCTCTGTGTTTAATCTTTTGAGAAATCCTTTTGCACGTATCTAAGTCCATAGCTAATCCATCTATGGCTAGAATTTGAGAGGTTAATTGTAATCAGGCTGTGAGAATTTTGATTAGGAACATTCATATGTAAGAATGTTCTAACAGTCGAGAAATCTGGCGCACATTTCATCTTCAATGAAATGATCATTGCTCAGTCTACAGTGTAAAGTTTTACACAAATGAGGGCTTAAAATCTAAGTTGGAAGGTAAGCTATCTATGGCTAAAAGATCTTGATCAAACGGGTTTTACTTTGGGAGAACCAGTGCTAAGAAGTTGCAGGTGTCAAAGTCGCCATTGCAGAGAAGCACTTTCAGACATAGGTAAAGTGTTTCACACATTTCTCAGTGTGTACTTAATCTTTTTGAGAGATTTAACTTGGCAAAGTTGCGCAACCTCAAGGTGAAGTGTTGTGCAAAGTTTTATCTAAAACTTTACAGAATTGATTAGTCAATGAGTGACTAATCTGCAGCAGACTTTTCTGAGAAGTTGACTTTCCAGAATTTTCAATATTTCTGATAATTTGGTGGATGATCTCTAAGTTAGGTGGAGTCTAAGGTTAACCTTGATATAGAAGTGATCTAACTTCAAGGTTAACTTGTTCTTTTGGAGATTAACACTCTCCATCAGTGGTATCAGAGCAGGTTGTGTCAAAATTGAAGTGAAGAAGACTCCGACTATTGCAGAAATACAAAACTTTACATTTTGAAGGTGCAGAAGGGTAAAGGTTGAAGAAAGATCAAAGGAAGACATACAAAGAGCATCAAAAGGATCAGAAGGAGCAACATTTGAAGTAAAGGTACATTTATTATCTGTAAAGATTAAAGATTTGAAGCTACAGGTGAAGTAAAGATGGGAGATAGTCTCCAAATTGAAAAGTTGGATAGAGAGAACTATCCTGCATGGTCTATGAGGATGGAAGCTCACCTTATGAGCAAAGATCTGATAGGATACATTACAGGAGATGAAGAAAAGCCAGAAATCAGAGATCCTAGTGTTCCAACTAGGGAGGAGCTTGCAGATTTGAAGAATTGGATGAAGAAGGATGCTCAAGCAAGAAGCATCATCTACATGGCAGTCAATGACTATTTGCTTCCTCACATTAGAGGACTTGAGAGTGCTTGTGACATTTGGAATGCTTTGGAAGAGCATTTCCAAAATACAACCAAATCAAGGAAGGCTTCACTATGGGCAGAGTTTACTACCTTCAAGAAGAAGGCCTCACAATCAATTTCTGATTATGTAACAAAGATGAAGGACATTGCAGATTCTTTAGGTGCAGTTGATGAAGATATTGAAGAAGACAAATTGGTAAGACAAATACTCACAGGACTAAGAGGAGATGAGAAATGGAAGCCTTTCATTTTATCTACAGAACTTTCATTAGATCACTTTACTCCTGATTTGAATCAATTGTTAGGACATATGCTAACTTTTGAGAATGATATCAAAGGAGATGTTGATAAGAGTGCAGGTCATGCAATGTATTCTAAAGACAAGAAGAAAGCCAACAAAGGAAAGCAACAATCAGGTGAAGAAGAAGGTACATCAAACCAAGCAAACTTCATAAGAGGAAGAGGAAATGGCAGAAGTAGAGGAAGAGGCAGAAACAACAAAGATAATGCAAGAGCTTGTTGGATATGTGGTAAGACCAATCATCTATCTCATGATTGTTGGCACAATAATCAAAACAATGGTAATTATCAGAACTTTAATCAAAGAGCAAGAGGAGGTAGATTTCAGAGAGGAAATTTCAGAGGTAGAGGTGGTAGGAATTCTTTTGGAAGAGGTGGTGGAAGAAACTTCCAAAGTCAATCCTATAATAACACCTACTACAACTATGCATCAGATCAAAAGGAGGATTCGACTCTCATTATGAATACATGTGAAACTTCACATGAGGACATGAGAGTGTTCTATATTGATTCAGGATGTAGTAATCATTTGAGTGGAAATATTGCTTTGATGACTGACCTAGATCACAATGCAATTAATCATACAGTGCAGACAGGTGATAATACAAAGCATAAGGTAAAGTCAATTGGTTCAGTCAAAGCTAAGGATGGGAGCACTCTTCTGAGTAAGGTACTTTATGTTCCCACAATTCCAAAGAATTTGATCAGTGTAGGTCAAATTGTGGAAAAAGGATATGAGGTAAGGTTCACAAATGATGGAGTTTATGTGGAAGACCCTAGTCAAGGGTATAAACAAGTTATTGCAGGAAAGAAAGAAGGAAGGCTTTTCACATTGAAGGTACAAGGAAATGTTGGACATGCTATGTTCACATATGGAGAGCAGAAGGTGTCAGAATTGGATCTTTGGCACAAAAGACTTGGACACTTTAATGAAAGAGGTATCAAAGAAATGATTAACAATGATTCAGTGCTTGGAATGCCTAACATTGCAGGTCAACACATGACATACAGATGTGAGGCATGTCAATTAGGTAAGGCTCATAAGCAATCCTATTCCAAGCATGGATTTATGTATTCAGAAAGACTTGAATTGGTGCATACAGATGTGTGGGGTCCTTCAAAGGACTTTAGTATAAATGGTTCAAGATATTATGTCATATATGTTGATGATGCTACCAGGTGGATCACAATTTATGTGATTAAGGAAAAGTCAGAAGTGTTTAATACATTTAAACACTATCATGCATATGCAGAAAGGATTACAGGTCAAAAATTGAAGAGACTAAGGTCAGATGGAGGGGGAGAGTATTTTTCAAATGAGTTCAATGATTATTTGTGGAATGCAGGTATAAAGAGAGAAGTTACTTGCAGGTACTCTCCTCAACAAAATGGGGTAGCAGAAAGAAGAAATAGGACTCTTGTTGAGTTTGCAAGGTCCATGATGAAAGAGAAGAATTGCCCAAATTATTTGTGGGCTGAGGCTGTTAATACAGCTACATATTTGGTTAATAGATTGCCTTGTAAAGCTTTGCAGGGTATGACACCATATGAAGCTTGGTGGGGTAAGAAACCTACTTTGGATCATTGCAGAATATTTGGATGCTTGGCATATGCATATGTGCCATCTCAATTGAGGCATAAGTTGGAGCCTAAGGCAGAGAAGTATGTATTTATTGGTTATGATGATAAGCAAATGGGATACAGGTTGTGGAGTCCATCCACAAAGCAATTTATTGTATCCAAGGATGTTACATTTGATGAGCAAGGTACTTGGTATGCAGGTAAATATAATGTACATGCAGATGATGAAGAAGTAGTGGAACAAAGGAAAGGTAAAGCAAAGATTCAATTACTTGATGAAAGTGAGAGTAATGAAGTGCAGATTGAAGTTGAAGAGAGGCCAAGGTTTGATCCAGAATGTGATGAACCAGAGACCTCAAGAAGTGCAGAAGTTAGGAGATCATCTAGGCACAAATGGCAACCTACAAGGTATAGCTATGACACTTCATTCTTGACTACTAAAGATTATGCTTATTTGGTAAAAGCAGATGAAGACCCTTCTACATATGAAGAAGCCAAAGGGAAGAAGAATTGGGAAGATGCTATGCAAGAGGAGTATGATGCATTGATAGAGAATCAAACATGGGATTTGGTTCCTAAACCTAATAGTCAGAAGATCATTGGATGTAAGTGGGTTTACAAGACTAAAAGATTTGCAGATGGAAGTGTGTCTAGGTACAAAGCTAGACTTGTTGTGAAAGGGTATGCACAGACATATGGAGTGGACTATGATGAGACTTATAGTCCTGTGGCAAAGATGACAACCATCAGGACACTCATTGCAATTGCTGCTTGTAAAGGTTGGAAGTTGTCTCAATTAGATGTTAAAAATGCTTTCTTGAATGGTTACATTTCAGATGAAGTCTACATGGAGCAACCAGATGGGTTCAAAGATCAAGTGAGTCCAAATTATGTATGTAAGCTCAAGAGAGCTTTGTATGGGTTGAAGCAAGCCCCAAGGGCTTGGAATTATAGGCTTGTAAAATTCTTGAATGATCTTGGTTTTCAAGCATCAAAGGCAGATAGTAGCTTGCTAGTCAAAGCAAGTGAAAATGGATTCATTTATGTGTGTATTTATGTTGATGACATAATACTTACAGGAACAGATGATAAGGGGATACAAATGATCAAAAAGCAGATGGAGAAAGAGTTCAAAATCAGTGATTTGGGGAACCTATCATTCTTCTTGGGAATGGAGATTTCTTATACTCAACATGGAGTATATGTGACCCAAGAAAGGTATCTTAAAAATTTGCTAACCAAATTTAAAATGGAAGATTGCAGGGTTGCACCTACACCTTTGGAAGTGAACCATAAATTGTCTAGGTTTGGAGGAGAAGAGTTCAGAGATATGAAACTCTATCAAAGTTTGGTTGGTAGCTTGATTTATGCTACATTGACAAGGCCTGACTTGTCATATGCAGTTGGTGTGCTTTCACAATTCATGCATTGTCCTAGAAAGGAACATTGGATTGCAGGACAAAGAGTACTTAGGTACATCAAGGGTACACTCAAAGAAGGGTTGTACTATGGGTTTACTTCAGATACAAGAATCAAGATGTATAGTGATGCAGATTGGGCAGGTAATGTGGATGATAGAAGATCAACACATGGATACTTGTGCTATGTAGGAGACAAATTGATTTCATGGTGTTCTAAGAAGCAACATACAGTTGCTTTGTCATCTACAGAGGCAGAATATAAAGGTATGGTGGAAGCTGCAAAAGAGGTAATATGGCTAAAGACACTTTTGAAAGTTTTTGATGTGATTCAGAGTACTCCTATTATTTGTGGAGACAATATGAGTTCATTATACTTGGCAGCTAATCTTGTATTTCATGCTAGAACTAAGCATATTGAAATACAGTATCATTTTCTGAGAGAGAAGGTTATTGAGAAAGAGATTGAAGTCATACACACTCCCACAAAAGATCAAGTTGCAGATATGATGACTAAAAGTCTAGATGGACCAAAATTGCAAAGATTCAAGGATATGGCTGGAGTGAAGAAGATAGAGAAGAACCTCAATTAATGATTGAGGGGGAGCTGTTGGTGCATGACAATCATCAATTGAAGGATTATGGAGAAATGAAGTCAAGAAGTCAAGAAGGAAACAAAGTCAGATGGTTGAAGGAAGGACATTTTCAGAAAACTCAAAGATATGTACACATATGTACATTAGCTGACTTATACCCTTGTTTAAGTCATACACTTGTATATATTCATCTATAAATATGTTTGAAAATGTCGGGCAAGTAGAGCAGAAGAAGATTTGAGAATAGGGAGAGAGAAATTAGTGTCATTAGACACATGAAGAGTGAGTGAATTGTCCATCCTCACTTAGATGTAAATTTTCTGAGAAATCGAAAAATTTTGCGCCCGATATTTTGCTGTCTGCTCTCTCTGTGTTTAATCTTTTGAGAAATCCTTTTGCACGTATCTAAGTCCATAGCTAATCCATCTATGGCTAGAATTTGAGAGGTTAATTGTAATCAGGCTGTGAGAATTTTGATTAGGAACATTCATATGTAAGAATGTTCTAACAGTCGAGAAATCTGGCGCACATTTCATCTTCAATGAAATGATCATTGCTCAGTCTACAGTGTAAAGTTTTACACAAATGAGGGCTTAAAATCTAAGTTGGAAGGTAAGCTATCTATGGCTAAAAGATCTTGATCAAACGGGTTTTACTTTGGGAGAACCAGTGCTAAGAAGTTGCAGGTGTCAAAGTCGCCATTGCAGAGAAGCACTTTCAGACATAGGTAAAGTGTTTCACACATTTCTCAGTGTGTACTTAATCTTTTTGAGAGATTT
>CM035416.1:148914260-148969260 GCA_020310875.1 Ceratopteris richardii | reverse complement strand
GACACATGGCAAAAAGTGGTTAATCAAGAAGATTAGATCCAATCGCTGAGATGGAACGACATGCCACCTAGAAAAAGCTCATGGAAGCTTCAAATAACCAATCCAAAAACTTCCACCGCGATTCGCGGAACTTCTCTTAGGTAGGTTTTTTAGAAGATTTTCGCATAAGAAAAAGCTTAGCTAGCATGTCTTTATAAGGACTACTTCATGATCATTGTACATCATCACTTACCACAAGCTCTTCCAAACATAGGAGCTCTCTTATAAGTAGTTTTGGTTTAGTGTAATGGTATGTGGAGCTATTCTTGCTCCATTTAACTACTTGTGTGAGTACCTCTCTCTTTGTCTCTACTCTCTCTCTTCTTTACTTAATTGTGTGTAAATTAAGAGTACTTGTGCTCTTATTTACTATCAAGTCTATCTATTAAGAGCAAGGTTATGAGAAGAATCGGAGGAGACTGGCACTTATCATTTACCATTTCATTGATGAGTCTTCATGAGTCTTCTTACACATTTTGCACCTTTGTTTTAGGGCTATATCACCTATAGCCCTTAGGCTCCTTTACATAACCTATAAGCACACATTTCTTTGCCCTCGCTTCATTTTTGTGCCTCAATTCATTTAGCACATATCTAAAGCAAATACATCCAAATACTCGCATGTCAAAAAGGTCAAGCTTCTTTCCAAGCCTTATATGAGTGGATGAGTGTGTAGTTGAGGTGAGATCTCTTTATCGTGTAAATTGTCATATTAGTTGCATCCCCCCAATGAAAAATTAGGCATATGCATCTCATTGAACATCACCCTTGCACATTCTACTATGTATATATTCTTCCTCTCTACTACCCAAGTGAATTGCCTCTTGATCCCTTGGTTGCTTAAGAATTCTGAAAACTGATGGGATAAATACTCTCTGCTTTCATCAAACCTATAGCATTTGATATAGCTACCAATATCCTAAATCCTTATCTACCATAGCTTCGATCTTTTTAAAGATATCTAACTTTTGTTTCATACAAAACAACCATACCATCCTAGTAGAATCATAAATGAAGGCAACAACGTATACATAACCTCCCACAAGATACTCATTTATTGGTACCTAGACATTTGTATGGACCAAGTCCAATGGATGGTGGCTTATGAAAGTATTCCTCTTGAAGGGCATCTTTGTTTGCCTGCCCAATTGACATGCTTCACTCAAATTCTTCAAGCTTTTTAGTCTTGAAGCTTGGTCAACCCTACATGAGCTTCTTCTTCTCTGCCTCCTTCGTCTTCTGGACATCAATGTGTCCCATCCACTTATGTCGTAGGTGAATTTTCGGTATTCTTCTTTTCCAATATGTAAAGTGGACAATGTGATAAGGCTCAAGTTTGTAAAGAACCTTCCCTCCTTTCCTCCCATAACAAGCTTCTAACCCTCTCTAAGGTTCTCCCAAAGCATCCCCGTTGCTTACATTTGACTTGATAAGCTCTATCCATATCTCCATGAGTCACCCACAAAAAAAAAAGGTTCTTTGTGATGGTTGATACATGCAAGACATCCTTCAAACATTTGGCACTTTGATTTCCATCTAATATCACATGTGTGTGATGTTATGTGGAGCATCATCATCTATCTCCACATGGCCTTTGTTAGTTGGAACCTTCATATTGCATCATAACCAGCAAATTTTCGATATCAATTTACATAAGGACATTGAAGCATAATTACCTTGACCTTCGTATGACGATTCCTACCTCTGATTTTATAGCATTCCCTTGTAAATCTCCTGGTTTCCCAAGGCAGCTGGTCCTCCTTAGACCTCAGGCAACCCTGCCTTGTTTTTTCCAGCAGCCCCTCTTTGGATAGTGGATGAGGGCAGTGGCACGTATGTAACAGAGAATAGTTGCATTGTCTACTATAAACTCTGAATATATTTCAGCCATAGGGACTTCTGAAGAAGCTATATGGTTAGCACATTTGTACAGTGAGATTGTCTTTGCTTGACAAGGCACCCATTCTTGGCTGTGACAGCCAGCGTGCTACATGTTTGGCACAGAGTGCAATGTTTGATGCATGCATAAAGCATATAGATGCGTGATATAGCTTCATCAGAGAAGTGCTTTGGATGGCCTCATCACATTGATGATTGATCAAAGCCAATATACCACAGAATCCTACACGTGCTCTCATTAAGTTTCTACCAAAGGTGCGGCATCAATTATGTATACAGATGGTGGGAGTTACCTAGCTTTAAGGAGCTTCCTTGACCCTTTAAGTAGGGAGTTGGGGATAAAGGCCCCAAGGATCCTCCAATTGTACCTTTAATACTATTATATCTGATAGTTTCTCTAAGAGCTATCCATACCTTTTCTTGTACTTTTTTTCCCACATATAGGGACATTATAAGCATTTCTTCATTATTTTTAATGTACCCATGTGGCCAAAGGTAACATTTTAATAAAACAAAGTCCTCAAACTCATGCAACATACAAGTGAGGGGGTTTCTAAACTTGTGCATGCAGTGCCTCTCTCCCTCCTCCATCAAATTTTTGCACAGCCTCTCTCACTACATTCTATCTCATCTTGCACCCACTCTTTTCCCTGGTGTCTGGTACAGCTGAAATTCGAATAATACATCATGTCGAAGCTCTCCACAAGCTATTTCAAGAACTTCGATAGGGCCCATGCCAGAGGTGGGTTCAAAGGTGGTTCTTTACAGAGCATTTTCTCCAGCTCACGATGCATTTGTCATCATGCCGAGCTATGTGCATACATACTTATGGGATGCACCACTGGTCAATTATATACGTTTTCACATCAGCTTGAAATAAAGATTGATAGATATAGCGGAGTTAGGGAACCAGAGACACAGCAGCACTACATATGTCATTGCTCAGTGTACTATGAAATACTAAGTGTTTTCATTGGTTATTCGAAGAGAACCTTGGATCATTTTCCAAACTTATGGGATATCAGGATCAAAAATGCTTGGTTTTGCTCTTGCCTGAGCTCACAAGACATAGAGACAGCCATTTAAAAATATCAGAGAGGCAGAGTCAACAGTAATTTACAGAAATTTTTTATCAGTCACTACCAATAGCCAGCAAATATTGGGCCCCTCTCCCCCTAACGATACACTGATTGACCATGTGACAGACTTGGGGAGATTCAGGTGCCCATGACTACAGAGGAGGGCATCCCCGACATAGACAGCAACTACAGAGGAGGATTCGTTTTGGCATGCCACACAATACACAGCCAAGGGCTCGACCATTGAGGACATCAAGGAAATCAAACGTTAATCAATGATCAATGTACTTAAATGTTAGAGAACTACCTACCCATTAATTTTTTCTTTGATGATGTTGTTGTACCTGAAATGCATCTATAAGCTCATGGTAGTCAATCAGAAGTTTGTATGGCCATCAGCTCCATTATGCATCGTATTGATTAAATACTATGACATCCTCATTAACATCATTGGTGCCCAATAGTGGGTATAGAACTAAGAATGTAGATGCTCACACAATTCTAGATGCTCACACACACATGTAGACCCCACAAAACACACACCACAAGCATGAACCCATAGGGAGCTCTGCAAACTGAATTTCTATCATTTCTATCACCCATAATGAGGCCTAGCACGAGAAGCAAGCTAAAAGATAGTTAAAATTAAAACAAACACCTTTAGACTGATCACAACTCGGGTAAAGGTTCCACAAGTGAAAAGTGCATGTCTGCTAATAAGAACATATATAAGAGGATGATTCCAGGAAATCCCTAATTTCCCTCATCCCCACTAACATCATCAGTGCCCAATAGTGTGATTAGAACTAAGAATGAATGCAAAGGTGCATCACCTCATATAAATCATCTGAAATCATCCCAGCAAGAGTATTCATTGTAAGCCTGAATTCTCTGCGCATGCACTCAGCAAAAGTCTGACTGCGACCTTGGCGAATCTGCCACATTCATATGAAAAGAGAACAAAATACTTGATTAGCTTATGTGTGACAAATGAACTGATTGGATATTACTTCATTTTTGAATGTTCAAATGAGAAAACATAAGAATACCGATTGGAATGTCATCTTCACCCCAGTAGGAGATGATCTTTTCAGCACTTTAATAGACTCTTTAATCCACTCAGATTTGTTGTCCAAGCTCTCTTTAATCTACACAAAATCCAGATAAAATAAAATTAAATTGATTACTGAGTGGCACTTATGTTGCCCGAATACAAGCTTCCAGGCAAGAGGTTCTTACCAAAGCATCTAATATCTCTTCCACTGTTTCTTTTGAGAAGATCTTGTCAATCGTCTCCAAGCTTCAAACATGGAAATGTTTTGAATATGGCTTCATTAATACTACATTTATTTAATAGCTTTTGAGCCTGAGACTATTCTAGATTATTAAATCCTGAAATTTGTACCCAAATAGCCTTCTTTCCCCTAAGTTATGGAGCTGATCCTACCAGATGAGAAATAAAAAATTTTTGTTCCTTCGAAAATAATATTTATTCATTTCAATGCACATCTTCAGCGAGACTGACAGAGTCAGGAACTTTCAACAAATTCAAAAAGTTAAATAGCCTAAAGTCATTTTCAAAATGGAAAAACTGATGTACATAGAAGCCAGAAACCCAGCAAAAATCTCAAGACCTTGAAATAATAGAAAATGAGCAAGATACTAAAAAACAAGAGCAAGCTGCCCATTGCTCTTCAAGAGAACATGACACCTTCTCCTATGCACCCAATACTTCAGAGATAGGTATGATGATAAAGGTGACAAATGTTGCACATAAATCCAATTGGATGCAGATTTTCAGTACAGATGCATACACACACTGAAATTTACATTTGGCCCTACATGATTATGATAGCAGGGCTACTACCTGGATTCCTTGACTAATGGAGGATATTAATGCTTTTGTTTATCTAGCAATCCAGGAATATGGCACTAGTTGACAGGAGATGCATCTTCTCAGATGCTCTTTCTCAAAAACTTACCAAAACATTTATCACGGATCAAACTCAATACCTTAAGAGGGACATGCCTAAACACATATATTATAATTTAGAAGCGGTCCATCGGGCTATTTCTCAATGAAAGCCTATGAGAGTTGTTGAAGTACGTTTATCTGTCTCTAACCTTCCGAAGAAGATATTGTGTCTTGGTTAACAGGTTCTATGACTTTGATCAGAGCTGACCAGTCAACCAGATCTTAATTGATTTGCCCAACGTAGAAATGATTCAGTATTGTACCCTCTGTTCCTGTGACATTTGATACTTGGATGGAAAATAGTCCTATCACTTTAAAAATGAAAATTGTATGCTCTTTCATCTCCGATACATCATGAGCATATACGAATGGCTTTCCATGTATGAATATGTATACACACAACCTAAAATAAGACAGATCAAATATTAACATTGTTACTCAAAGAGACATCAATGCTAAAAGGATCCAACCTGTGCATGACACTATTTTCTGCCAGCTTCACTGGGGAAGCATGTTGATCAATCAATGCAGATATAGAAGCTTCATCAGCTGTATGTATACTCAAGAGACGATCTTCCAACTCTTGTAGCTTCTGTAAAATACCACCAGGATGTTGTAAACAGTAAAAATCTAATTCATAGTCACAAGTTGCCCTTCCATTATACAGGATATTTCAAATAGACAAAAGCTCAAGCTTTCAGAAGGATGACCAGAACACATACATCTGAGTATACAAAATGAGTGACGAGCCCACAAGAAACCATTTCTGCACCATCAATTCTTGCACCAGTTACAGCTAAATACTCTCCTGATAAACAAGTAAAGGGTTGTATATTTGTCATAAGCTCCAAATGTCAACATGGCAACTCAAAGGTCAAATTCGAGCAAAATTCATCCTCTTTACAACATCAAAAAAAGTCCATATTTATAAGTGAATATCAGTTCAATCACCTAGATGGCCTGGCAGATGAGAAAGGAAATATGACGCTCCAACGTCAGTATGATAGCCTATGCTAGCCTCTGGCATTGAAAACACCTGAACAAGCACAGTTCAACGTTTAAGAAAGAGGAAATACGAAAAGGAAAGGAGTAAAAACTTAAAGTTAAAACTCTTTCTAGGACTCAAATCAAAGACGGTTAAAACTTGTGGCTTCTGCTAAAGTTCAAACTCCATTCAGACTAGCAACATGAGAAAACCAGCATGCATGTCTCTCCCTGAAGTAATAGCTTCAGCAGTTAATCTCAAAGACCTGGGTTTCAAATTCCTTGACTACTTTACTGAGTCAACAGCACACTTTCTTGTCAAAACAAATGTATTGAAAGTAGGCAGATGATCTCATCCTTAATATTTGTAACATCTATGATCAGATCAATGTAAAGAAGATATTTGGAACATTCACAATCAGAAAAAAGTGAAATAAAGTTGACCAGTTGTTTCACATGACTTGCTATACATGATCTAACTTATCATCAATTGATCATAGTTACAATGATTACGTCATCATCAATTTAATCAAGTGATCAGCAAAGTGAATTTGAATATATATTGTCTTGTGCTCCTGCGGAAACTTTTGGTACTGGATATGAATGAGATGTAGAAAATAGAGAAAGGATGTGCAGAAATTGGCTCAAAAGCTTGGAAAGCTAAAGACGACTCCCTCTAGCCCAAGAAGTCCTCCACAAAGAGTGTCCTGAACTTGAAAAGAACTTCACACAGATACACCACAAAGGGCATTACATTTATAGTTGTCCTAGAAGCTTGAGAGGCCGAAAAAATAAATCTTCATTAATAAAAGCTGATCACCAGCTTTCTTATATTTACACAAATATACAATTAAAAATCTGCTTTTGAACTTTGAAAATCTGCTTTTCATTCACAAAAAAACTAATCTATTTATAAATCAGCACTTTGATTTCTAGAGACTCATTTCTGATGAAATTTTGAGAATCTGATCTCCTTAGGATGTTTGACTCATAATCAGGTTGATTTGACCTGTTGTTCATTGTTGAACAATCCTTTGACCAGCCTTTGACATTGCTTATCTATCATAAATAAGTGTCCAACAATGGGCAAAGTTGGTAAGTACATTAACTGCCCTGTCCTCGAAGCTTATGCCACAACTTAAGCATTTCTTCATCTATATGATTTGATTTTGTCAACGTTCTAATTTTGAATGAAACAAATGAAGTGGTCCCAAAATTGATTCTTACCACGTTCCAGTGGCTCCCCCTCTTCTTCCTTCAAAAAATCTGTTTCGGTAAAAAAGCACTTTTGTTGCAAAGTTTGCTGCCAATGCATGTCTTCAAGATACATAGAGAAACTAAGAAGCTCCAAAAGTTCTTCACGACAAATCTTCACACAATTTTGATGCTTCAAGTTGTGATTACACCCCTATGATGTCACTCAAAAAGCATTGAGTTGCAGGTAAGTGGAACAGGTTGAGGTTGAATAGACTGTCTTCTGTGAAAGGCATAGAACACCAATATGAAATATGCATCTCATAGTATCAAATTCAAAAAAACCTTGTGAAAATGTCGTATGAAGGTCACTTGCATAATTGATGTTTTGAAAAATCCAATCTTTTTTTCTAAAAATTACTTCAAATCCTTCTAATGCAAAGATTAATAAGAGATTATGTGCTGAATCTGGCAAGCAGAGCACATTAGAAATTGTGTATGCTAATCCTACAATATTAACAGAAGTAGTTGACCCTAATCCTCTAACTTTATGCTCATTGTCATTAGCACAAACAATCGTATGATCTTTAAGTAATAGGAGATAAGGTATCAAAAAGATTTTCCCCACAAGTACAATGTCAAAATGCCAGTATATCAACTACCATGATCAGACATAAGATACCCATGAAGCATCAAGTGATAAATCGTCATAAGCATCCTCTATTTGTAGTAATTATAAATAGTATTAGCATCCTCAATACCACTCTCTCAAGAAGCATTGTCTTAAATTTCTTCAATTGAATTACTAGTTGCTCTATGATCTCTCATCTCCTCTATTTTCAAAAATAAAACATGAAAAGCTAAAATAAAACTAAAAAGTCATAAAAAGTTGCAGCTAAGCTCTGTTGGCTAAAAAAACAGTTTTTTATTGATAAAGAGCTGGTCATCCAGCTTATCGCATATTAAAAGAAATTTTTAGAATGTTTGACCCCTAAATGAGGTTGATTAGATATGTTCTAGACTGTAAACCAGACTTTGACCTTGCTATTCTTCCATAAAAGAGTATCCAAAGATGCCCAGATTGTTATAGATATATTATATACCAGAATGAATCCAGGCAAACCCTGAATCCACCTTCAAATGGAAGTTCAACTATAACCTCATGGTAGTCTACCACAAGACTGTATAGCATATGAGCTCCACTATGCATAGTATCGACTCAATACTACGACATCCCCTCTACCGTCATCAGTGCCCATTAGTGGGTACAGAACTACGAATGAACACATGCTCACACATGCACCCCACAACGCACACACACCATGAGCATGAACTCACAAGAAGCTCTGCAAACTGAGTTTCTATCACTTCTATTAGATATATATTAGTGGAGTGACAATAAACAAAATCAAAAAATAATAAGAAGAAGAAGAACAAAGTGTGTTGGCTATTGCAAAGAATCTGATGACCCGTGCTCCTACAAAGAACACGAAAATAAGTGTCCAAAGCTGCCAAAGTTCATCGTACATAGAAGTGGTATTGCCCTTGAATTCTATGCCATGAATTAAGCATTTCATCATCCATACACATTGACTTGATTAGAGCCCAAATATTTAAATGAATGAATAAAATAGTCCCAAAATCGATTTTTACCAACATGGAGATGACAATAAACAGTTGGTTGGTTTTTTTTTTTTTTTTTTTTTTTTTTTTAATTATAAATTAAGACCAAAATGTACTCAAAGTAACAAAGGATCTGATGTCCCATGCTCACAAAAAGAACATGAAAATGCATTGCCACTATGCACAGTTGTTTCCTTACTCGTCCGGAAACTTTTACCTTACTTTGTTGCTGACTTACCTTACTTCGATGTCATAAGCACATTTATAAATTGACCATTCTCGGTTGTCGAACAAGAGTTGATCCTTTTAATTTGATTACGTATTTGTAACTGAGATGACCATATTAGTAGTTGTGTGTGCATTGATTTCAAAACCACTATATAATAACTCGCATGATCAATTGTATGTTGAAATCCATAATTTACATTACTTTTCATACGATAAAACAATAAGGTTGCATCAGAAAACATTGGAAACATTTTACCATACTCGTTGTAAATCAGAATCCCATCACAAGCCAAAATTAAGTCCCATCAGAAACAACTTTGCCACTATAGGAAGGCTCTTTATTGGCAGGTTAAGCATGGTCTATCTACTTACATACATGTTCGACATTGGTCTACAGAGACCATTCCATGTGTGTGTGGGAAAAGGGCCAGCCATAGCCAAGGCCCCAAGCTCAGGGATATCCTAAGGTACTCAATGGTAATGGGAATGGTAATGGGGATGAGTGCTGCATGGTGGCCACATATCAGCACTAGACCATTCCAGAGCATTGCTATTTTGGATGCAAGGAGATATAATGGATGGGAGGAGAAGGGCACTCACATCATTCATAAGTCTTTGTTTTCAAGTCCTCAAGCGAGTTTTTAAGAGTTCCTAACACTTGTTAATCAAAGGAAGTTAAAATCTTTGGGGCAAGATTTTTTTTTTTTGAGTCTGGGAGGTGTCGTTTTCGAATTTCGGGGAGTCATCATCGTCGTCGGAGGTATCTCTAATTGGCGCCGTTACCGGCCATTAGTAGAGTTTGCTTATAACAACATACCTAATAAAGTGACACGAATGTCCTTTTGAGATGAATTAATCCCACTCCTCCAGTACGATAGGAATGCCAAAGAAATGTCCTAGTGCTTCGGAGTCCCTTGCGAGCCTCCAAGCAAATTCAGAAATAGCTAGAGCCGAGATGCAACAAGAAGTCCATAGGGCAAAGGAATATGTTGACAGAAAGAGATCTCCTAGAGTCTTTGAGAAAGGAGATAGAGTTTTTCTTCAAGTTCAAGCTAAATCTACTTCACTATCCAAAGGGAAGTGTAGTAAGCTTTCACCAAGGTTTTGTGGACCTTGGAAGATAGTTAAGAAGCTTAGTGATGTTGCATACCGATTAGAGCTTCCTCCAGATTGCAGAGTCCATCTGGTGTTTCATGTCAGTAAACTAAGAAAGTATATTTCCAAGGAGGATAATCTAATAGAGAATATTGTTTCTTTCAAGAAAGTTAAAGCGCATATCATTCTCCAGATAGGATACTAGATTGGAGACAAAAACGGTTCAAAAACCATGTCATCCAAGAGCCTGGAGAGGATTGCCACTTACAGATTCTACTTGGGAATCAGAAGCTTGGTTCGAAAGTACTTTCCCTTGTTGATCATTGAGGACAATAATCTTTAGAAGGGGAGAGAGTGTTAGACATTGGTGTCCAAAGACCATTCCATGTGTGTGTGGGACAAGGGCAAGCCATAGCCAAGCTCCCTAGCTCAAAAAATATCCTAAGGTATTCAATGGTAATGGGGATGAGTGTTGCATGTTAGCCACATGTCGGCACTAGACCATTCTAGAGCATTACTATTTTGGATGCAAGGGGATATAATGGATGGGAGGAGAGTGACACACACATCATTCATAAGTCTTTGTTTTCAAGTTCTCAAGGGAGTTCTTAGGAGTTCCTAACAATACATGACCTCCACAACTCAAAGGCTCTTCCTACGAAGGCATTCGAAGCTTCCACAAGGCTCTCGGCATACTCCCCAATGGATTGATCATAGCCCATGTTTTTACATTTGCCTTGCCTAAGAGCACAAGGAAGGCTCTCTGCATACTCCCCAATAAATTGATCATATCCCATGAGTTTGCATTTGCCTTGCCTAAAAGTACAAGTAATCATTTATCACATTAGTCCTACAAAAGAGTGTTTTAGTTTGCACTTTGGCTAAAATTGTAAGTAATCATTCACCACATTACTCCTACAAGAGTGCTTAAGTATATATTGGTAGTGATATATGTTAACATACTAGAACCACCAAGGCACTTTCATCATCATTAGCAAGTTTCACTTGTTGCTTTCATATGAATGTCAAGCACTACTCAGCTCTGATCTTCTCTTTCCGCCAAGGGACTGGAGGTGGGGGAGGAGGTAAAGGGGGGGAGGGAGGGGGAGGGAAGGAGAAGGGGGGGAGGGTGGGTGTGGGAGGGGGATTGACATGCATTCTCTTTATCACTTATACAAGATAACAAAGTTCACAAAACATGATATAGAGCCCTCCTTTGGAAGTTTTTTTTGGAAAAGATTGTATGTTTGCAACTTTGCTAAGTTTTTTTGAGATAGCGCCTTTTCATAGAGAAGTTTTATGTGCATTCTCTTGGATTAAAGCTTCTTAACGAATTGATGGAGAAAGACAAGTGTGAGCTATCCAAGTGGTTTCTTCTCTATACGAGAGTAAAGTGGGTATGTTGATTGATCGACATGTGTGTTAGCATTGAAGTCTACATTTTCATTCATGCCACCTCCAATTGCATAATCCGTTCACCAATGTATGTATCATGGCATTTAACTATGTCCAATTTATGTCACATGGTTTCAGATCTGATATATTGATTGCACACACTCTATGAGAGACTGGTTTGGATCTCGTTGGTATGTATGTTTCTTGGTTTTCTTGCAGATGATCCAATTTGGAGCATCAAAACACTCTCGGTTTGACATCATGTTTAACTTTCAATTTAGCCATGGTCAGTGATTGATCAATGCCATCATGAAAGTCTATCATACAAAGGAGATGCTTCCAAAATTTCACAAAGCTTCATGCTAGATAGGTGGTCCATGTTGAGGTTATGTGATGTCGCGGCAAAAGCTTGTTCACTAACAAGACTGCGGAAAATTGCCACGCCTCAACTAGAACTAAGCTAGAGTGATATTAGAACACCTCTATAATCATCAGTAGCTTAGCAACCTTTCTGTAACTGAAAACTTTATAACTGTATCTAGTGAAAACTGAAAATTCACTTTACCAGAAACTTCGTCTTTTCTTCATACTTCAATTCTGATCTGATTTACTTCAAACTTTACACTACTGTGTTTGCTTACAGTTAAATAATCTTTCCGTCACTTAACTGTGTCAAAAACTGTGTTTTGAACTCACCGAAACATCACCGGAACTTCACCGGAATGTTACCATACTGTCACCGTAATCTTACGGGAATCTTGCCGAAATGAACTGCAAATTTGTTTGTGGTTATTTCAAATGATTGTAGATGAAGTAAGGAAGTAATACCTAAGCTTCCTTCACTGAATGAACTCTATCTGAAGTTTGAGAAAAACTTCATCAGTTCTTTACGGTCAGACTTAGTGCTGTGTGTACATGTCTGTTTCACAAAAATCTTTTAATCAACTTATAGTTGAGACTACTAGCTTCAAGATGAGCTCTCTCTCATGAAAAACTTTACACTATACTGCGAGATCTAACTTGTAGATGTACCGGAAAATGTTTACTGAGAAAAAAACTGTAACTGTTAACTAACTTTCACAGTAACATGAAATCACTCAGATTTCTTCACATACGAAGAATGCGCTCAATCTTCCACATGAAAATGTGTTTTCTATTAGAGAAGATGTGTACAAAAATAGCTTTGCCTCACTCTGCTCATAGCTATGGAAAACTCTCCTACTCTGAGTAGTTATTCCTTACCATCTCCCTCAGATGAATACTCGACAGTTCAGGTTCGATTATTCATCTCTATATATGCAATCTCTGGCGTCTTCTATCTCACTATCCTTAGTTTCTATATGCGCTCTCTTCGCTCTCTACGCTCTCCATCTTCCTCACATACTCACCTCATATATATACATTTTGTTCCGAGATTCAAACTCGTAATTCTGGAAGTTTCTACACTCTATATTACAGGCGTGAATTTGTCCCTTCACTAAGGCTTGATTTTCTTAATGCTTTGTTTATGCTTCTCTTTGTCTTTCTTCGTCTTTATGTCTGTCTGTATGTCAAATTGTGAGTGATTCTTCAACAGCTCCCCCTCAATCACTAATTTGCATTCTCTGAACTTTCATATATTCTTCTTTCTTTTATTCCTTCCATTTCTTTGAATCTGCTTGTCTTTACTCCATCCAAGCTTTTTGTCGGAATATCTGCAATTTGATCTTTTGTAGGAGTGAATACTATTTCAATCTCCTTCTCCATTACCTTTTCCCTCAAGAAATAATATTGAATTTCTATGTGTTTTGTTCTTGCATGAAATACTGGATTTGCTGCAAGATACAACCATAGTGGAAAGCAACGTTTTAGCAACGGCAACGGCAACGGGTTAGCAACGGGTTAGCAACGAGGGCAACGTTTGGAGCTAGGCGTTGCGATAAAGTGATTTATTTTTCAAAATTTACATATACATTTTTTCTAATATTTTGAATATTCTGGCATATGTAAGGTGGGATATGACTAGATATACCATAAATTGTAGTATAAGACATACATAACATAGATTATTGAATCTAGACTAGTCATTACATGATTTATCATTTACAATTATGTCAATAGTCAGATCAATCATTACAGAAGAGTACCCTTGGCTTTGAAAGCCAAAGATGAAACGTTTGTCCAAGATGTGAAAGTGCATTACAAGAAGAACATGGGAAATCCAAAATATCAATCTATTGCAAGATGAAAAGACCCAAAAAGAAAATTGTACATAAATGAATCTCTACTCTTCTAAAGCTTTCTATATCTTCCTCATTCTCCACATTTTTTGGATTGCATGTATTGAAGATTTTGGATAAGATTCTAGATAATTTCTTATCCCTCCTAAGAGAAATATCTTTTTTGGTATTTTTTGGATAGAAAAAAAATGAAGGATAAGCAACGCGTTGCGAACGTCGCAACGTTGCGAAGTTGCGGTGGCGAAGTTGCGGACCATTCGCAACGCGTTGCGATGCAACTATGGATACAACGAGCTCATATTGTCTCAATGTATGATAGGTATACCTTGATCAATACCCATGCTTTTGAACAAGGTCTGCATCCATATCACTTCTTTAGCTTCTTCCATAAGTCCTTTATATTCTGCTTCTGTTGACGATAAAGCCACTGAGTGTTGCTTCTTTGAACACAAGCTTACAAGCTTATCTCCCAGGTATATCACATACACATGTGTTGACCTTCTGTCATCTTGACTTCCTGCCGAGTCTTAGTCACTGTATGCTCTGAGCTTTATATTTGACGTAAAAGGATAATATAATCCTTCTTTTATAGTTCTTTTGATATATCTAAGAACTCTTTGTCCTGCAACCCAATGTTGATCCTTCGGACAATGCATGAACTGTGAGAGAACTCCTACTGCATAACTAAGATCAGGTCTTGTTAGCGTAGCATAAATCAAGCTTCCCACTAATGACTGATACTTCCTCATATCTTTAAACTCTGCACCATCATATTTGCTGAGTTTATTATTTACTTCCAATGGTGTTGAAGCTTCTCTGCAATTCTCCATGTTAAACTTCTTCAGTAAGTTTAGGAGATATCTTTCTTGTGAAACATATACACCATGATCTGTATATGTAACTTCCATACCAAGAAAGTATGATAACTTTCCTAGATAACTGATCTTCAACTCTTTTTCAAGCAATCTCTTTACCTCCTTGATTCCTTCATATGAGGTACCTATGATTATAATGTCATCTACATAAATACAAATGTAGATCATACCTTCATCTGTTCTCTTAACGAGTAGACTTGCATCAGCCTTTGAGCTTTGGTATCCAAGGTCATTTAGATACTTTACAAGTCTGTAATTCCAAGCTCTTTGAGCTTGCTTCAATCCATAGAGTGCTCTTCTTAATCCGCAAACATGATTTGGGTAACTGGAACTTACAAACCCTTCAAGTTGTTCCATGTAGACTTCATATGATATATATCCATTCAAAAATGCATTCTTTTTATCAAGTTGACTTAGCTTCCATCCTTTTTGATGCTTCTATAGCAATCAATATCCTTATGGTTGACATCTTTGCCACCGGACTAAATGTCTCATCATAATCTATGCCATACGTCTGAGCATAGCCTTTAACTACCAATCTAGCTTTGTATCTGGCTATCCTTCCATCTGCAAGTTTCTTAACTTTGTAAACCCATTTATTTCCAATCACTTTCTTACCATTTGGTTTTGGAACAAGATCCCAAGTCTTGTTCTCCTCAAGCGCTTTAAACTCCTCCTCCATTGCTTCTTCCCATTGTTCCTTACCTTTTGCTTCACTGTAATTCTGAGGTTCTTCATCTTCCTTTACTAAGTAAGCATAGTTTTTCTGAGTCAAATAAGAAGTGTCATAGGAATACCTTGTTGGTTGTTTCCTTACTTTGTTTGACCTTCTTAGCTCATATTCTTCATGTGTATCTAAATACACATCTTCATCAAATCTTGGTCAATCTTCATTTCTCATACCTGATCCGATCTTGGACGTACTTGCCTGCATATGATCTTCATCTCCATTTACCTGCATATGTGATTTACCTTTTTCAATTCTTCTTATCTCTTCTTCAAGTGTTTCAACATTATGCTCTTTATCTGTATACCACCTCTTTCCTTCATCAAATGTCACATCTCTGGAAACAATAAACTGTTTGGTTAAAGGACTCCATAGTCTATAGCCAATATGCTTTTCATCATATCCGATGAACACGTATTTTTCAGCTTTTGGTTCAAGCTTATGTCTAAGTTGTGATGGTACATAAGCATAAGCTATTGATCCAAACACTTTGCAGTGATCAAGTGTTGGCTTCTTACCCCACCAAGCTTCATAAGGGGTCATCCCATTTAAGGCTGTACATGGTAATCTATTTACCAGATATGTTGCTTTGTTTACAGCTTCAGCCCAAAGATAATTTGGACAATTCTTCTCCTTTAGCATTGCTCTTGCAAACTCAACTAGAGTTCGGTTTCTTCTTTCGGCTACTCCATTTTGTTGCGGTGTTATTTCTCTTTTGATACCTGCATTCCATAGATAATCATTGAACTCTCGAGAAAATATTCTCCTCCTCCATCAGACCTTAATCTTTTGAGTTTCTGTCCTGTAAGTATTTCAGCATATGCATGAAAATGCCTGAAAGCTTCAAATACTTCTGACTACTCTTTCAAAACATAAAGAGTTATCCATCTTGATGCAAATCTGTTTGTGGTTATTTCAAATGATTGTTGATGAAGAAAGGAAGTAATACCTAAGCTTCCTTCACTGAATGAACTCTATATGAAGTTTGAGAAAAACTTCATCAGTTCTTTACGGTAAGACTTAGTATTGTGTGTACATGTCTGTTTCACAAAAATCTTTTAATCAACTTATAGTTGAGACTACTAGCTTCAAGATGAGCTCTCTCTCATGAAAAACTTGAGCTCTCTCTCATGAAAAACTTTACACTATTCTGCGAGATCTAACTTGTACATGTACCAGAAAATGTTTACTGAGAAAAAAACTGTAACGGTTAACTAACTTTCACAGTAACATGAAATCACTCAGATTTCTTCACATACGAAGAATGCGCTCAATCTTCCACATGAACATGTGTTTTCTATTAGAGAAGATGTGTACAAAAATAGCTTGGCCTCACTTTGCTCATAGCTATGGAAAATTGTCCTACTCTGAGTAGTTATTCCTTACCATCTCTCTCAGATGAATACCCGATAGTTCAGGTTCTATTATTCATCTCTACATACGCAATCTCTGGCGTCTTCTATCTCACTATCCTCAGTTTCTATATGCGCTCTCTGCGCTCTCCATCTTCCTCACATACTCATCTCATATATATACATTTTGTTCCGAGATTCAAACTCGTAATTCTGGAAGTTTTTACACTCTATATTACAGGCGTGAATTTGTCTCTTCACTAAGGCTTGATTTTCTTAATGCTTTGTTCATGCTTCTCTTTGTCTTTCTTCGTCTTTATGTCTGTCTGTATGTCAAATTTGTGAGTGATTCTTCAACAGTCCAATGAATCCTAAGCAAGTTGGTTGATAGTTTTTGGATCTTAGTTTATATTCACCAGTCTTGGACTTGATCATAAATGACTTGTGACAATTTGGGCCAGTTTTATAGGAGTTGTTCTCAAGTTGGAGGTGTACTACCGTGGCGTTGGCATGTTTTTGCTATCTGGTTGTTGGCATTGCTACATGTCATCATAGTGTTTGCACTTCTCTGCATCAGTGATAAGTTTTTAGGTAATAGGTTTCATTCACATTTGCTATCGGTTCTTTACGTCTTCTTGTTATTCCAATTTATGAGCGGTTTTGTCAATTATGAGATGAAAGTCACAGACATATGCACATGCTTGATGGTTCTGCATATGACATCAAGGATGCGAGAGGTATAGTCTTGCACTGTCCACTGTCCAGTGGCACACCTTTTATGCTTAGACATATATGCGACATGCCAGCATTCATGATGAACCTGAATTCAGTTGGCCAATCACCATCGCTTTCAGATGCAATTGGGCATACTTATCCACAACAAGTACTCTATGCTTTCGAGTAGCCAACATGTACAATTTTATGTCTCCAAGTGGCAGTGTGGCATGCAATATTATACACGCAATATGAGTTGCAGTTCATATGAATGATTTTGTGAGGCATATGCATTGAAACGGTTAGAGAACCACTTAAAATATAATCATACAACAATGTGAAATGAACTTGAGAGCAGAGTCAAATATACACAGTTCTTCCCTGCCATTCTTGGCCAGCACAACTAAATATTCAGAAGAAAACAAAAGGTATAAAAAGTTGCCATTGATAGTAACAAAATTACAAGATCAGAACAAATGGACAATATTGCTGCCACTTACTGTTTTCTCAGTCGCAATCTTAAATCTGCATGGTATCATTAAGCCTGCTCCACCACCCATGACCAGAGCGTGCAACAATGCAACCTGTCAGATTCTTGACAATTTAAGCATAGCATGCCTGATAATTTCAAGTTCATGAAACGTAGTAACTGCAAAGATCAAAGAATGTCCCAAAAAATACTGTAATCCCCCGTCAACACAATGCAGGGGAAGAGACAAATAAAAATTTGCAAAACAAAGTCAACTTCTTCACAAAGTAAAATATGCGTGTGTTTAAAATTCATGAAATATAGTAACTGCAAAGATCCAAGAATGTTCGATAGAGCATTGTAACCAGAACAGATGATATAATCTATCAATAGCAAAATGCGGGGCAAAAGACCAATAAGACTTTACATAATAAAATGTAAAATTTAAATAATGTCTCATAGAATAGTAGAACCAAAAGAATGACATAATCACTCATCAATGCAGGGACCAAAACCATTAGAGAAAATTCAGCAAGGAAGTCAAAAGGGGAGTCAATGAATACCATTGGTTTCTTGTAGGTATGAAGGTGCACATCAAGCCAAAATTTGCGATACACAACTTCTGGGCATAGTCCATCGTCTTCAAGATAAATGGAAAATAAAGATAAGCTTTGAAAACAGGATCACCATGATTGATGTATATATCATTTGTCGTTAGCAGCAATAAGATACCTTGTTTTCCATGCTTGTAAAAAAGGCGCAGATCCCCACCTGCACAAAATGCTCTGCCAGCACCCTACCAATTACACAGATTCTCATTGATAAAAGGACGCTAGAATCTCTCTCTCTCTCTCTCTCTCTCTCTCTCTCTCTCTCTCTCTCTCTCTCTCTCTCTCTCTCTCTCTCTCTCTCTCTCTCTCTCTCTCTCTCTCTCTCTCTCTCTCTCTGTATATAACTTGTCCGGCATAATTCTAAGTGGCACTTCTCTTCATTAAAATGAAAAGATTCCAAACATAAGACAATCCAAAAACCGTACATTACCTTGAGAATGATCAGCTTTACTTCGTTGCTGGTTTCCCAACTTTCATATAGATCACAAAGTCTCCTGACCTGAATAGCAAAAAGGAATATACATTTCATTTAAAAACAAAAGAACAGAAAAAACAAGAAATAAAACGCAAGAGATCAATAGACGCGTGAAGAGCAATAAATGTGAGAAAGCGGATCGACAACATCATCGAATGAAGAGTAACTCATGCCGGAACAAGTACCGACTGCATGAGCATGACGTTTACACACGCATATCAAATGTGGCGAAACACCGTGCATGCGCCTGGGTCTCTGCGTCTGCAAAGAGCATGTAAACACGCACATATGGAAGAACCTTACGCATTTGCGCCTAGATCTCTGAGTCTGCAAAAAGCTTGAAAGCACGTACTTCGTGCATCTATCATGGCATCGATGTGCGTACATACCATAGGAAGGGTGATGCAATTCAGTTTCTTTGGACGACTGAGGGTTAACACCCGCGTGCTCTCCTTCTCCTCTTCTATAAGTCCCTGTCTCCATAGAAAACGTAAAACCGAGCTGAAAAGACGGAAATACAGGAACGGCATGAAAGAATGCAAAATGAGAGCGCCAGAGACGAATGAGAAGCAATGTCTGACCACTTCCACGAGGTAATCAGGAACTTCTCCACCCTCCATGTTAACTGCAACACTGTATTGTGGGAAGTGCGGAAAAGCTTCTTTGCAGGGATCCTCGACTGTCGATGAATCACCTGCAAATGGAGTGACGCAATCCGATACTACTTTCACTAATAAGAGTACAGATGAACTTGGGTCACTTATATTATTGCCAACGATATTCCAACCACTGACCAGTCTTCTACTTCTGAATCAACCACGGACTTGCAGAGTTCCTTGCCTTGCTACATACAGTAGCACTTCATGCATTCCCTCCCAACATCAAACAGAAACAACCTGCCAATTGTGTCCCTTAACAGAGACAACGTGCCAATTGTGTCCATTAAGTCACACATGGTGCTCGTTTCTATTGGCGGTGTGAAGCATTACACTGTACACGTTTTCGGTCGACGACGACGCCAAGGCGTGAAAGGCGTGAATGACTTGTTCACCATTCTCATGTATACTCTTGACCAGTCTGGGATTGGCTATGTAGTCAATTTGACATTTGTTTTTTTGGCGCCCCTCTTGCGCTTTGGGCAATTTACAGCGTAAAATAAGGTCTTAATTTATCATTTAGACCTTCAAAAATTAAATTAAAAATATAATGCAAATATAAAATGCAGGTACTATGTGTAAATAATCTTCGAAAATGCAGGGCATAGTAGACCGTCAAAATACAAACATTCGCGCTCACACAGAAGGTTTTTAGATTTCTTCTTTTTTTTTTTAATTTGGAAATTCGGTCTTCTACCTACTACTCACACACTTAGGAGATCCCTCCCTTTGGACGTTGGTTTGTAGATCTTTCAAGGCATTATAGTGTACGATCCAAGATAGAATTAAGGTTGTATTCACACTCCTGCATGTGGAACAAGTGTATGTGTATGTAGATATGTTTTAACGAATGATATTGTGGAGTCTAGGGTAGACTTGGTGTGACCGATATTGGGCTTTAAAGAAGATTTCCATGAAAAGACTAAGATTGCATTCACACTTTTCTATGTGGAAAAAGTGTATGTGTATGTGGAAGTATTCTCTACATAGAGCACATGTCAATTGTGGTAGTTTCATTATCATTATCATCTTGTTCACGCATAATATTTGAATCATTGTTTCGTGAGCGAGATTTCACCGCTCATTGTGAACAAGAGGTGGAGAAAGAAGAAAAGTAAACGAATAATAAACAAAATAAGAGTTGTAAAATACAAGGTAAACATTATGTTGGTGCAGGGAGAAATCAATTGGAAGGAAGTGCTATTGGATGAAGCAATTGATTGTTTCTTAGCAGTGTGGAATGCTATAAGAGGAGAGACCTTCTAGAAGATTTGGAAAGAGAGGTGTGTCGTCAACTTTGGTAACCTCCCTAAAGAATGGTCGATCAAAATATATATTTTCCTTTCAGGAAAAAAAATTTACAATTGTAAGAAACCCCTACCTTTTAGGCATCACAAAGTGTTTTTACTTGAGAACAACAAGATTAAAACCAAATGGTCCTCCCATGAGGGGGATGAAAGGGCGATCAACCTTTTTCGTAATGTTTCCTAGCAAGTTTTAAGCAACCCCTACTTTGTGGGATTCGGGGTTCCCATGGGTGCTAGGCCCATTCACTTGTAGAGTTGTTCTTTCTATTAATTAAAGTTTGACAGAGTAGGCTATTGTTGAACTTCTTTTATAAAAAAAAACTATCTTAATAATTCAAAACGTGAACAAGACTAGTTCCACTCTCCAACATGCGGGGTGGAGCACATGAGAAGAGAGACGGAGACATAAAAACAAAATTTTAAGTCTTGTTCCATGTGATGGAAGCTTAGGAACATTATATCATCCTTTCCCATGGAGAGGTTTAACATCAAACTTGAGCTTAAGGAGGATGGAGGCTCCATGATGCAAAATGAGGTGAAATTGATATTCTCTTTTTTTTGCTTTTTGAATTCATCAACAAGATTTTGAGAAAGAGATGTTAGTATGGAAGATATTTCAACAACATAAGAAATTAGAATTAAGAGTGAAAATCATACTCAACCTCGAGTATTTTTTATACTCAATCATACTCCACTAAAAGAAAAAACAAGAGATCTTTGGTATTTTTTATACTCAACCTCGAGTTTAAAAGTTAGAATAGGCTTAAAGAAGATCTAAAGATGAAGAGAATAGTCCATCATAACAAGCCCTACTTATCAATGTTATTATGCAAAGAAGAAGCATTGTAGAGAATCCATCTAGAAAGATATGCGATCGACTTTGGTGAGAATCCATTAAACCTCTCTATAAGCTACACCGTTGTGCTCCTCCAAAAAATAATAAGCTATATAAGAGCAACATTCCCTTCACTACAATAGAAAAGCTTCTTGTTTTTCTTTTCTTAAGGATCATGAAGGAGGCTAAAGGAACGAAACCTATACTAAGACATCAACTTCAAATATGCTAGAAGAACATAACAAAAATAAGTGCTTTTGTTTTGTAGTGACAAGGGCATTCACTGGTAGGATTTAGGAGCATATATCAATAAAATATACAAAGACTCCAATGGCAAAGTTGAATGAAATTTTTCGACCTCTATCCATGTATGTGTCATAAAGTAACATTGTGACATTAGTGTCGGTTGGCTCAAATGGATATCAAATTGGAAATCATTTGTTCAGTCGTGTATAGGTCCAAAATCTTGAAGTTGAACGTAAGTGTAAGTCCATGTGCTCTCTAAAACAAGTAAAGTGGTGTGACCTCATGGTTAAGTTGTTCGAGCCTCTAAAGGGAGGTCTTAGGTTTAATTTGTGAAAGAAGTAGGAAGAATAAGGCATATTTTATCCAAACCCAATCCCAAGCTTCTAAAAGGTTCAAACTTTAGTTTACTAGGACATAGAGCATATACAAAAATTTTGCTATAAGAAGAAGAACAATTCCAAAGCTTGTACTTCCAAGAATCAAGCTAATTCCTCTATGCATATGACTCATTGTTCAAGTGAAGATATCTTTATCTCAATAGAGGCCAATGCCCGAAGTGAACTTCTAGCTCATCATAGGAGTGGATATTCGATAGTGGTGAAGTCTCTCATATGTGCAAGGAATGTGAGTCATTTCAGGAGTTAAAAGACCCCAAAGGATAAGTTAACTTAGGAAATAACAAGAGTCTTCCAATTTAAGGGAAGGGCAAAGTACAAATTATGAATCGCGAAGGGCAATGCAAAGCCTTATTAGATGTACTTTTTGTACCAAACCTTTGCATGAATCTCCTCTCTGTCAAGGCAATTACCAATCATCACAAACAAGTTCTCTTTGCAAACTCACTAGTGAAAGTGATTGATCCTAGCACTAAGGCTTGAGGGTATTACCCTCCACATCACTTTACACACATTTAGGATTGTCTCCTAGATGGTGTCTGGCTGCATGGTTCAAGTACCATCCTAGCAAGGTTCGACTTGAATTTTTGCTCATTTAGGTGGTGTGTCTGCATAGATAGCAAGCTGGGCAAAGGTCACTTAAAGGCAAAAGACTTTTCAAACCATTTTCAACCTCTATCAAAAGTCATGGCACTTACAAAAGGGGTGAAATCTAGAAATTCAAACTCCTAGGCAAAACTTGAAATCTTTTAGTTGCATGTAAAATCTAACGAGTGGGGCATCTTCACAACGTTCCTACTTGCCCAATGAAATAGATTAAATTGAGTTGTCTTTGCAATCATATACTCCACACACTCCAACTCAGGTAGCCACAATCGGCTTGCCAAGATCTATCCTCGGATCCAAGTTATTGTCATCATCATTTGGTATTTTTTGTTATGTGCTTCAGTAAAAATTTTCAAAGGAAGTTCCCAATGTACGAATTCTAAACATGTCGCTCGTTGAGCTAACCCGTGATAGCATAGGCAAGTATATGCCATAACAAGAACAAAGTCCAGTGCCCATGGATGAGGCATCAAAGACCCAAAGTGGAATGAGAAAGGTGACAAAGAAGCAAGCAACATCTATCGGGTTCACTCATCTTTAAGTTTTCCCGTTGGTCATCTTGCTCTCATGGATGTTTTAGTTGATCCTCTTGGACCGTCCTTCTATGATGTGGGCCTTGAATTGCACCCTTATATTGGGCCTTAGTATTGTTATGTGGGTGTCTTTTCCACATCAATGGTTGCCTTGCATCACGGAGAATGGGAGAATGTAGGTGCAAGCCTTGAGTGTGTTTCTCCTTCAAGGTTATCTTGCGAATTTGTGTGTCTCCTCTTCATCATTCAATTGTATGCTCCAAGATGATCTTATATACACAGAGTGTCCTCAACGTTTAAACACTTGGGCATGTCCCCTCACCCATGTATATGGGGGGATTGAGCTCTTCTATAACATCAAAGTCATTCGACTCTTCGAAGGGGACCGTGCAACAAATCGAAGCAAGACAATTCTTTGGAAGGGATTGTGCAACGTGGGTCATCTTGCGATTCGGAAATGAACCCTGAGTTTCTTTTTTTTTTCTTCAAGGCAAAGGGGCTCAAACGTAGGCACAAGACAAAATCTATCTCGGCATGGATATCTTATTGGCAAAATAAGTGAACCCTTACAAGTGGTAGTTGTGAGGAACTTCACTATGAGTGCTTCAACTCATATATGCTCTATCTCGAGGGCACTTCTTGGCTTATGGACCAAGTATGTCTTTGTGGTAAGTTGAACATAAGCGCAACAAAAGTGAGTTATGGGCGATAAGACCACTTGCCAGTCCAAGTGCAGATAGAAAGATCCATTCCATGCAGGGGGCAAAGAGAAAGGCCTGTGGCTCAAGTGGCAATCGGTTGTCATGTTTGTGGAAAGGTGTGAGCTTCTCACCTACACATTTTGATCGGATCATATTTTAGCAAGGCTTATCAACTAGAACCTTTATGTGAACTCAAATTCAACTTCACGCAAGAAGCAAAGGGGGAAATGATTTGTCTTAGCAAGGATGCCTATTGTTTCAAGTCTTGACAAAGTGTTCAAGTGGTTCTTTTTGGTAGAAGGCCTATGCAAGCCAATGTGCTACACAAAGGATCCACTCTAGCCAAGGGGCACTATGTGAGATACGAGGATGTTAGCACTCGAGTGGTGGAGGTACATGCTACTCTATCTCTGCAACAACGACTCAGATCTAGGCTTGGAGGCCTGTGTGAGTCACTTTTCAGACAAAGCTCTTCAAGGGATCAATGACGAAACTTGAGTTATGCCAAGGACTTCGAAAAACCTTGACTGTGTTGGTGGAATCAACCTTCGAAGTAGAATATCTTCTTATCTTTCTTAGTCGGATGGGGATGGCACTTCACAAACTTTGGACGAGAGGAAGGAGTTCCTACTTTCTTTGTGAAAGGTCATGTTCAAGATCTTGCTTTGAAGTTTGCTGCATTTTTAGCCTGGTTAAAAGATGGACAAGCAATGCTTCAAAGTTCAATATAAAGACTTTGGCTAAGCCAAAGGCTAAAGTCATAGGATGTGAAGACTAGCAACAACAAAGAAGGATCCACTTTTTGAAGCAGAATACACCTCGACAAGCATTGCATTGTCATGCTCTCCAACTTCATTTGCTCATCAAAGGAGTACACTTGCATGAACAACACAATAGATGACTTGTGCAAACCTATGTACATCCAAGTAAGTCTCTTACTTCTGCTTAGATCATTACTACGAGGTGGAATGTTCTCACCTCTATATTGTTGTAGACTTTTCTACTATGCATCATCATAGCTTGCTTGCATATCATGCCATAATTCTTTTGGGTTAACAAGGATACTGCTCAAGCATGTGCATGAACACCTAAGACGGTCACTCCCTTTCCCTTTTGTTATCTATGCACTTAGTATTCTCTCCTAAACATGAACATTAAAGCTGGAATCGTATGCTATTATGCATCGACAATTCAAATTGTAGGGATGTAAATTCTTCCTAACAGGGGTGAATGTTGTGCTTCACGGGTGAGCACCTCCAGCGATGATGACCAAACAAAGAGTCTTCCTTCATAGCCCGATCTTGAGCTTCCCCCATGTCTCAGATGTGTGGGTGAGTCCTCATGATCTCGTGGCAGTGATGCACTATGAAGCATAAGTGTTGAGCCTATTTTCTTTGAATTTGATGTTGGCTCTTTGTCAACTCTTTAATTAAGTAGATGCTTGATAACGGGAATGCTTCCCCAACGTTTCTGTGAGTGCATGGGTATCAGATATGGCCTCCTCTCCACGAGGATGGGACCTATGACCCAAAATGATGGAAAATGGTGGAGCTAGCTACTCACCATGAAGACTACATTCTGGATGGATTTTCAGTTGGCACTTAAGGCATTCTCAAGATGGGCTATGGATCGCCCCTAGATCTCTTTTGATGCGTCTACATTTCTCAAAAGGCCTCACCTTATCTAAATGCTTCCACTTACCTTCTCATGAGGCCAACTCAAGAAACCTTTGAGTCACTTCATAACCACCCCTCTCCCAACTACTATATTATAAAATTTTATCTTATGCTTTGAACACATTATTTTGGTTTTATGTGAAATGGTCATGGCTAAGAGAAGGTAAGCGAAAGTATCTTAGATGACCTGAGGCCTTTTGAGAAGTGTTGAAGCGTCAAAAGAGATATAGGGCTGATCCATGATCCATCTTGAGAACTGTACGAAGTACCAACCTAAAATCCATCCAAAACATAGCCCTCATGGTGAGCGGCTAGCTCCACCATTCTCCATTGTTTTGGGTCATAGGTCCTATCCATGTGGAAAGGAGGCCATATTCAATACCCAAGTACTCATGCAAGAAGTTGGGGAAGCATTCCTATTATTGGGCATCTACTTGACTCAAGAGTTGATGAAGAGATGACATCAAATTCAAGGAAAATAGGCTCAACACATATGCTTCATAATGTGTTGTCACCATGGGGTCATGAGGACTCACCCACAGATCGGAGAAATGGGAGAAGCTTAAGATTGGGCTATGGAGGAACACTCTCCGTTTTGGTTGTCACCCCCCGAGGTGCTCACCCACGAAGCACAACAAGGGGTAGGGGGTGGGGAGAGAGAGAGAGAGAGAGAGAGAGAGAGAGAGAGAGAGAGATGAATGTATCGAGCACAAGGAAGGGCCATTTTGTTTGACCTTCAAGAAAAAAACTATGGATGATGGGGACTCGCCTCTTGAATAATAATTAACTATAAGAAAAAATAGGAACGTAAATGAAAAAAATGCAAAAACCTATAAATTTGCAAAAAAAAATTAAAAAATAGGACAAATGCCAAAGACACATTTCCCACTCAAAAAACTAGAGAAATTCGATTTTGTCATTATAAATTCTTAAGAAAAAGTGCCGCAAAAAAGAAAAAGATCCAAAAAATCGTAAAAAAAAAAAACCAAAAAATCTAGAAAATTTCCAACAACATCCTCGTGACTTAGAGTGTTGAATGTAATCAAAGTTACAATAAACGCATCAAAACATGCATGTAACATCAATTGATAGTGACAAAACTTAATAAATTAAAAGAGCAACAAGAGAACTTAATAAATTAAAAGAGCAACAAGAGAGCTATGTACAACCTCGCCAGATTCCACAAAATGCTAAACGACCAAAAGAGCTTCAATTATTTTGATGAAAATACGCCTTGAACTTTGGGATATTGACTAGTTGTAGTGCCTCTCTAGCCAGAGTTTGTAAGTGCGCTTCACCCCATTATAGCATTTCTCTGATTCTATATGAACCTTCCCAATGAGGAAGCCGTTTCTCTTGCAATTACATCTATAATTGAGGTTTGTGTAGAAGAACTAGCATGTCAACTTTAATTTATTGTGCCCCAAATTTTTATCATTAACTTCCTTTGTTTCGTCTTGTGTGTCTTGCGGCTATCTTTCTTCACCAAATGAAACTTCTCCAATTTGTTCAGTGATGAGAGTCTATTATCAGGATCTTGCTCACATGCACACAGAGGTTACGAATGTAGAAAACACACAGAAAAATAGAGACGCCAATAGACGAAATAGAATGTAGTATTGGGTGCAATCTCCCCCCATGCACTCTGTTTCGACAGTCCACAGAGTGCATGTATTTATAGGAATTTTTGATTACGTCGAAAAGAGTGGTTACATGAGAGCGGCTTCGAAAAGCAAGCGTGAAACTAAAAGTTTGTAACTTTTACAGAAAACCTTTGCTTTATATAATAGAAATCGCATCTAGAGTGACCCTTATTCTAACCACTATTTTTCTAAATGTTTCCAACAATAGAACCTTTTATGCAGGTTTATTTACAAACTAAATAAATTATTATTCGAATTATTGATGTCCGCCCTTTCACGCCTTTCACGCTCCTCACGAACCTTTAGCTGCTATATCAAAAACACCAAAAACACATTAATACATTAGTAAATTAACACTCCAACAATTCCTTGTTTAACACATTCCATAATTCATAACATGCCCCTCAGTTGAAAAAGCAACTGACCTCAATCAATAAAATAATAAACATAGATAATCAATCACATGTTCCATCACTGAACAAAAAAAAAGAATAAGCATGTTCCATGTAAAAACACATGAAAATGTTCATGGAGGTGTTAAATTATTAAGATTATCTATGTGGTGCTGACATAGTCTAGGGTTCATGGGTATGTAGAGAAGAAAACCCTCTTACTACAGACTTTCCTTGCTTTCAGCATCAATTTCTTGAAGCTAATTCTCACCCATGCAAGTTATCTTGGAACCCTCAATCTAGTGCTTCCCTCTCGGGATGTACCCTGGGGAAATGTACCCTAGCAGAATGTGTCCTATTTAGATGTACCTTGATGTACCCTGCTAGTTATGTTAAATATAAGAGGAGAGAACTTGAGTGACAACACCAAGAGAGAGTGTAGTGGTAAAGAACTTCCCTTGTGTGGATGAGGTTGTGGGTTCAAATCCTCCCACCTTGGTGAATCTAAAAGTCCTTATTTCCACTCATACATTAAAATTGGTTCCCGCATAGCCAACGGTTGCCAAGACAGCCTTGGGTGCCAAAGATGCCAAAGTAATGCCTTAGTTATGCCTAAGTTCTATGCCTTAGTCGACGCCTTGGAGTAAGCCGAAGGAGTAAACGTAGGTGTAAATGTAGGTTCTGGTTCTGGAACTGGAACTGAAACAGAAATAGGAACAGGAACAGGAAACGAAAACGGAATCGAAAACGGAAATGGAATCGGAACCGGAATTGGAAACAGATCGCGAACAGTGAACAGCGAAACAAAGATCAATTCGCCAAAACGAACAGAAGCAGATCCCTCTATAGTGATAGGTGCAAGACTCTGATACCACTGTTATTATGATCTTGCTCGCATGCACACAGAGGTTACGAATGCAAAAAACACGTAGAAAAATAGAGACACCAATAGACGAGACAGAACATAGTATTGGGTGCAATCTCCCCCATGCACTCTGTTTCGACAGTCCATAGAGTGCATGTATTTATAGGAATTTTTGATTACGTCGAAAAGAGTGGTTACATGAGAGCGGCTTCAAAAATCAAGCGTGAAACTCAAAGTTGATAACTTTTATAGAAAACCTTTGCTTTCAATAATAGAAACCGCGGTCTAGAATGACCCTTATTCTACCACTATTTTTTTAATTGTTTCTAACAATAGAACCTTCTACGCGGGTTTATTTACAAACTAAATAAATTATTATTCAAATTATTGATGTCCGCCTTTTCATGCCTTTCAGGCTCTCTTGAGCTGCTATATCAAAAACACAAAAAACACATTAATACATTAATAAATTAACACTCCAACAATTCCTTGTTCAACACATTCCATAATTCATAACAGAGTCTACCATAAACCTTAGGATCCTTCCTTGCTTGAACATACTCTGTTTGAGGAGACCTGTCTAGAAACTCAAAATGCGGAATGCAGATTACTCCATATACTAGTTGGAAGGGGGAGTGGCCAATGACTTCCTTGCATGCCAACTTGTAGGCCCATAATGTGCCTAAATATGTGGCATTGCAAGTAGTGGGCCTTAGCATACATTGCTTTTTTAGGAGAGTTATCAATACTTTGTTGGTGGACTTTGCTTGTCCATTAAACCTTGGATAATAAGCATAGTAAGTGTGATGGAGAATCCTACACTTATTAAAAACTTCATACAAAACATTTTTGACAAAGTATCCCTTGATCGGTGCAAATTTTTAGTGGACAACCATACCTCCATGAGATATTCCTTCACAATCTGGAGCCTAACCCATTTTGTTGCATAGTCTATGGCAACCAACAATGACTTATTCTTTCTTGGAAAGGATGCAAGATAAATAGGACCTATAAAATCGGACGCCCATTTATCAAAGGTTTGCCATGCAGTGGAGACAACCAATGCATGTTATCTCTATTTGGTGAGTTTTGGTCCAGATCTCTCATAGGCATCACATGCATGAGCTCTCTCTTTTGCATCTTTGAACAAGGTTGGCCACCATAATCTAGTATATAGGATTCTTTGGCTCATAATATGGCCATGGAGGTATCCACCACCTAGTCCTTCATGTGCAGTATGGAGAATGTGTCATGCCTCTTCTTCTTCCATGCACTTCAAAACTGAATTACCTTTTCCATATCTGTACAACTTGCACTCAATAAAGATATAGGACCTATTTTTATGAGAAACTTTTCTTTCCTGCATAGATTTAGCTTTATATGGATACCTTCTATCTTGAGAAACTCCTTGACATCATCATACCACACTTGAGAACTTAATGTAGATAGATCAACATCACGGAACTCATCATTCACTCGAATGGCCTAGTTCTCTAGGTTAACCCTAGATAGATGATCAGCCATAACATTTACTTTACCTCCAGACTCTACCTATGCCTTGTGGATTATTCAATAAATACCTCAATGGTTGGTGATCCATAGTGATGGTGAATTTATCCCTTAACAAATAATGGCAAAATTTTTGTACTACAAATACCATTGCCAAGGCTTCTCTCTCTTGGAACAATAGAAGCCACGACACCCTACCTATGGCTTGTGGATTATTCAATAAATACCTTAATGGTTGGTGATCCATAATGATGGCGAATTTCACCATTAACAAATAGTGGTAGAATTTTTGTATTGGAAATACCATTGTGAAGGCTTCTCTCTCAATGGTATTGCAGTTCTTCTTGGCCTTAGTTAGAATTCGATTTGCATATTGGATGGGCTTGTCCATGTGCTCGTCTCTATGCTGTGTGAGAACTGCCCCACCACATTAGCACTAGCATCCCCATGGACATGAAAATCTTTAGACCAATCATGAGTAACTAAGACTGGTGCTACCACAAGCTTTGATCTCTGAACTTGATAAGCCTTTTTCTCTTCTTCATCCCACTTGAATGGGACCTCTTTACCTATAAGCCTTGGAAGTGGTCGGGCTATGTCTACAAACATTTTGATAAACATCCTATGGTACCTAATATGACCCCAAAAAAGATTTTGAAAGCTTGATCACAAAATAGAGCATGTCAAAGCCCAAATTTCTTTAAGAGAAGTGAAAATGCAAGATAGTGGTTAGAATTCCAAGTAGATAGCCTACAACATTAATTAAGTTTGTGGAAGGTGAAATTTGTAATCACCTATCCTTAAAGGGATTTTGAGAGAAATTCAAAAGCACTTGCAAATGTTTGAACTTAAGAAATACAAAGATTCTTGAAAAATCCCTACGGTAACTATTTAAAGCTTTATCAGAAAGGAATCTAAAAGATAAAAAAAAATGCTTTTCATTGCAAGATAGTTGAGTAAGAACTAACTAAGTCTTGAATATAATTCAAGATACTTGGAATTACACTCAATGCTTATTCTATCAAAAGGTTTGGAGCTTCTAATATAAGCATGGGGTAATTAAAATCATAGAGTGAGTTGGTGTTGGAAGCCCTAGAGACATATAAAAAGAAAGTATATAGAAGACATGAATTATGGGCACATAAAGAGATGAAGAGAAAGAAAATAAATGTACACAAGATTTGCAAAGGATGTTGTCATCTGTTTTCCATACTTTTATTGATGTGAACCCAAAGCGTTTTCTCATACAAAAAGTAATAGGAACCTTGATTTTTACAAAGAGAATTTAGAGAATTCTTCAAGGCTCCATTTTCACAAGGAATGCTTAATAAAGTGCATATGATATAATTTCTTTAGCTGAATTTCTTGGAAATTTTGAGAATTTATCCCATATTTCACATAAATAGAATGAAGCAAAACCTTATATTATCTTCAAATGGTCTTATATTATCTTCAAACGGTTCCACATAAAGTTGAAGTTGAGAATACATTATCTACTCCAGATAACCATATAATAACATATTTGTACAACAATGCATAATAAGTGCATAGGTCATGTTTAAATGAAGAAGAAGACATGAAATCAATGTGAAAATGAAAATAATGTACGAGCATACACATAGAGAAACTAGGAAATTCTCCTCGTCTATAGAGCCCTTTTATATAGCCGAGGAGTTCTTCATAAAAAAACTCCTCGGCTATAGAAAAGGAGTAGTAACTCCATGGTCTAAGGTCTATATCCTAGCTTGATATAAGAGTCATGTGGCTCGAAAGCAAGCAACTATATAAAAACACTATTTTCAAAGTCAATTTCATACGTAATATTAATCTTCAAGGGCGAATAATGTGGAAGAAAACACCTATACAAAACATTAATTTCAAAATCAATTTCATAGATAATATTAATCTTCAAGGGGGAATAATTTGGTAAAGTACCAAGATTAACAAGTCAAGGATAATAATTGTGTATTATAGGCTGCAAAAGGGAAAAGAATGGAGGGATATTGTTTTTGTCTTTATAGTTGAATGAAAAAGGAAAAATAAAGTGGAGTAAGCTTTTACTTTAAAAATGCGTGCACTAGTTAAGTGAAGAACCTGTAGGTCTCCACTCTTGTATCAGATGTAGATTTTTTTTTCGGCTAAAACTATAAATAAGAGATGATATACACTTAAAGATCTTCTTTGCTAAAACTATAAATAAGAGGTGATTATAGTTGGAAGAGGTGATTGTAGTTGGAAGGGACAAGGCCCTATAGAATAAAAAGGATCTAAGAGAAACTTCATCTCTCCACATTTGAAAAGTATGCACATTCCATGTTTGAAATTTAGGGTGGGATTCATAGAGAGTGGTCACATAGTCTCCTTTCAATTCTAATGTCCAATTACCATTAGGCACTTGGCTGTGCTTGTTCATGTAGGATAATGGTATTACACCTTTCTTAGTAGCAACTCAAAAGACATTCTAAGACTTTTGTGCAAATGCCTTCTACTTGTTCTATGTTCTATGATTGTTATGCTCTCCACATGAACATAAGTTTTCTATTTGAATGTATATATTGCTGATTTACTTATGTGTACCCTCTCTTTCATGGTCGCACAGGGCTGTGATATAGATGTTCCATGTTTTGTGTGAACAAGTGAACTACACAATATCCTTTGTGTGTTGCCTGAAATAGATTGAGAACAGAGGATATCAGCAACACCCGTGTCAACCCACCCTTTGAGCTCGTCTAAGCTGCTCAGCTTTCCGCAATCGATGCAAACTCGTGGGAGGCTTGACTGGTCACTTGACAACCACTTCCGATTTGCGCCATTTATAAACCTCGTCCCCTATTCTGCGAGGGTGCTACTCATTTCCGAAAGGCAACAGCCTCACGAGCGCCATAACAGAAGCAGAGTAAGATGACCTCCATGCTTGCGCACCTTCCCGATGATCCCATTGCCGTAGCCGGCGTCGCTGTGGCCGTTTTGGCCGTCTGCGCCGGGGCTGCGTACTTTCTTCTCTCTTCCAAGAAGAAGTCCAAAGGTAAAGCGCATGGCCCCATTCGTAGTCCATAACCGTTGTCGTTCACCTCAATCTTTTTTCTGCATGGATTTGAAACGAAAACCTTGTGCCTTATTCTGTTCGAACGGTGCATGCTTCATGCAGGCTGTCTTGATCCCGAAACGTGGCGAAGCTTCAGGCTTGTGAAAAGGACGCAAGTGAGCCATAACGTTGTGAAGTTTCGATTCGCTCTGCCTACACCAACCTCTGTGCTTGGACTACCCATAGGGCAACACATCAGCTGCTTGTATGTTTTACATCTCCACTTTCTTGTATATGTGTAAATTTGAGAAATCTCATTCTACGAGCCTGTAAACGAAGGGGCAAAGACAAGGACGGAAACGAAGTCATCAAACCTTACACTCCTACGACGTTGGATTCTGACATTGGCTACTTCGACTTAGTGATCAAAGTAAGTTCTCTCAGGCTCAAGAATTCAAAGAGACTTAGTTGATTTTCAGCGCGCTTCAAAGTGCATTATTTTACAGATCTACCCCAATGGCGCAATGTCGCACCATTTCAGTAAACTTCAAGTGGGTGATTCTCTATCTGTGCGCGGGCCAAAGGTACGTCTTCTATGTCTCTAAGGGATACTATTTACCGATAATTATGTGTGGATCTACTGCTTTTACGATATGCACTATTTGCAGCCTGTGTGACAGTGCTTTAAAGAAGCGGCTTTACCATATGTCTTTGAATTACAGGGTCGTTTTCGGTACACACCTGGTTCTGTTAAGGCGTTTGGAATGCTTGCAGGAGGGACTGGGCTTACTCCAATGTTTCAGGTAAGTTATTCTCTGTCAAAGTTGGAATTTATTCAGTAACAATTGCTCATTTTTTCTTTCGACGATAAAGGTTTCCAGAGCAGTGCTGGAGAATTCCAAAGATTCAACAAAAATCTATCTCATTTATGCCAATGTTACTTTTGATGATATTCTTTTAAAGGTGATAAGAGGCCTTCTCAGTACTGTGCTTTCTTGGAAGTATGGTGTTACTTTTTATCCGTGTTCTAATATAAGCGAGCTCATCGTCTTAACTATATAGGAGGAACTGGACAGTTTCCAAAAGAAATACCCTGGTCGGTTTTCTGTGCATTATGTATTGGAGAAGGTATGTATGTCAGTTTTTACCTGTATACAAAGTAGCAATAGTGCAGGGTTATTGTCTAACTTATTTAGTATTACAGCCTCCTCAAATTTGGAACGGAAGCATTGGTTACATCTCTAAAGAGCTAATCCAATCGTTTTGCCCAGCTCCCTCCTCAGACATTCAGGTACTCGCTCTTGAGTGTACGCTACTCATGTATTTTTTCAATTAGAAGGGGTGCTCTAAATGGGTAATGGAAGGGATTACTTGACTTGAATGTACTGCATTCACTAGAGTGATATGAATCATGCTTGCTTATGTTGTTAAGACAAGGTGAATTTAGGTCCTAAAATTTTTCACAAGGTTTGTCCGGAAAAAGTGCTCAGTCATTTTAGTTATGGTGAAATGCATTGTAATTTCTTTATTCACTCTATAAAATTGATGTGTTAAGGGCTTTTTTGGCTTTTTGGGATCGAAGCTCACTCTATTAAGTTTCTAAGAATAGTGAATAATCTTGGAATCAGAAGCTTTTCTTTTACTGCCGTTCTTCGCTAAAATGAGTATCACATGATGATTCCAGCAGTTCTGCTTATTTGATTTTTGGTCGCTTTTCATTTTATTACCTTGTTTTATTGATAACAACAGAAATCGGCTGATAGGGAGAAGAGCCATCATATTTTTTGTTGTTTGAACTTTAGAGAGCCGGTTTTACTAAAAAGTCTCAATGTGTTTCTTTGCATTCTGGTTTCATATTATTAATTTGTTCATTTTATCACTATCTTACTCTTTTCTCTTACGTGCTTTCTGTCCGGCACAAACTGTCAAAAGATGGCATGTGCATTTCCAATACTGTATCAATCCATTCTGTAAACATGTTCAAGAAGAAGCAAAAAATATCCTCATGTATTCTTGCAGCATTCTTTGCTTTTCTTAGTTAGGCATTCAGAAAGAAAGGCACGCATAAACAAAGACCTATCATTAGCATGAGTACAGAGACAACTTATGAATGTTGACATTATCTATCTTCCTTCTTAAATACTGATTTGGTATTCATTTTTTCTCCCCCCCTCAAAGAACATCCATTTTATTGCAATGTCATGTACATGAATTTTCTGGTCTTATATTCTCTTTCATTAATAATATGTGGTGACATCCATGTATGGATTAATCGTTGCGTCAATAAGATCCACTAAGATATTTGATTTCTCTTCAATTTTGTGATTGCGTCTGATACCTGCACAGTAGGGGAGGAGAGGACATCTGACAGTCAAACGTTAAATGCATCTGTGTTTTCTTGTTTTGGGGTTAGTCAGAGGGGTAAGCTACCTGACCTAAATTGATTGTTGTTATTTGAATTTGCTCTTAGATCCTGAGATGTGGACCTCAGATGATGAATAAAGCGATGCAAGCACATCTTGATGCCCTCGGATATTCAAGAGATATGCAGTTTCAGTTTTAAATTGTGCATTTGTCAATGATCGCGACCCAACAATCACAGCTTGAAACTTGAAAAACGAGTATTGCCAGATGTTTGAGAAACTCATTATTTTTGTCCAAAGACGCGGAGCGGTCGTGTAGGTAACAGAATCCCATTCAATAAATTTGGCGGAAGACTTTCCTAGTGAAATGGATTTGAGTACCCAACAGTGTATCCATTTTTTCTGTATAAGTTCGGAGAGACCATTTTTACTAGCGACTTTATTCAGAAGGGCCATTCAATTCCTTTTTTCTATATTTACACTCTCTTGCTTTTTTGCCGATAACGTTTATGAAGATGATTGATTGTTATTGCTTCAAACACAGACACCAAGCAACAAGGTCAATTCACAAGTAGGTGGTTTTCATCTACCTTAACGGGAGCAAGGAAAACATTGACTTTTTCAGTTGTCGGAGTTTGTAATTGGTCCAAAATGCTTATTGATATCAATGTTGTGCTATTTTAAAGAAATGTATGTGCGACCCTGGCTTTACGTATAGCTTAAACTAGTAATCTAATTTCAACCTTGTTACTGAGTTAGATGCTGATAAATTATATTAATGATTTGATTTACTCAACTGGTTTTCTTACAAAATTTGGCTTGCACACTGCTCTTATGAGAGTTTCAGCACACATTGTCCAGTATGATAGTTTTCTGTGATTTGTATTAGTCTGTCCTGCATATTTTTTGTTTGTGGGTTCTCTTTCCCCCCCTCCCCCTCCCCCCCTCCCCGGGTCACGCTCATCCCTATGTGCACGTACACCTCACGTGTTCATGCCCCTTGTGTCTTCGAGTTCCTTTGTGCAGTTCCTATTGCGGTTGAGTTTTTTATTTTGTTATAATGTCATCAAAGCGAGCATGTGCCCCAAGCGGTTTTCAGCAGGTGTAGAGCATACTGTCTCTGGAGCATGCATGTGTTGTAACTGTGCGAGATGGAAGCCTATGGTGGGCCCTGTTTAATAGTTCTGCCACAATTTTAAAGTCTTCCTCACAATGTGTGCTTGATTTGCCAGAATTAATACAAACTTTGACATCCCTGAGAATTTGGGTTTCTAGACCCAAGAGTAAAAATGAATAACTTAACCTCTTGTTACAATGTATTAAAGTCTTTTTGTCTGTATGATGCCGCCTTTGGTTCACACCCAAATCTAGATGTTTCTGTCAACTTTGCTCGGTACGTGATTCAGGTATATGTTTATCTCTCTTACAGGAAGTGCCGTACATCCACTGAATGTGAATTCAAATCTACTATTGCTATTTTCTACCTCTGCAGTATTCGAAAGGGTCTCGTGTTGTTTCTGTCTTTGCAGTGCATGTATAAGGTTTATCATGAAATCTTTAATAATTAGTCTTGCTTGTTGTAAATTGATGCTTGCATAAGTCATGCTTCACTTTTATGCCCATCTATAGCCGATGAGCTTGGTCATTCTTGACTTTGAAGACTACCTTTGATGTTATTCTTGTCCATGTGTTCTTTCCATCCAGAGTTTCTCATGGTCTTTTTAGTGCATGCAGGTTTCATTTTCCATAGAACCATCGTATTTGTATTATCTAACAATCAAAACTTAGAACTCAAATTCTTTAATGTGGCAATCTTCTACCCTGATCAGTAAATCTGATGTGTGTTGTGTTAGTATGTCTACAGAGAATATATGATTTCTTTTTGTACTTACTATAGCTGTTTTGTCATTATTTTCCTGTATGTACACATTTACATTGCAAATCATCATACCAAGGTTATCCACCCAATACAGAGGTCCTACATATCCATATGTTAGACCATAAGGATCCCTTGTCCTTCGAGGAAAGACAATGCAAATTAGCTTTCGTATCCAATTCTTAGAATAGTGAGGAATTTTCACGTGTCCTATGGGTAAGGAAATCATCAAATCGGTTTGTTATATTGCAAAAATGCCGTTATGCACCCTTGAATATTGTCCATATTGTACATTGCCATGGATGGAGGGTAACAAGGACATTTGAAACACATTTAATTACCCCCTTGGTTATATCATTTTTTCTAATGTTTTATTGTCATCAAAATTGTTTATGCCATTTGTAGCAAGTGTTACAAAACTCATTAGAGAAGTAATCCACCGATTCTAGAACTTGCACCCCTACTTATTCTGTAATTACATAAATGAAATTTCGAGTGTGAACATTTCATAGCTCCTATCAGAAATTACGCACACCATTTTTGTTAATGCTGTCTTGTAGACGAGAGATCCATAACAGTACATCCGACAAATAAATTAGTTCTCCTTGGATTTTTATCTTCAAATAACTAATTTAGAAGTATGCACGTAAGCATATACTGTTTGTTTATCTCTTTATCTTTTCATCTCATCAACATGATTTATCTATATCTTGTTTTTTTTTTTCCAGATTATTGGGAGTCATTTTATCTTAGTCTGAAGATGCACAAACTAGGTAGAGAAAGGTCATAAGGATGCTTCTAATAGTAAAATTCTGGTCTCCACATTTAAGCCAATGATAGGTTTACTTCAATATACCTTCACAGGTTCAAGCAGCTTAAAATAGAGAGTTTCATCTGGTAAATAGAGAGGTTCAAGCAGCTTAAAATAGAGAGTTTCATCTAATTTAGAAGTATGCACATAAGCATATACTGTTTGTTTATCTCTTTATCTCATCAACATGATTTATCTATATCTTGTTTTTTTTTTCCAGACTATTGGAAGTCATTTTATCTTAGTCTTAAGATGCACAAACTAGGTAGAGAAAGGTCATAACATGCTTCTAATAGTAAATTCTTGTCTCCACATTTAAGCCAATGATAGATTTATTTTAATATACCTTTACAGGTTCAAGCAGCTTAAAATAGGGAGTTTCATCTGGTAAATAGTTTGGCCTTTCAAAATCCAAGAGATGATGAAAAGTAAAATGACACGGCCTTCAAAGGAACACTCCTAATAGCTTTTAAAGACAACCATCATCAAATAAGTTCCAAGTTAATTAATTTTCAAAGCCTTTTATGCTTTTGGATTCACTAGTTTGTCTAGTTTAACGAAGAAAGGCTTACTTTCTTCTCTCTTTTTTTTTTTTTTTCACTTTGACTCACACATTTAGATCACTAAAGTATTTGTTAATCAATACAACATGTACTTTGTATGGAGAATGATTTTTTATCTCTAATGGCTACTAATTATTAATTCATTTAAACATTCTTCCTTTGAAAATAATTTGTACAAAGTTGAAAACTTCCAAGAATGAGAAATGAATAAATGAAAATGATAGCAGAGAAAACATTTTATTTTGTACTTGTGGTTTGGAACAACCTCTGAAACCCTCATGTTACTAATATTTGTAGGTAAGATTTCTATTGTTCGCCAAAGCGAGAAGCTTAATTGGAGAGACTTTCCTAGATGATCTCCCATGCCTAGCCATAAGGATTAGAACCATTGATCCAAAATATTATTGGACTTTATGATGAGCCATCCATTATATCACATATCACATCCAATTGTTGTCAACCATGAGTGAAGCATATGCATGGAAAAGAAACGAACCAAAAAAAGAATAACCTTCATGACCTATGATGGACTTGTCCTCCTTTTTGCAAGGAGATGGAGTATGCAGGTCTTCACACCTCTTGAAAGCTCAAGTCACTGGGAGCTCTATCTCAACCTAGGCTTCCTCCTATCTTGCCTATGGCCATCACCTATGGCCATCATTTTCTATGAGAAATGCTGCTCAAGTATCATATAGATGCATTTTTTCAGTGTTCTGCAGCTTTTTCCAGAGCTGAAGATGATTTATGGAGGGCGTGGAGTCATATCTTGAAGAAGACAAGCTCATCTAGCTCTTAGCACAAGCTAGGAGGCTTCACCAAAACCCAAGTTAATCATGCAAAGCTTATGGAAGGCATGGAAGTGCTATAAGGCAGTGCTTTGCTGCTTCAAACATTTCTCTAGAACCATGTACCTGCATATTGGATATATGAAGTCACTTTATCAAGGTATAGGGTAAATCCCTATATATCAAATCTCATATGTGAAGTCTATTACTACCTTGTAGCTTGAACTAGGTGAGCTTGCAAAGATCAACTCTTGGAAGTTTTTTGATGCCCAAAATACATGGTATCATGCCAAAAATCTCTATGTACTTCGCTTTCTTGAGTGTTTCAAAGCTTAAAACTGAAGGTTCAAACATTTCTAGGAACTCCATGTGAATATAAGCAAGAATATGTCATGTATGAGATTGTCAACACAATTTCTATATTTTGAAAGAACCTATTGCAATATCTTTTTATTGCATTGCCTAAAGTCTTTATGATTTGAAATGTCCAATCCTCTTGCACTGCATATCGATATTTGCAATAATTTTTGAATGTGTGTAAATATAAATGAGATGCCATGTTCACATTCAATGTAAAAATTCTTCCCACTCCTTCGCCTTTAGTCACCAACATGTGATTATCATATGGATCTTTCGCAATCCTTAGCACATCATTTGATCGATAGAGACGTCCTTAATAATGTTTGAAACATGAACATCAACCTATTCTTCAATCGTGCATAGACAATAGAACCTTCTATACATGCTTATGGAATGCATTATGTAATTCCCTACTTTTACATATCTTGAGATTTTTTAATCTTGTAATCCATTGACATGATTTTTATGATATCACGTGGTTTGATGTTATAGAGTCTACATTACATTCATGTTTTGATGAAACTTTTATAAATATCACTCATCATATGCTACATGACAAATAGCTACTCAAAGTTATTTACTATTTGACGAGGAAGCAAAGTTACATTGTCAATTGCTTCACGTCTTCTATTTCTTAGCTATATAATCCATTTTGATAATGGGTAGTTTTGTTGCATATATAACACCTATTAGAGTTTTCTTTCTTTTTTTCTGACATCCGTTATCTAAAAACTTTCCTTTTCTCTCATAGTTTATATTCCATGACTTTCACTTATTGAGATTTATTGGTTTTGGTTGTTTGTTCACTTGCTTTTCCTCTAACACAATCATTGTTGAATATATCCTTGCACCTAATAGAATTTGGGTAACAGTCATGTGGTTTCTCTTTCACATATTTATTGTGGAGAGTACATGCAAAAAGAAAGTGTACTCAGAAGAAAGAGTGGAATATTGAAAGAGCGACTAGACCATGAAACGAGAAAACTCATATATGGATTAGATTGATATTGACAAGAGAATAGAGCGAGCTCACAAGTGTCTAACCAATTACAAGATGAATTGAGCTCCTCCATTTAGATTTGGAGAGAAATTCTTCAAAAAATTCCCAAAGTGAGATAATTCTCTCAAAAGGATAATGACTACAAAGTGAATCTAAATGGCAACCATTCCCAAACATAGCTAGTTTGCTACAAAATAGAGATGCACGTAGATATAAATGAACTAGAAATCTAGGAGTAGATGATCATCTCTTCAAAATCTCACGACAACTCCATTATGGAGTTTTTAAATATTGCAAACGTCCACCAAGGAATGAACTAGAGTAGGTACAAAATTCAAAAAGAATATTTCCTCTAGGTAGAGTAGCAATAGTGAGATCTACGATAAAACCCATAAAAATTTATCGAATAACTCAAAGAAATATCCACAACATGCATCCTCAAGGTACTCTAAATAATGTTCAATAGATGGGTTTTTTGCATGCTCCATATATAGTCCATCAAAAGGGGTACATGAAAGTAGTAGAATCTCATTGGATGAGACCATCATCATATTATATTGGTACAAGGACTACTTGTGATATGTAAGCCGAAACCTTCAAGCTCTTGGATTTCGCCATGATAGAATGTATATTACCATGAAGTAATTCCTACATAGATGAAATATAAAACATGAAAACTATGCTAGCATGATAGCATGAAGCTATGAGGTAAGCCCCAATAGAAGATGAAACTAATGCTACAAGTGGATGAGTATAGCTGTAATAGCCCCCTCTAAACCAATGAGTGAACGACTCAAATAAAAATCAGAATAGTTCCTATATCAATAAGCCATGTACATATGTAGGCTAGAATGATATCATTGATCTTAGGGAGATATCCACTAAGTATGGATTGAATACCATAATGATGTTTAATATTTTTTAAAGAAGGACTCATGTCTACTTGTACTCTATGGATGCATATTATCTAATCTCATAATGTTATTGCATCAAGGGTAAAGAAAAGATGCATGTCTACATGTATCCTTGTGGATAATTCATCAAAGAGATGCCTTTGATATGAATGAGAAGTTTGAAAACCCAAAGTTCGGCGAGTGATAGCCTGATATGCAGTGATTGGAGTTTTATGCATTTGACGTACCAAATTTGTCTACAACTATGTACTTCAACCTATGAGGGTTATTTGAAAAACTCAAGTCAATGTGAAAACGGAACATACTATACAAAACCTGAATCTTTTGAATTTTTCTTCTCAAGAAGTCATGATGATCTTTGCGATGTTGAAGATGTGAAAGGTTCACTATGTAGTACAATATCAAAGTGATCCCTCTCTAGAGTTGAAAAGGGAGGATGTTGAAACTTGCAGCTAGAGTAGGAGTAGATGCTTTAGAACTTGAGTTCTCATCAAATGTATTTTACAATCAAGTTGAGGCGAGTGATATCCTGATATGCGGTGATTGGAGTTTTATGCATTTGAGGTACCAAATTTGTTTACAACTATATACTTCAACCTATGAGGGTTATTTGAAAAAATCAAGTCAATGTGAAAATGGAACATACTATACAAAACTTAACTCTTTTCAAGTTTTCTTCTCAATAAGTCATGATGATCTTTGTGATGTTGAAGACGTGAAAGGCTCACTATCTAGTACAATGTCAAAGTGATCCCTTTCTAGAGTTGAAAAGGGAGGATGTTGAAACTTGCAGCTAGAGGAGTAGATGCTTTAGAACTTGAGTTCTCATCAAATGTATTTTATAATCAAGTTGAGGAGTCTTCATGCTATTCATTTGCAACAAGATCAATGTAATGCTAGTAGCTTAGGTCCTTTCTAGAGTAGAGTTATGAGAACTTTAAAATAAGTGAAGGGAAGTCACTATATAAGTAAATTCATCCCTAACATCAAGAAATTTTTGTCATTTTACAAGGAGAGGGATTTTGGAGTATTGAAATCCTTTGGATTGGCTTTATTGTTTCATTTTCTTCTTCTTGATCAGTCATTGTGCATGTATATGATGTGGAAATAGTCCTAAGCTAAGTTAGCTACCCCTTGTCCCTTCTTTTCTTGGCGTTACTCACGTACAAAGAGTGTCAAAACCGACAGAGTGAGTGTAGGTTAATCTGAGAAATCTTCTTTCTATATATGTAATTTCTACCATAGAGCTTAGAATCATTCTAGAACACTTGCATTGGATGCATCAAGAAACAACTTGCTATTGAGATAGTCTAGGTAAGTGGTGTTAAAAATCAACCCTTAAACCTTAAGGCAAATCTCAAGGTCATGGATGATAGGTGGTCCTATCATTTTGAAGATTCATATCACAAATTTCAACTACCAAGATGTTTTAGCCACTTTCCTAATTCATAGTCACCAAAAAGTTAGGCAGTGATTGACACAATCCTCCTAAATTGAAGGAGCACTTTTTGATAGCCTATATATGTATGAATCCAAGTCATGCATGTAAGTCCACAACCACTATTCTCTTCCTAATTTAGTTTAGAGTATTAGAAAGTTTCTAAATTTCTACATGCAACCCATTATAGATAGCCATTGGTCATTGCCTCTATATGCAATAAGATAGTTTCCAATACAATTTTGATTTAGTTGTATATTCTTCTTCCAGTATCATTTTGAGGTGATTCCACTTGTGTTTCCTTGTTCATATATCAACATGCTATAAATATCATGATTTTCCTATGAGCAATCTTTGAGTATGGTTGGAAACAATGAAGATACATCTTTTCATATAGGTTGAGACTCTCAAGTTTAGAAAGACTCTTGCAGAGGTTGATTCTCGTGTAGGAGTATAAAAATTGTCTTTCTTAAAGTGATCTAGATATTTGGAGTGTCTACTATCATTTTGCAAAGTTAAATATCCACTCCATATCTAAACTCTAATTTAGATCCAAAATAGAGAGTCTGGTCATTGTGTGAGATAATTTTTGAGGGCCTACAACCTTCAAAAGCTGCATGAGGGTATTGATTCATCTCCCAAAAGTGGTATTAGATCATTTCAAAGCATTGGATACTCTTGGATGAGGAAAAAAAACTATATAATCTAGAAAATATCGCAAGAAAGGACATGTAGCAAAACCTACAAGCTACATGATATTTTAGGAGTGGATTTCAAGCTAGAAACAAAGGCCTCAACATATATCAAGAGAAGAAGTGATAAGAAGGCGCTCATTTTGAATTTTGGCTATTCCATCATACTCAAGGGAAGCTAAAAATGGTTGATTATGCTTTAACCAAGTAGAGGAGTTGGAGAAAGGCAATTACCAACCTTGGAGATTTTGAGTTAGCAATTTCCTCATGGACAAGGAGCTATGGGATTTAGTTAGTGGAGCCTAGGCCTCAATATGCAGATACATTTAGTCAAATGAAAGCAAGGGAAATAAATGAGTGTATTGAAAGAGATAGGAGATTCATATTCATCCTATCCCAACACATTAGTAATAGGGCCATGAATCCTGATTCTTTTATGCAAGTAAAGACAAAGGAAAGAGAGGGAAACAATGGAGAAGGCAAAGGTAGAGAAAGATTAAGCAATCAAGAGGAAGAGGAATTCAACCTCAGGGAAATGACTATCAAAGGAATGATATAACTGTGGCAAGTCAGGCCACTTTGTAAGGGACATCACAAAGACTAAGGACAACCATTGCATAACAATCTCATGCAAAGGAAGCACTATGAGAGCCTAAAAGTACAATATGAACAAGATGCATCTAATTTGCTCTCACTCAAAGTGTGCACCAATCATTTAGGCATAATTTTTGCCTCTTCTATGTCAATGCTCTCATCAATAAAAGCATCATGTAAATTTGTGTCAGAAATGGAATGATCAACATCATCATTTAAAACCTATAAAGACTGAGAAATTGCCTAAGTAGGACCAACACTTGACTATCCACCTATAAAAAGAAGTAGCAAAGTGTCACATACATCCTTTGAGCTAACTTATGTCTCCTTGGTACATGAAAGTAAGGATTGAGTTGCATCATCCACAAAAACAACATCATGGCTAACCAGAATGCATTTACTCTATAGATAATACAGATGATAGCCTTTGCTTTCGAAACTGTACCCAACAAAAAAACATTTCACATCCTTCAATTTTTGCATTGTTGCGCCGACATTAATGCATATGCAAGAGAAGCAAAAGCACACAGATGAGCAACAAATGACTTGCAACCATGGAAAGCCTTATATGGAATGATAAAATATAATGATTCGGTGGGATACTTGTTAAGTACATATGGTGCTCACATAAAAACCTCAAGACAGAAGCTATGTGTTAAACCTCAACTTTTGACCATACACCTCTCCAATTCCACGAGAGATCCATTCTTCCTCTCAACAACTCCACGTTGTTGATGTGTATATTGATATCCCACCCTCATCCAAAAATGCATTAAACTCAAAAGACATATATTCCCCACCTCAATCGGATAGATGATGCCCATTTTATATGTTGATAGATTTTCAACCATAACCAGGAACTGTTTAAAACACATAAACGCTTTAGAATTTGGTTTCAATGGATACACTCATGCATGCTTGGAAAAGTCATCAATGAAAGTCATGAAATATGGGTAACTTCCAAGTGAAGTTCTTTGCAAAGGACTGCAAACATCACTATGAACAAGTTGCAATTTATGTGAAGCTCTAACTGAACCATCAATTGGGAAGGAAAAATGCTGCATTTATCCAAAATACGGCCTTCACATACATGTCTAGATGTTATCTTTGGAAAAAAATGCTATTCTTCCATTTCACTTCTTAGTATCAAGTCTAAGGATTTTTCGCAACATAAATGGATGTAACACAAGTTATCTACTCATATCAACTCCCTCGAAAAGATTCAAGGAGGGAGACTTCATGTAGAAGGATTATATGCTAATAAATGTACTCAAGAGTTATATTATGACATGCACATTAAGGACAAGGATCTAAGAGAAGGTGACCTAGACTTAGTATGCACATAGAAGTATCATACTAAAAAAATAGGAAAATATGGACAAGGACCATACATAGTGTATATAATATCAACAAGTGGAGGAAATTTCCACCTTAGATGATGATATGTTTCGAAACCATATTAGTCAATGCACATAGAAGACGTACTTGATTCCACCAATACAATAATATTAAACTCAACTTCATAAGGCTTAAAACCATTGTCAAGAAGAAAAACTTGGACAATGGGTACCAAGTGAGATTCAAAGAATTGCTTTATGGAGAACCCCCGACAATTCTAAAAGCTGGTCGGAAGAGGCAAGAAGCAAGGAAGTTTGTTTATGTTAGATGTAAACCCAAATCCATTATATCATGTGTATTTTAATTTTGGCAATTATAACTAGATTGTAGAGTTGGACTTGTGGAAGTCCAAGGACTACTCACTTGTTAGTAGCAATGAGAATGCTTAGATACTTAAAGCATACTCTAAATGAACGATTATGTTATGTATATGAGGATTATTTGCAGCTCAAGGCATAATCTAATGCAAATTGGGATGAACGCAGACAAAATAGAAGAAGCAGTAGTATTGACATGACTTTTACTGGGTGTATCTTGTTGAGAGCTTTGAAAACAACCAAATGATGACCTAGTTTGTGTAAGTGGTTAGGGAGACATTTTCATTTAAATTTTGGGTCTTATTTATGGCTTAAATGAAAAAGTTTCTTGATAGCATAGCCTAGGTAGTTCTTTCACTATATAGATATCTACAATTACCAATTCATACATTTCCATGAAATCGAATTCAGCTAGTTTGACAACTTACGTGTGTGAAGTCAAGCCACCATGATTACATTCTTCAAGCATGAGGTAGCTACCTAGAGTGGCTTGCTTGAGTACTAAACTAACAACAATGAGCATATTTTTCTTTGTTAGTATGATCATATTCATCATATCCAACACTTGAAGTTAGTCTATAGTAGGTCTCTCAGAAGGAGTTGAATCTTATAAATCACTTGATTATCATTGATTGAGTGTATGAGTTGAGGTACATATTGTTTTTGCCCAAAACGTATAATGAAAATAATTTTTATGTAGGATGGCACACATCATTTTGATTACACCTCAAATATTTCATTCTCAAATTCCATTCTAGGAAGGAGTGGATGCTTGTTTGACTTATTGGATGCCTTTCTAATTCCAAAAGTTGATGAACTTGTGATTGATAAATTCACCACCTCCATCAGAACTAATTCACTTCAAGGTGGAAAGTTTTTCGATCTTCACTATACAAAACCATTCCTTATCTTTGCACATGTGGCATACTTGGCCTTCAAGAAGAAAACCCAAAAGTACTGAGATAAATCATCTACACACACTAAAAAAATAGGTTGATACACTCAAAGAATTTTTGCACATAGGCCCACACAAAATTGAGGTGAAGGTATTTGAGAGGCTTCTATGCTTGAATAAATGCTTCTTTGGTATTGATTTTGATGTTTTTCCTTTAATGTATGCCTAAAAACAAAATTTATTGCCACAATATTTGGAAGGCCATGAATTAGGTTGGAAGAGAAAATTTCACAAACAAAAAGTGTGGACAAAGCACTCCTACCATAAATCAAATAGCACCTCCTTTGTGAACAAAAATAGAGCTTGTAAAGTCATCTATTCTAGTAACATATCAGTAAGACTTCTTTAATATTAAATTCTAGAACTTTTAGGGAGTATTTATATAAGAGGATATTATTTGTGGGATTATGGAATCATAGACAAAAGTTTTTTGCATAAGCCTAGGATGTAAAAGACATCATGAACCATCCTTGGTTCTCCCTTGGATCAATGGTTTGAACTTTTCCTTTACCTTGATCAAGATTGAATGGTCAATATGCAACCCAATTTTTGGATCAAATCCATTTTTCTATGCCATTGGATCTTTGGATTTGAATGGTTGTGATTGGCTATAAGTGCAACCTTCTCTGTCTATTGAGCTTGTCCAACCTCACACACAATGATTGAATTGTGTCCATCTCTTTTAATCCTAGGCATTCACATGAAAAATCTAGTGGATTAGATTATTTCAATTGAGATCTCACTTAAAAAATCCTTTTTTTTTAACGTTTTAATAAAAAGCCCACCACCACTATTGATTATCCCTAAAATTCCTCAAAACCTTAATTTTAATCCTTAAAACTTGGGGATTCTTACAAGTACCATCCAAGGTTCACTTTTTTCCCTCATAAAAAATGAGCTTCTTTATTTTCTTCTACAAAATATGGGGCACTTAATGCCTAGAAACAAAGTTGAAAAAACTTCCACAAAAGAAACGACATGATTATCTATCATCAATTGGTTGGGTATGGTTGGCGAGAGTTATAGATAACCTCTAAGATTTGAGGAATGCAAGGTAAGGTTACCTATGATAGAGCCTCACGATAAGATTTCTTATCGTGGGTATGGTTGGCGAGAGTTATAGATAACCTCTAAGATTTGAGGAATGCAAGGTAAGGTTACCTATTAGGGCTTTCTTAAGAAGCAAGGAAGATGGACTGGACATGGTTAAAGAAGCGATGTAAAATTCAAAGACATAGCTGTGTCTAATTAGCAATTACAATCATTCAAACCTCAATGCATCAAAGTATGGTATCCTAATTCATGGAGCGTCCACTTCTTCTCAAATCTCTTATTTCGAAGGACAATTATGAAGTACATAGAAAATTCCAAGAAGTGACTTGCATTTCGTGGTAAGTTAGCATACACTTCAAGTGGTAGATCGCAAGCTCAAAACCTTTCTGTACACTTTGCAATTTGTACACTTTCTTTAAAGATAAGGAAATTTAAATTCACACTCAAAGAAATTTGAATTCAAGTTCAATGCTCCACCAAAAGTGTCCTGAGTGCTTTTGTAGCCTACTTGGATCAAAATGTATGTGCATAGAAACAAGAAATGTTAACAAGGATATAGTGGAAGTCCACATTGGAGCAAAACAATTATGTTGAAGGATATTGGGAAACAAAATAGTAATTTTTACCTCCTTTTTTTAGCATGTTCATTCATTGTGCATGAATGTAGACTAAACAAATACAAATGAAAGGGAGAGGACATATGCGCTTATTGATAGTGAGCCACATTGAAAGAAGAAAAAGATGTAAGTCACATTAGCCATCATAGAGGCAAGATGTTTCGACAAAGATGAAGAAAGTGGAGCAAAGAAGAGGGACCTAAAACTTTTTAACAGACCTACAACTATATTGAAGATCACTCACTAAAGGAATCTTGGCCATGACCACAATTTCAAAATAGAACCCATAACATTTAATCCTTTGCATGCCCAATCAGATCAAATCCACTTATAAACATATTTTTTGGAATTCAAACACCCATTTTGTGTAATTCTAGCAATATTTGAGCTTACAAGGGCCTAAGGATTAATTTTCATGATTTTTTTTTATTAGTAAAACCCTTAGTTTTCAAGAAAAAAACTTTTTTTGGCTATGAAAGGGATCCATTTTCCATTCTTATATAACAACGGGCTCTCACTTCAATGGGGATCATTTGTCTTGAGCTAGTAATGCATTTAAAATATGTAACTTTACATCTTCTTGGTTTTGGACATGTTATTTCTCTCATTCTAGAGCATCCCTATGTTTCGAACAATGTCCCAAGGGAGTTACTAGCCTATGAGAGCACTTGGCTTTTCATGAGCCTAACCTGTTATGGTGTGATACTTGACATGACTTGCAATCAAGAAATCTTAGTTTACACATGGATAGCTTTCTTGTGAGTTGAGTCTACATGCATCCGAATGGTTCTACCTTGGCTTGATAATTAGATCGTGTTGGACATAGAACTTGATCTCAACAAAGTACCAAACAACTCATGGGTCTACACATACTTTGGTTCCATTGCTAAGGGTTTGATCCATATGTCGGCTCTCACAAGATATTTTATAATGATTGAGGTGTGAAGTTGTTAGTATGATCATGCTATAGGTACATACAATGGTTTTGTATCCCTCCCATCATCATATTGATAGCATTGAGCACATGAAACTTCATCAATACCATCACCATCACCATCTCCATCAACATCCCCATCATCATCACCATCTCCATCATCATCACCCTCACCCTCACCCTCACCCTCACCCTCACCCTCACCATCACCATCACCATCACCATCACCCTCACCATCACCCTCACCATCACCCTCACCCTCACCCTCACCATCACCATCACCATCACCCTCACCATCACCCTCACCCTCACCCTCACCCTCACCCTCACCATCACCATCACCATCACCATCACCATCACCATCACCATCACCATCACCATCACCATCACCATCACCATCACCATCACCATCACCATCACCATCACCATCACCATCCATCACCATCACCATCACCATCACCATCACCATCACCATCACCATCACCATCACCATCACCATCACCATCACCATCACCATCACCATCACCATCACCATCACCATCACCATCACCATCACCATCACCATCACCATCACCATCACCATCACCATCACCATCACCATCACCATCACCATCACCATCACCATCACCATCACCATCACCATCACCATCACCATCACCATCACCATCACCATCACCATCACCATCACCATCACCATCACCATCACCATCACCATCACCCTCACCCTCACCCTCACCCTCACCCTCACCATCACCATCACCATCACCATCACCATCACCATCACCATCACCATCACCATCACCATCACCATCACCATCACCATCACCATCACCATCACCATCACCATCACCATCACCATCACCATCACCATCACCATCACCATCACCATCACCATCACCATCACCATCACCATCACCATCACCATCACCATCACCATCACCATCACCATCACCATCACCATCACCATCACCACTGCCTTTGTAGTTATATCATTTTTGAGTAGGAATATAGTTCCTTCTTAGCATACATAATAGTTTTATTACTTCACATGATTCCCCACACATCTAACTTGACTATAAGAAGCATTGGGAAAAGTTGAATAGATAAAAATTATCAAATCTCAATCATTGAGCTTGCATGTGCAAAGGAGAGAGAGAGAGAGAGAGAGAGAGAGAGAGAGAGAGAGAGAGAGAGAGAGAGAGAGAGAGAGAGAGAGAGAGAGAGAGAGAGAGAGAGAGAGAGAGAGAGAGAGAGAGAGAGAGAGAGAGAGAGAGAGAGAGAGAGAGAGATGAAATCTTCAGAGCTCATATATGAGTTGTTGTGATTTAGATTTTAGGCTAGCTTTAATCTGACATAGTACATGCTTGGATCCATAGTGTGTCCATATAGTTAAGAGCTTGCAAATCTTTGAAAGTGTCATTTTTAGAGCCATTGCACTCATTTTTTGTGGTTTTTTTGGAAAGGAGAGGGAAAAAACCCCTAGATCAGATTATAGACATTAAAAATGCAAAAGAATTTACTCTCCTCACATAGAGAAGGAATCACAATCGCTGCCAACTCGGAACCATCATGGTGAGAGGCATTGCAATTGCTCATGGCATTGTGATTATTCTCTCTAAGTTTGCAAGGATCACAATTGTTGGAGATAAACGTCTGCGAAAGCACGCGATTAGCACAAGGAAGAAGAAGAAGCTTGGAGCACAACACACAATACTGAATGTATTACTAGAGAATGTAAAAAGATAAGTAGCAAACTAGCAAAATTCAGATGACCAAAGCATGCATGCCAAAGCTTTGCATCTGACTTAGCCTGAGAATCATTTATTGCACATGCCAAATCATTTACAGATCTTTCATAGTCTATGAGCTTATACAGCCCATGACATAAAATGTCAGAAGCAATAATCACATCGCCATTTGACAGATCATGAACCGTACACCTGTCATTAACAAATTTCACTACCAAGCCAATCTTGGCTAATGCAAAAACTGATAACAGGTTCTTCTTGATCCCTCGCACACATAAAGCATGTGACAAAGTGAAAGAACTACCATCTGCAGTAGTCAAAATGATCTTACCAACTCCCATAACAGGATAAAAGGAGTTGTTGGCACATGTAACAGTATTCCCTGTAGCGGCAGGCTCGAGTGAAGAAAAGAAACTGCGTTGCGAGGTAATATGTTTCGTTGCCCTACTTTCAAAATACCAAACATCTGAGTCTACTACAGACATGCACTGCTCATGAGAAGATGGGTCAAAACTGCAGACAATATTAAACGCCCATTCTTCTTCCTGCACAATATTAGAAGACTCTGTTTTTGGTGTAGAGGCCTCTACAACAACCATTCCAGCCTCTTTCTTCTTTGCCTCTTTAGCAGCCAGTTTTGGACAGTTCTTTATGATATGATCATTCCCTTTACAGTACTTACAAAAAAATTTCTGCTTTTCTGATTTCTTCTCATCTTTATCTTCCTTCTTCGAATATGCAGAATTAGCAGATTTCTGCTTACTACTTGAAGAGCTCCATATTCCTTTGCCCTTCTGACTAGCCAGAAAAGCTTGCTCTAAAACTCGCATAATGGACCTGTTCTGCCTGGACTGATATTCCTGCAACAAAACAGAGACTAACTCCTCAAATGATAAGGCATTCGGATTGCCTTTCATCATCAACTGAAGAGTAGAAGCAAAACTCTGATATGAATCAGGAAGACCATTCAGAACGGTCTGCAGAAGTGAGCTATCTGGTATAACCTCATCAGCGCAAATCAACTATTCCTTCAAATCTTTGATCTTCATTAGGAAACTATCCATAGAATCACTTTCATTCATGTGCTCACTCTCCAACTGTTTTCAGAGGTAAGCAACACGAGTCTCATTCCTAGCTTGGTACAATGTGGTAAGTGTATCCCAAGCATCCTTAGCTGTTCTGCAAGAGCAAATGTGAGGAATAATGGCACGTTTGACAGACAAAGCTATCAATGCATGTGCCTGGGCATCTCTGCCATCCCAGCGAATTTGCTCTGCATTAGGTGCAACAGCCACCGCAACACGAACAGGAATATGCAGAATATCATCATCTTCGACACCTTCTGCATCACCTTCAGTACTTGCAGTTGTAACAGTTGCAGGTGTGATAGGACGTTTTCTGTCATCTCGCACAATGTTCCACAGTCCTTTTGCAACCAACACATGTCGCATCATATAAGCCCATAACGGGTAGTTGGTACCATCCAACTTATCCTCAACAACCAACATACCGAGTACATCATTGCTGTCAGCCATGGCCGGTGACTAAAATACCTTAATGCAAAAAATTGACTGTATCTCAAAAAGTTGAACAGAACTCCCAGACAAATTTTGCTAGACTTGTGGCACACTTCGAGATGCTTATATTGGAGAACAAAAACTGGTATATACCTTTGGTACAAAAAGACAAAATAGCCTGCACAAGCACTGCAATAGTACGTTCGGAGGCCGAAACGAGCTCAGATCGTGATTTCAACACCACAGAGTGAAGATGTTTTGATCTCGTAAACACGATGAGTATGCTCACCAAAATTCGTGCGATTCTGAGATTGCAACCGGAGGAGTGTCGACGGCGCCCTAGATGAAGCGACGACCTACTCTGATACCAAATGTTGGAGATAGACATCTTCGAAAGCATGCAAACAATGCAAGGAAGAAGAAGAAGCTTGGAGCACAACACACAATACTGAATGTAGTACTAGAGAATGTACAAAGATAAGTAGCTCATTAGGGAAATAGGCGTATATATCCATTGGAACATCATATATCATGGTCAAAGCATAATGAGCCTCTTGAGGCATTGTGATTGCTGATGTATCATGATGTGCGGCGTCTTGATCTTCCACAAGGTATCATGATGGCACATGAACCGTAATTTAGACATCACAATTGCCTTAGACTAGGATATCATAGCGTAAAACATCATTGATGACTGCTTGAACAAATATAAAGTCATTATGACATCTTTTGAGTAATGTTTTTTGAAATTTTGTGATTTTGAGTGCTTGTGTGTGTATAAGTAAATAAATAAATAAATTAATAAATTAATATATATACATACATACATACATACATACATACATACATACATACATACATACATACATACATACATACATACATACATATATATACATATACATACATACATACATACACACACACACACACACACACACACACACACACACACACATATATATATATATATATATATATATATATATATATATATATATATATATATATATATATATATATATATATATATATATATATATATATATATATATATATATATATATATGTATGTATATATATATAGATACATACACACACACAGACACCCACATACACACACGGTCTTTCATTTCTCACTATTTCCAAATTTTTGGAAACTTTGACAGCTAGTTTTGGATAGTTCTTTATGATATGATCATTCCCTTTACAATACTTACAAAACAATTTTTGCTTTTCTGATTTCTTCTCATCTTTATCTTCCTTCTTCAAATATGGAGAATTAGCAGATTTCTGCTTACTAGTTGAAGAGCTCCATTTTCCTTTGCCCTTCTGACTAGCCAGAAAAGCTTGATCTGCAACTCGCATAATGGACCTATTCTGCCTGGACTGATGTTCCTGCAACAGAACAGAGACTAACTCCTCAAATGATAAGGCATTCGGATTGCCTTTCATCATCAACCGAAGAGTAGGAGCAACTATGATATGAATCAGGAAGACCATTCAGAACGGTCTGCATAAGCGAGCTATCAGGTATAACCTCATCAGCAGAAATCAACCGTTCCTTCAAATCTTTGATCTTCCTTAGGAAACTGTCCATAGAATCACCTTCATTCATGTGCTCACTCTCCAACTGTTTTCGGTGGTAAGCAACACGAGCCTCATTCCTAGCTTGGTACAATGTGATAAGTGTATCCCAGGCATCCTTAGTTGTTCTGCAAGA
>CM035416.1:148906760-148909260 GCA_020310875.1 Ceratopteris richardii | reverse complement strand
ATATATCCATTGGAACATCATATATCATGGTCAAAGCATAATGAGCCTCGTGAGGCATTGTGATTGCTGATGTATCATGATGTGCGGTGTCTTGATCTTCCACAAGGTATCATGATGGCACATGAACCGTAATTTAGACATCACAATTGCCTTAGACTAGGATATCATAGCGTAAAACATCATTGATGACTGCTTGAACAAATATAAAGTCATTATGACATCTTTTGAGTAATGTTTTTTGAAATTTTGTGATTTTGAGTCCTTGTGTGTGTATAAGTAAATAAATAAATAAATAAATAAATAAATAAATAAATAAATAAATAAATAAATAAATAAATATATATACATACATACATACATACATACATACATACGTACATACATACATACATACATATATATATATATATATATATATATATATATACACGCACACAGACACCATATATATATATATATATATATATATATATATATATATATATATATATATATATATATATATATATATATATATATATATATATATATATATATATATATATATATACATATATATATATATATATATATACACGCACACAGACACCATATATATATATATATATATATATATATATATATATATATATATATATATATATATATATATATATATATATATATATATATATATATATATATATATATATATATATATATATATATATAGATACACACGAACACAGACACCCACATACACACGGTCTTTCATTTCTTACTATTTCCAAATTTTTGGAAACTTTGAGAGCTAGTTTTGGATAGTTCTTTATGATATGATCATTGCCTTTACAATACTTACAAAACAATTTCTGCTTTTCTGATTTCTTCTCATCTTTATCTTCATTCTTCGAATATGGAGAATTAGCAGATTTCTGCTTACTAGTTGAAGAGCTCCATTTTCCTTTGCCCTTCTGACTAGCCAGAAAAGCTTGATCTGCAACTCGCATAATGGACCTGTTCTGCCTGGACTGATGTTCCTGCAACAGAGCAGAGACTAATTCCTCAAATGATAAGGCATTTGCCTTTCATCATCAACCGAAGAGTAGGAGCAAAACTCTGATATGAATTAGGAAGACCATTTAGAACGGTCTGCACAAGCGAGCTATCTGGTATAACCTCATCAGCAGAAATCAACCGTTCCTTCAAAACTTTGATCTTCCTTAGGAAACTGTCCATAGAATCACCTTCATTCATGTGCTCACTCTCCAATTGTTTTCGGTGGTAAGCAACACGAGCCTCATTCCTAGCTTGGTACAATGTGATAAGTGTATCCCAAGCATCCTTAGCTTTTTTGCAAGAGCGAATGTGAGGAATAATGGCACGTTTGATAGACAAAGCTATCAATGCATGTGCCTGGGCATCTCTGCCATCCTAGCAAATCTGCTCTGCAGTAGGTGTAACACAAACCAAACACGAACAGGAATATGCAGAATATCATCATCTTCAATACCTTCTGCATTAGCTTTAGTACCTGCAGTTGTAATAGTTGCAGATGTGATAGGACATTTTCCGACAGCTTGCATAATGTTCCATAGTCCTTTTGCAACCAACACATGTCGCATCATATAAGCCCATAACGGGTAGTTGGTACCATCCAACTTATCCTCAACACCCAACATATGGAATACATCACTGGTTTCAGTCATGGCCGGTGACTAAAATACCTTGATGTAGAAAATTGACTCTATCTCAAAAACTTGAACAAAACTGCCGAGAGGAATTTTGCTAGACCTGTGGCAAACTTCGAGACGCTTATACTGGCAAACAAAGACTGGTATATACCTTTGGTACAAAAAGACAAAATAGCCTGCACAAGCACTGTGATAGTGCATTCGGAGGCCGAAACGAGCTCAGATCGCGATTTCGGCACCAAAGAGCGAAGATGTTTTGATCTCGAAAACACGCTCAGTATGCTCACCAAAATTCGTGCGATTCTGAGACTGCAACGGGAGGAGTGTCGACGGCACCCTAGATGAAGCAATGTCCTGCTTTGATACCAGTTGTTGGAGATAGACGTTTGCGAAAGCATGCGAACAACGCAAGGAAGAAGAAGAAGCTTGGAGCACAACACACAATACTGAATGTAGTACTAGAGAATGTACAAAGATAAGTAGCCCATTAGGCCAAGAGGCGTATATACAAGCCGAGGGAAAAAAGCCTCCTAAAGAGGGAAAAAAGTGCCCCGGTGGTCATAGAGTGTTCACACACATCACTACCTAAATATATCAACAAATCCACAATCTCCCAAATTTGATTTGGAAGGCATTCCTATTGCTTAGGGGCATTTTCGATTTGTCATAGGCATCATGCATTAAGACATCATGGTTTCTCTATCACACCTATGGACCATCATCAATCTCTCATGGGAAATCATGATTGGCCAAGCATTGAGTATCACAAATCATGCATCATGGATCATCCATTGGAAAATCATATATCATGGTCAAAGCATAATGAG
>CM035416.1:148839260-148894260 GCA_020310875.1 Ceratopteris richardii | reverse complement strand
CTTGATCTGCAACTCACATTGGACCTATTCTGCCTGGACTGATCTTCCTGGAACAGAACAGAGACTTACTCCTCAAATGATAAGGCATTCGGATTGCCTTTCATCATCAACCAAGAGTAGAAGCAAAACTCTGATATGAATCAGGAAGACCATTCAGAACAGTCTGCAGAAGTGAGCTATCTGGTATAACCTCATCAGCAGAAATCAATTGTTCCTTCGAATCTTTGATCTTTGTTAGGAAACTGTCCATAGAATCACCTTCATTCATGTGCTCACTCTCCAACTGTTTTCGGAGGTAAGCAACACGAGCCTCATTTCTAGCTTGGTACAATGTGGTAAGTGTATCCCAAGCATCCTTAGCTGTTCTGCAAGAGCGAATGTGAGGAGTAATGGCACGTTTGACAGACAAAGCTATCAATGCATGTGCCTGGGCATCTCTGCCATCCCAACGAATCTGCTCTGCAGTAGGTGCAAGAGAAACCGAAGCACGAATAGGAATATGCAGAATATCATCATCTTCCATACCTTCTGCATCAGCTTCAGTACCTGCAGTTGTAACAGTTACAGGTGTGATAGGACGTTTTCGGACACCCTGCATAATGTTCCACAGACCTTTTGCAACCAACACATGTCGCATTATATAAGCCCATAACGGGTAGTTGGTACCATCCAACTTATCCTCAACACCCAACATACGGAATACATCACTGCTTTCAGCCATGGCTGGTGACTAAAATACCTTGATGCAAAAAATTGATTGTATCTCAAAAAGTTGAACAGAACTGCCCAGACGAATTCTGCTAGACCTGTGGCAAACTTCGAGACGCTTATACTGGCGAACAGAAACTGGTATATACCTTTGGTAGAAAAAGACAAAATAGCCTCCACAAGCATTGCGATAGTGCGTTCGGAGGCCGAAACGAGCTTAGATCGCAATTTCGGCACCACAGAGCGAAGATGTTTTGATGTCAGAAACACGCTGAGTATGCTCACCAAAATTCGTGCGATTCTGAGACTGCAACCGGAGGAGTGTCGACGGCGCCCTAGATGAAGCGACGTCCTGCTTTGATACCAATTGTTGGAGATAGACATTTGCGAAAGCATGCAAACAGCACAAGGAAGAAGAAGAAGCTTGGAGCACAACACACAATACTGAATGTAGTACTAGAGAATGTACAAAGATAAGTAGCCCATTAGGGCAATAGGCGTATATACAAGCCGGGGGAAAAAAACCTCCTAAAGAGGGAAGAAAATGCCCCGATGGTCCTAGAGTGTTCACACACATCACTACCTAAATATATCAACAAATCCACAATCTCCCAAATTTGACTTGGAAGGCATTCCTATTGCTTAGGGGCATTTTCGATTTGTCATAGGCATCATACATTAAGACATCATGATTTCTCTATCACACCTATGGACCATCATCAATCTCTCATGGGAAATCATGATTGACCAAGCATTGAGGTATCAGATATCATGCATGATGAATCATCCATTGGAACATCATATATCATGGTCAAAGCATAATGAGCCTCTTGAGGCATTGTGATTGATGATATATTATGATGTGCGGCATGTTGATCTTCCACAAGGTATCATGATGGCACATGAACCGTAATTTAGACATCACAATTGCCTTAGACTAGGATATCATAGCTTAAAACATCATTGATGACTGCTTGAACAAATATAAATGCATTATGATATCTTTTGAGTAATGTTTTTGGAATTTTGTGATTTTGAGTGCTTGTGTGTGTATAAGTAAATAAATAAATAAATAATATATATATATACATATATACATACATATATATATATATATATATATATATATATATATATATATATATATATATATATATATATATATATATATATATATATATATATATATATATATATATATATATATATATATATATAAACACACACATACACACACACATACACACGGTCTTTCATTTCTCACTATTTCCAAAATTTTGGAAACTTTGACAACCAGTTTTGGATAGTTCTTTATGATATGATCATTCCCTTTACAGTACTTACAAAATAGTTTCTGCTTTTCTGATTTCTTCTCATCTTTATCTTCCTTCTTCGAATATGCAGAATAAGCAGATTTTTGCTTACTACTTGAAGAGCTCCATTTTCCTTTGCCTTTCTGACTAGCCAGAAAAGCAACACAACAGAGACTAACTCCTCAAATGATAAGGCATTCGGATTGCCTTTCATCATCAACCGAAGAGTAGAAGCAAAACTCTGATATGAATCAGGAAGACCATTCAGAACGGTCTGCAGAAGTGAGCTATCTGGTATAACCTCATCAGCAGAAATCAATTGTTCCTTCAAATCTTTGATCTTCGTTAGGAAACTGTCCATAGAATCACCTTCATTCATGTGCTCACTCTCCAACTGTTTTCGGAGGTAAGCAACACGAGCCTCATTCCTAGCTTGGTACAATGTGGTAAGTGTATCCCAAGCATCGTTAGCTGTTCTGCAAGAGCGAATGTGAGGAATAATGGCACGTTTGAGAGACAAAGCTATCAATGCATGTGCCTGGGCATCTCTGCCATCCCAGCGAATCTGCTCTCCAATAGGTTCAACAAAAATCGCAGCATGAATAGGAATATGCAGAATATCATCTTCGACACCTTCTGCATCAGCTTCAGTACCTGCAGTTGTAATAGTTGCAGGTGTGATAGGATGTTTTCCGACACCCTGCACAATGTTCTACAATCCTTTTGCAACTAACACATGTCGCATCATATAAGCCCATAACGGTGTTGGTGCATGACAATCACCAATTGATGTTTTGATATGGAAATGAAGTCAAGGATTTGAGAAGAGAACAAGTTGTGAAGCATGAAGGAAGGACATATTCAGAAGTTGGAAGATGTGTACACATATGTACATTATTGCAGAGATAGTTCACTTATATCTTTGAGTAGTCATAAGCTTGCAAATTTTTGTCTATATATATTATGGAAAATGTCGGGGCAAGTATGAGAGAGCATGAGAATATAGTAATCAGTAGTTGTATGTGTCATTAGACATCTTAGCGGTGAGTCAAGACTCTCTCATCACTCAGTTGTAAATTTCTCAGAAATGAAGAAAATGTTGCGCCCGATATTTCTGAGTTTTCTCCTTTTGTGTTAGATCTTTTGTGAAATGATTTTGTACAAGTCTAAGTCTATAGGTAATCGACTTCTGTACAAATTTTCAGCTTCCAATTGTGATCAGGTTGAGAGAATTGAGTGTAGGAACATTTGCATATGTAAATGAGAAGAAGTGAAGTTACAGGAGGCGCAAAATTCGATACGAATGTTTTGATCAATTCTCCTTCCACACTTTAAAGTTTTGAGCAAGCAAGCAATCAATCTTTAAGTTAGAAGGTAAGCTATTTGTGGGTAAAGGCATTTGCAGAAACGGGTTCTAAATTGAGAGAACCAAAGGTTTAAAGTCATAGGTGTTTAAATCGACTTCTCAGAAGAACAGTTTTAGACATAGGTGACTTGTTGAAGTTATTTCTCAAGATGTACTGAATCTTTTGGAGTGATTTAACTTGGAGAAGGTGCGCAATCTGTAGGCGACACCTCATACAAAGTTTTATAAAAGACTTTACACATTTGATAAGGCACTGAGTGAATTATGTGCAGCAGACTTTCTGTGTAATCTCCTTCTTCACAGTTTGTTCAAGAATTTGACAATTGAGTATTGATCTTCTAAAATTGGTGAAGGTTTGAGTTATTCTTGTTATAGAGGTGCTCTGAATACAAGAGTACTTGTTCTTTTAGAGATTAACACTCTCCATCAGTGGTATCAGAGCAGAAAGCATCAGAATTGAAGGAAGGAGGACCTCGACTGCTGCAGGTGTAAAGAATTCAACATCTGAAGGTTCAAAAGGTGAAAGCTTGAGGATAAATCTTGAGAAGAAGGTCATACGACACCAAGGAAGACAAAAGGAGTATTATTCAAAGTAAAGGTATATCTATTACTCATAAAGATTGAAGAATTCAATATAAAGGTGAAGAAAGGATGGGAGATTCTCTTCAGATAGAGAAATTGGATAGAGAGAACTATCCAACATGGTCAATGAGGATGGAAGCTCATCTAATGAGCAAAGACTTGATAGCTTACATTATAGGTGAAGAAGAAAAGCCTCAATTCAGAGATCCTAGTGTTCCAACTAGGGAGGAATTATCAGATTTGAAGAATTGGATGAAGAGAGATGCTCAAGCTAGGAGCATTATCTATATGGCAGTCAATGACTACTTGCTACCTCACATTAGAGGTCTTGAAAATGCAAGTGATATATGGAATGCTTTGGAGGAGCATTTCCAAAATACCACAAAGTCTAGGAAGGCATCCTTGTGGGCAGAATTTACCACATTCAAGAAGAAGGCCTCTCAATCCATCTCAGATTATGTAACCAGAATGAAGGACATTGCAGATGCATTAGGAGCAGTTGTTGAAGACATTGAGGAGGATAAATTGGTAAGGCAAATCCTCACAGGTTTGAGAGGTGATGACAAATGGAAGCCATTCATTTTGTCTACTGAATTATCACTTGATCATTTTACTCGTGACTTAAATCAGTTGCTAGGACATATGTTGACCTTTGAGAAGGATGTCAAAGGTGAAGGTGACAAGAGTATAGGTCATGCAATGTACTCAAAGGATAAGAAGAAAAATAGCAAAGGGAAGCAACAAGCAAATGAAGATGAAGGCACAACTAGTCAAGCCAACTTCCTAAGAGGAAGAGGAGGTGGCAAAGGTAGAGGAAGAGGCAGGAATAATAAAGATGGAGTCAAAGCTTGCTTGATTTGTGGTAAGACAAATCACTTAGCTAATGATTGTTGGCATAATAATCAGAGTAATGGTGGATATAATCAGAATTTTAATTCAAGAGGAAGAGGTGGTAGAAATCAAAGAGGCAAGTTCAGAGGAAGAGGTAGTAGGGGTTACTTTGGAAGAAATGCAGGTAGAGGATTCCAAAGTCAACAATACAATAATACCTACTACAATTATGCTTCAGATCAGAAGGAGGATTCAACATTGATAATGAATGCAACTGGTGAAAGGCAAAGTGAAGACCAAAGAGTCTTCTACATTGACTCAGGGTGTAGCAATCACCTGAGTGGTAACATAGCATTGATGACTGATTTGGAAAATAAGGTATCTAATCATGTTGTTCAAACAGGTGACAATACAAAGCACAATGTGAAGTCAATTGGATCAATGAAGGCCAAGGATGGAAGTACTCTCTTGAGTAAGGTCTTGTATGTTCCTATAATTCCTAAGAATCTGATAAGTGTAGGACAAATTATTGAAAAAGGTTATGAAGTTAGATTCACTAATGAAGGAGTGTTTGTGGAAGACCCTAGCAATGGGTATAAACAAATTGTTTCAGGGAAGAAAGAAGGAAGGTTGTTCACATTAAAGATTCAAGGTAATGTTGGTCATGTCTTGTTCACTTATGGAGGACATAAGATCTCTGAGTTAGATCTTTGGCACAAGAGGCTTGGACACTTCAATGAAAGAGGTATCAAAGATATGATTAACAATGGTTCAGTGCTTGGATTGCCTAATGTTGCAGGTCAACATATGACATACAGATGTGAGGCATGTCAATTAGGTAAGGCTCATAAGCAATCTTATTCCAAGCATGGTTTTATGTATTCAGAGAAGCTTGAGTTGGTACACACAGATGTGTGGGGACCATCAAAGGATTTCAGTATAAATGGTTCAAGGTACTATGTGATTTATGTTGATGATGCTACCAGATGGATCACTATCTATGTGATCAAAGATAAGTCAGAGGTATTCAATACATTCAAACATTATCATGTGTATGCAGAAAGAATTACAGGCCATAAGTTGAAGAGACTAAGGTCAGATGGAGGGGGAGAGTATTTTTCTAATGAGTTCAGTGATTACTTGTGGAATGCAGGTATAAAAAGGGAAATCACTTGCAGGTACTCTCCTCAACAAAATGGTGTAGCAGAGAGAAGAAATAGAACTCTTGTTGAGTTTGCAAGGTCAATGATGAAGGAGAAAAATTGCCCAAATTATTTGTGGGCTGAGGCTGTAAATACAGCTACTTATTTGGTCAATAGGCTACCATGTAAAGCTTTGCAGGGTATGACACCATATGAGGCATGGTGGGGTAAGAGATCTACCTTGGATCATTGCAAAGTATTTGGATGTTTGGCATATGCATATGTGCCATCACAATTAAGACACAAGTTAGAACCTAAAGCTGAAAAGTATGTATTCATTGGTTATGATGATAAGCAAATGGGATATAGGTTGTGGAGTCCATCCACAAAACAATTTCTTGTATCAAAAGATGTTACATTTGATGAGCAAGGTACTTGGTATGCAGGTACAATCAATATTAATACAGGTGATGAAGAAGTTGTGAGTCAAAAGAAAGGTAAATCAAAGGTTCAAATATTTGATGAAGAGGAGAACAATGAAGTGCAGGTTGAAGTTGAAGAAATGCCAAGATTTGATCCTGAGTGTGAAGAACCAAAAACCTCAAGGAATGGAGAACTCAGAAGGTCATCAAGACACAAGTGGCAACCTACAGTATAGCTATGACACTTCTTTTTTGGCTACCAAAGATTATGCTTACATGATAAAGGCAGATGAAGAGCCTTCCACATATGAAGAGTCAAAAGGTAAGGAAAATTGGGAGAAAGCTATGTAGGAAGAATATGATGCATTAATAGAGAATCAGACATGGGATTTGGTTCCTAAACCAAATAGTCAGAAGATCATTGGATGCAAATGGGTCTACAAGACTAAGAGGTTTGCAGATGGAAGTGTGTCTAGGTATAAAGCTAGACTTGTTGTGAAAGGGTTTGCTCAAAGATATGATATTGATTATGATGAGACCTATAGTCCTATGGCAAAGATGACAACCATCAGAACACTCATAGCTATTGCTGCATGTAAACGTTGGAAATTATGTCAATTAGATGTGAAGAATGCTTTTTTGAATGGTTATATTTCAGACGATGTTTTCATGGAGCAACCCCAAGGATTCAGAGATGGAAGGTATCCAGATCATGTATGTAAGCTCAAGAGAGCTTTGTATGGTTTGAAGCAGGCCCCAAGGGCATGGAATTATAGACTTGTGAAGTTCTTGAAAGAACTTGGATTTCAAGTATCTAAAGCAGATAGTAGCTTGCTTGTTAAAGCAAGTGATGATGGGTTCATTTACATGTGCATATATGTTGATGATATAATTTTTACAGGTATAGATGAGAAAGGCATTCAAAGCCTAAAGAAGCAAATGGAGAAAGAGGTCAAAATCAGTGACTTGGGAGACTTGTCATATTTCTTGGGCATGGAGATTTCATACACTCAACATGGAGTGTATGTGACTCAAGAAAGGTATTTGAAAGACTTGTTAATCAAGTTTAAGATGAATGATTGCAGGGCAGCACCTACTCCAATGGAAGTGAATCACAAATTGAGTAGATATGGTGGAGAAGAATTCAAGGATATGAAGCTATATCAGAGTTTGGTTGGTAGTCTTATCTATGCTACATTAACTAGGCCTGACTTATCATATGCAGTTGGAGTTTTGTCTCAATTCATGCATTGTCCTAGGAAAGAACATTGGATTGCAGGTCAAAGAGTGTTGAGGTACATTAAGGGTACACTCAAAGAGGGTTTATATTATGGTTTTACATCATACAAACATCAAAATATATAGTGATGCAGATTGGGCAGGTAATCCTGATGATAGGAGATCAACATATGGATACTTGTGTTGTGTGGGAGATAAGTTAATCTCTTGGTGTTCAAAGAAGCAACATATAGTTGCTTTGTCATCTACAGAAGCAGAGTACAAAGGTATGGTTGAAGCTGCAAAGGAAGTGATATGGCTTAAGACTCTCATGAAGAGTTTTGACACCATACAGAGTACACCTATCATTTATGGAGATAACATGAGTTCATTATATTTAGCTGCTAATCCTGTGTTTCATGCAAGGACTAAACACATTGAGATTCAGTATCACTTTCTGAGAGAGAAGGTGATGGATAAAGAGATTGAAGTCATACATACTTCAACAAAAGATCAGATAGCTGATATGCTTACCAAAAGCTTGGATGGACCAAAGCTACAAAGATTCAAAGACATGGCAGACATAAAGAAGATAGAGAAAACCTCAATTGATGATTGAGGGGGAGCTGTTGGTGCAGGACAATCACCAATTGATGTTTTGATATGGAAATGAAGTCAAGGATTTGAGAAGAGAACAAGTTGTGAAGCATGAAGGAAGGACATATTCAGAAGTTGGAAGATGTGTACACATATGTACATTATTTCAGATATAGTTCACTTATATCTTTGAGTAGTCATAAGCTTGTAAATTTTTGTCTATATATACTATGGAAAATGTCGGGGCCAAGTATGAGAGAGCATGAGAATAGAGTAATCAGTAGCTGTATGTGTCATTAGACATCTTATAAGTGAGTCAAGACTCTCTCATCACTCAGTTGTAAATTTCTCAGAAATGAAGAAAATGTTGCACCCGATATTTCTGAGTTTTCTCCTTCTGTGTTAGGTCTTTTGTGAAATGCTTTTGTACAAGTCTAAGTCTATAGGTAATCGACTTGTGTACAAATTTTCAGCTTCCAGTTGTGATCAGGCTGAGAGAATTGAGTGTAGGAACATTTGCATATGTAAATGAGAAGAAGTGAAGTTACAGGGGGCGCAAAATTCGATACGAATGTTTTGATCAATTCTCCTTCCACAGTTTAAAGTTTTGAGCAAGCAAGCACTCAATCTTTAAGTTAGAAGGTAAGCTATTTGTGGCTAAAGGCATTTGCAGAAACGGGTTCTAAATTGAGAGAACCAAAGGTTTAAAGTCATAGGTGTTTAAATCGACTTCTCAGAAGAACAGTTTTAGACATAGGTGACTTGTTGAAGTTATTTCTCAAGATCTACTGAATCTTTTGGAGTGATTTAACTTGGAGAAGGTGCGCAATCTACCTCATACAAAGTTTTATAAAAGACTTTACACATTTGATAAGGCACTGAGTGAATTATGTGCAGCAGACTTTCTGTGTAATCTCCTTCTTCACAGTTTGTTCAAGAATTTGACAATTGAGTATTGATCTTCTAAAATTGGTGAAGGTTTGAGTTATTCTTGTTATAGAGGTGCTCTAAATAGAAGAGTAACTTGCTCTTTTGGAGATTAACACTCTCCATCAGTGGTATCAGAGCAGGAAGCATCAGAATTGAAGGAAGGAGGACCTCGACTGCTGCAGGTGTAAAGAATTCAACATCTGAAGGTTCAAAAGGTGAAAGCTTGAGGATAAATCTTGAGAAGAAGGTCATACGACACCAAGGAAGACAAAAGGAGTATTATTCAAAGTAAAGGTATATCTATTACTCATAAAGATTGAAGAATTCAATATAAAGGTGAAGAAAGGATGGGAGATTCTCTTCAGATAGAGAAATTGGATAGAGAGAACTATCCAACATGGTCAATGAGGATGGAAGCTCATCTAATGAGCAAAGACTTGATAGCTTACATTATAGGTGAAGAAGAAAAGCCTCAATTCAGAGATCCTAGTGTTCCAACTAGGGAGGAATTATCAGATTTGAAGAATTGGATGAAGAGAGATGCTCAAGCTAGGAGCATTATCTATATGGCAGTCAATGACTACTTGCTACCTCACATTAGAGGTCTTGAAAATGCAAGTGATATATGGAATGCTTTGGAGGAGCATTTCCAAAATACCACAAAGTCTAGGAAGGCATCCTTGTGGGCAGAATTTACCACATTCAAGAAGAAGGCCTCTCAATCCATCTCAGATTATGTAACCAGAATGAAGGACATTGCAGATGCATTAGGAGCAGTTGATGAAGACATTGAGGAGGATAAATTGGTAAGGCAAATCCTCACAGGTTTGAGAGGTGATGACAAATGGAAGCCATTCATTTTGTCTACTGAATTATCACTTGATCATTTTACTCGTGACTTAAATCAGTTGCTAGGACATATGTTGACCTTTGAGCAGGATGTCAAAGGTGAAGGTGACAAGAGTACAGGTCATGCAATGTACTCAAAGGATAAGAAGAAAAATAGCAAAGGGAAGCAACAAGCAAATGAAGATGAAGGCACAACTAGTCAAGCCAACTTCCTAAGAGGAAGAGGAGGTGGCAAAGGTAGAGGAAGAGGCAGGAATAATAAAGATGGAGTCAAAGCTTGCTTGATTTGTGGTAAGACAAATCACTTAGCTAATGATTGTTGGCATAATAATCAGAGTAATGGTGGATATAATCAGAATTTTAATTCAAGAGGAAGAGGTGGCAGAAATCAAAGAGGCAAGTTCAGAGGAAGAGGTAGTAGGGGTTACTTTGGAAGAAATGCAGGTAGAGGATTCCAAAGTCAACAATACAATAATACCTACTACAATTATGCTTCAGATTAGAAGGAGGATTCAACATTGATAATGAATGCAACTGGTGAAAGGCAAAGTGAAGACCAAAGAGTCTTCTACATTGACTCAGGGTGTAGCAATCACCTGAGTGGTAACATAGCATTGATGACTGATTTGGAAAATAAGGTATCTAATCATGTTGTTCAAACAGGTGACAATACAAAGCACAATGTGAAGTCAATTGGATCAATGAAGGCCAAGGATGGAAGTACTCTCTTGAGTAAGGTCTTGTATGTTCCTATAATTCCTAAGAATCTGATAAGTGTAGGACAAATTATTGAAAAAGGTTATGAAGTTAGATTCACTAATGAAGGAGTGTTTGTGGAAGACCCTAGCAATGGGTATAAACAAATTGTTTCAGGGAAGAAAGAAGGAAGGTTGTTCACATTAAAGATTCAAGGTAATGTTGGTCATGTCTTGTTCACTTATGGAGGACATAAGATCTCTGAGTTAGATCTTTGGCACAAGAGGCTTGGACACTTCAATGAAAGAGGTATCAAAGATATGATTAACAATGGTTCAGTGCTTGGATTGCCTAATGTTGCAGGTCAACATATGACATACAGATGTGAGGCATGTCCATTAGGTAAGGCTCATAAGCAATCTTATTCCAAGCATGGTTTTATGTATTCAGAGAAGCTTGAGTTGGTACACACAGATGTGTGGGGACCTTCAAAGGATTTCAGTATAAATGGTTCAAGGTACTATGTGATTTATGTTGATGATGCTACCAGATGGATCACTATCTATGTGATCAAAGATAAGTCAGAGGTATTCAATACATTCAAACATTATCATGTGTATGCAGAAAGAATTACAGGCCATAAGTTGAAGAGACTAAGGTCAGATGGAGGGGGAGAGTATTTTTCTAATGAGTTCAGTGATTACTTGTGGAATGCAGGTATAAAAAGGGAAATCACTTGCAGGTACTCTCCTCAACAAAATGGTGTAGCAGAGAGAAGAAATAGAACTCTTGTTGAGTTTGCAAGGTCAATGATGAAGGAGAAAAATTGCCCAAATTATTTGTGGGCTGAGGCTGTAAATACAGCTACTTATTTGGTCAATAGGCTACCATGTAAAGCTTTGCAGGGTATGACACCATATGAGGCATGGTGGGGTAAGAGATCTACCTTGGATCATTGCAAAGTATTTGGATGTTTGGCATATGCATATGTGCCATCACAATTAAGACACAAGTTAGAACCTAAAGCTGAAAAGTATGTATTCATTGGTTATGATGATAAGCAAATGGGATATAGGTTGTGGAGTCCATCCACAAAACAATTTCTTGTATCAAAAGATGTTACATTTGATGAGCAAGGTACTTGGTATGCAGGTACAATCAATATTAATACAGGTGATGATGAAGTTGTGAGTCAAAAGAAAGGTAAATCAAAGGTTCAAATATTTGATGAAGAGGAGAACAATGAAGTGCAGGTTGAAGTTGAAGAAATGCCAAGATTTGATCCTGAGTGTGAAGAACCAAAAACCTCAAGGAATGGAGAACTCAGAAGGTCATCAAGACACAAGTGGCAACCTACAAGGTATAGCTATGACACTTCTTTTTTGGCTACCAAAGATTATGCTTACATGATAAAGGCAGATGAAGAGCCTTCCACATATGAAGAGTCAAAAGGTAAGGAAAATTGGGAGAAAGCTATGCAGGAAGAATATGATGCATTAATAGAGAATCAGACATGGGATTTGGTTCCTAAACCAAATAGTCAGAAGATCATTGGATGCAAATGGGTCTACAAGACTAAGAGGTTTGCAGATGGAAGTGTGTCTAGGTATAAAGCTAGACTTGTTGTGAAAGGGTTTGCTCAAAGATATGATATTGATTATGATGAGACCTATAGTCCTATGGCAAAGATGACAACCATCAGAACACTCATAGCTATTGCTGCATGTAAACGTTGGAAATTATGTCAATTAGATGTGAAGAATGCTTTTTTGAATGGTTATATTTCAGACGATGTTTTCATGGAGCAACCCCAAGGATTCAGAGATGGAAGGTATCCAGATCATGTATGTAAGCTCAAGAGAGCTTTGTATGGTTTGAAGCAGGCCCCAAGGGCATGGAATTATAGACTTGTGAAGTTCTTGAAAGAACTTGGATTTCAAGTATCTAAAGCAGATAGTAGCTTGCTTGTTAAAGCAAGTGATGATGGGTTCATTTACATGTGCATATATGTTGATGATATAATTTTTACAGGTATAGATGAGAAAGGCATTCAAAGCCTAAAGAAGCAAATGGAGAAAGAGGTCAAAATCAGTGACTTGGGAGACTTGTCATATTTCTTGGGCATGGAGATTTCATACACTCAACATGGAGTGTATGTGACTCAAGAAAGGTATTTGAAAGACTTGTTAATCAAGTTTAAGATGAATGATTGCAGGGCAGCACCTACTCCAATGGAAGTGAATCACAAATTGAGTAGATATGGTGGAGAAGAATTCAAGGATATGAAGCTATATCAGAGTTTGGTTGGTAGTCTTATCTATGCTACATTAACTAGGCCTGACTTATCATATGCAGTTGGAGTTTTGTCTCAATTCATGCATTGTCCTAGGAAAGAACATTGGATTGCAGGTCAAAGAGTGTTGAGGTACATTAAGGGTACACTCAAAGAGGGTTTATATTATGGTTTTACATCATACAAACATCAAAATATATAGTGATGCAGATTGGGCAGGTAATCCTGATGATAGGAGATCAACATATGGATACTTGTGTTGTGTGGGAGATAAGTTAATCTCTTGGTGTTCAAAGAAGCAACATACAGTTGCTTTGTCATCTACAGAAGCAGAGTACAAAGGTATGGTTGAAGCTGCAAAGGAAGTGATATGGCTTAAGACTCTCATGAAGAGTTTTGACACCATACAGAGTACACCTATCATTTATGGAGATAACATGAGCTCATTATATTTAGCTGCTAATCCTGTGTTTCATGCAAGGACTAAACACATTGAGATTCAGTATCACTTTCTGAGAGAGAAGGTGATGGATAAAGAGATTGAAGTCATACATACTTCAACAAAAGATCAGATAGCTGATATGCTTACCAAAAGCTTGGATGGACCAAAGCTACAAAGATTCAAAGACATGGCAGGCATAAAGAAGATAGAGAAAACCTCAATTGATGATTGAGGGGGAGCTGTTGGTGCAGGACAATCACCAATTGATGTTTTGATATGGAAATGAAGTCAAGGATTTGAGAAGAGAACAAGTTGTGAAGCATGAAGGAAGGACATATTCAGAAGTTGGAAGATGTGTACACATATGTACATTATTTCAGATATAGTTCACTTATATCTTTGAGTAGTCATAAGCTTGTAAATTTTTGTCTATATATACTATGGAAAATGTCGGGGCCAAGTATGAGAGAGCATGAGAATAGAGTAATCAGTAGTTGTATGTGTCATTAGACATCTTATAAGTGAGTCAAGACTCTCTCATCACTCAGTTGTAAATTTCTCAGAAATGAAGAAAATGTTGCACCCGATATTTCTGAGTTTTCTCCTTCTGTGTTAGGTCTTTTGTGAAATGCTTTTGTACAAGTCTAAGTCTATAGGTAATCGACTTGTGTACAAATTTTCAGCTTCCAGTTGTGATCAGGCTGAGAGAATTGAGTGTAGGAACATTTGCATATGTAAATGAGAAGAAGTGAAGTTACAGGGGGCGCAAAATTCGATACGAATGTTTTGATCAATTCTCCTTCCACAGTTTAAAGTTTTGAGCAAGCAAGCACTCAATCTTTAAGTTAGAAGGTAAGCTATTTGTGGCTAAAGGCATTTGCAGAAACGGGTTCTAAATTGAGAGAACCAAAGGTTTAAAGTCATAGGTGTTTAAATCGAGTTCTCAGAAGAACAGTTTTAGACATAGGTGACTTGTTGAAGTTATTTCTCAAGATCTACTGAATCTTTTGGAGTGATTTAACTTGGAGAAGGTGCGCAATCTACCTCATACAAAGTTTTATAAAAGACTTTACACATTTGATAAGGCACTGAGTGAATTATGTGCAGCAAACTTTCTGTGTAATCTCCTTCTTCACAGTTTGTTCAAGAATTTGACAATTGAGTATTGATCTTCTAAAATTGGTGAAGGTTTGAGTTATTCTTGTTATAGGGGTGCTCTAAATACAAGAGTAACTTGTTCTTTTGGAGATTAACACTCTCCATCAGTGGTATCAGAGCAGGAAGCATCAGAATTGAAGGAAGGAGGACCTCGACTGCTGCAGGTGTAAAGAATTCAACATCTGAAGGTTCAAAAGGTGAAAGCTTGAGGATAAATCTTGAGAAGAAGGTCATACGACACCAAGGAAGACAAAAGGAGTATTATTCAAAGTAAAGGTATATCTATTACTCATAAAGATTGAAGAATTCAATATAAAGGTGAAGAAAGGATGGGAGATTCTCTTCAGATAGAGAAATTGGATAGAGAGAACTATCCAACATGGTCAATGAGGATGGAAGCTCATCTAATGAGCAAAGACTTGATAGCTTACATTATAGGTGAAGAAGAAAAGCCTCAATTCAGAGATCCTAGTGTTCCAACTAGGGAGGAATTATCAGATTTGAAGAATTGGATGAAGAGAGATGCTCAAGCTAGGAGCATTATCTATATGGCAGTCAATGACTACTTGCTACCTCACATTAGAGGTCTTGAAAATGCAAGTGATATATGGAATGCTTTGGAGGAGCATTTCCAAAATACCACAAAGTCTAGGAAGGCATCCTTGTGGGTAGAATTTACCACATTCAAGAAGAAGGCCTCTCAATCCATCTCAGATTATGTAACCAGAATGAAGGACATTGCAGATGCATTAGGAGCAGTTGATGAAGACATTGAGGAGGATAAATTGGTAAGGCAAATCCTCACAGGTTTGAGAGGTGATGACAAATGGAAGCCATTCATTTTGTCTACTGAATTATCACTTGATCATTTTACTCGTGACTTAAATCAGTTGCTAGGACATATGTTGACCTTTGAGCAGGATGTCAAAGGTGAAGGTGACAAGAGTACAGGTCATGCAATGTACTCAAAGGATAAGAAGAAAAATAGCAAAGGGAAGCAACAGGCAAATGAAGATGAAGGCACAACTAGTCAAGCCAACTTCCTAAGAGGAAGAGGAGGTGGCAAAGGTAGAGGAAGAGGCAGGAATAATAAAGATGGAGTCAAAGCTTGCTTGATTTGTGGTAAGACAAATCACTTAGCTAATGATTGTTGGCATAATAATCAGAGTAATGGTGGATATAATCAGAATTTTAATTCAAGAGGAAGAGGTGGTAGAAATCAAAGAGGCAACTTCAGAGAAAGAGGTAGTAGGGGTTACTTTGGAAGAAATGCAGGTAGAGGATTCCAAAGTCAACAATACAATAATACCTACTACAATTATGCTTCAGATCAGAAGGAGGATTCAACATTGATAATGAATGCAACTGGTGAAAGGCAAAGTGAAGACCAAAGAGTCTTCTACATTGACTCAAGGTGTAGCAATCACCTGAGTGGTAACATAGCATTGATGACTGATTTGGAAAATAAGGTATCTAATCATGTTGTTCAAACAGGTGACAATACAAAGCACAATGTGAAGTCAATTGGATCAATGAAGGCCAAGGATGGAAGTACTCTCTAGAGTAAGGTCTTGTATGTTCCTATAATTCCTAAGAATCTGATAAGTGTAGGACAAATTATTGAAAAAGGTTATGAAGTTAGATTCACTAATGAAGGAGTGTTTGTGGAAGACCCTAGCAGTGGGTATAAACAAATTGTTTCAGGGAAGAAAGAAGGAAGGTTGTTCACATTAAAGATTCAAGGTAATGTTGGTCATGTCTTGTTCACTTATGGAGGACATAAGATCTCTGAGTTAGATCTTTGGCACAAGAGGAACATTTGCATATGTAAATGAGAAGAAGTGAAGTTGCAGGAGGCGCAAAATTCGATACGAATGTTTTGATCAATTCTCCTTCCACAGTTTAAAGTTTTGAGCAAGCAAGCACTCAATCTTTAAGTTAGAAGGTAAGCTATTTGTGGCTAAAGGCATTTGGAGAAACAGGTTCTAAATTGAGAGAACCAAAGGTTTAAAGTCATAGGTGTCTAAATCGACTTCTCAGAAGAAGAGTTTTAGACATATGTGACTTTGAAGTTATTTCTCAAGATCTACTGAATCTTTTGGAGTGATTCAACTTGGAGAAGGTGCGCAATCTATAGGCGACACCTCATACAAAGTTCTATAAAAAACTTTACACATTTGATAAGGCAATGAGTGAATTATTTGCAGCAGCCTTTCTGTGAAATCTCCTTCTTCACAGTTTGTTCAAGAATTTGACAATTGAGTATTGATCTTCTAAAATTAGTGAAGGTTTGAGTTATTCTTGTTATAGAGGTGCTCTAAATACAAGAGTAACTTGTTCTTTTGGAGATTAACACTCTCCATCAAACGGGTAGTTGGTACCATCCAACTTATCCTCAACAGCCAACATACGAAATACATCACTGCTTTCAGCCATGGCCGGTGACTAAAATACCTTGATGCAGAAAAGTGACAGTATCTCAAAAAGTTGAACAGAACTGCCCAGACGAATTTTGCTAGACCTGTGGAAGACTTGAGACGCTTATAGTGGCGAAAAAAAACTGGTATATATCTTTGGTACAAAAAGACAAAATAGCCTGCACAAGCACTGCGATAGTGCATTCGAAGGCCGAAACGAGCTCAGATTGCGATTTCGGCACCACAGAGCGAAGATATTTTGATCTCGGAAACACGCTGAGTATGCTCACCAAAATTCATGCGATTCTGAGACTGCAACCGGAGGAGTGTCAACGGTGCCCTAGATGAAGCGACGACGTGCTCTAATACCAATTGTTGGAGATAGACGTCTGCGAAAGCATGCGAACAACGCAAGGAAGAAGAAGAAGCTTGGAGCACAACACACAATACTGAATGTAGTACTAGAGAATGTACAAAGATAAGTAGCCCATTAGGGCAATAGGCGTATATACAAGCCGGGGGAAAACAACCTCCTAAAGAGGGAAAAAAGTACCCCGACGATCCTAGAGTGTTCACACACATCACTACCTAAATATATCAACAAATCCACAATCTCCCAAATTGATTTGGAAGGCATTCCTATTGCTTAGGGGCATTTATATGTCATAGGCATCATACATTAAGACATCATGATTTCTCTACCACACTGGTGGACCATCATCAATCTCTCATTGGAAATCATGATTGGCCAAGCATTGAGGTATCAGATATCATCCATCATGGAACATCCATTGGAACATCATATATCATGGTAAAAGCATAAAGAGCCTCTTGAGGCATTGTGATTGCTGATGTATCATGATGTGCGGCATCTTGATCTTCCACAAGGTATCATGATGGCACATGAACCGTAATTTAGACATCACAATTGCCTTAGACTAGGATATCATAGCGTAAAACATCATTGATGACTGTTTGAATAAATATAAAGGCATTATGATATCTTTTGAGTAATGTTTTTTGAAATATATATATGGATGGATGGATGGAGGGAGGGGGGAGGAAAAGGGGGGGAGGGATGGAGGGGGAGGGAGGGGGAGGGAGATATACACACACACACACACACATGGATGGCTGGATGGATGCAGGGAGGAACGAGGGGGAGGGAAGGAGGGAGGGAGGAAGGAAGGGGGGAGGGAGGGAGATACACACAAACACACATACACACACACACACACACACACACACACATATATATATATATATATATATATATATATATATATATATATATATATATATATATATATATATATATATATATATATATATATATATATATACACACACACACACACACACACACACACACACACACACACACACACACACATACATACATACATACATACATACATACATACATACACACACATACATACACACATACATACATACATACATACATACATACACACACACAGACACACACACACACACACACACACATATATATATATATATATATATATATATATATATATATATATATATATATATATATATATATATATATATATATATATGTATGTATGTATGTATGTATGTATGTATGTATGTATGTATGTATGTATGTATGTATGTATGTATGTATGTATGTATGTATGTATGTATGTATGTATGTATATATGTATCACACACACATACATAACACACACACACACACACACACACATATATATATATATATATATATGTATGTATGTATGTATGTATGTATGTATGTATGTATGTATGTATGTATGTATGTATGTATGTATGTATATATGTATCACACACACATACATAACATATATATATATATATATATAACATATATATATATATATATATATATATATATATATATATATATATATATATGTGTGTGTGTGTGTGTGTGTGTGTGTGTGTGCACGCGTGTGGCATGTGTGTATCTATGTACATATGTACGAAGGTAGGTAGGGAGGTAGGTATATATGTATGTATGTATGTATGTATTTATGTGTGTGTGTATATATATATATATATATATATATATATATATATATATATATATATATATATATATATATATATATATATATATATATATATATATATATATATATATATAGAGAGAGAGAGAGAGAGAGAGAGAGAGAGAGAGAGAGAGAGAGAGAGTAAGATATCATATTAATTTCCAAAAAGAAAAAAAAGATATGTAGGTAATAATGAGATTTTATGTTTAGGATATTCTGATCATGTTTGCAAAATTTTGTAGCAATACAATTTTATATTCTCTCTCTAGAAAGTTGTGGCATGGAATTTATGTGTTAAATTTTAGCATGAAAATGAAAGAATTAGAAAAAGAGTTGTATAAGAGAAAGGTAGAGTAATCGTAGTAGAGAAACTTTACCTAATAGAAAATTTTGTAGTTCCTATGCTTTATGTCTAATTTGGTTGCATGAAGATAGGCTAATGTAGATATTTTTCATGTTTTTCGCATCTCTCTAGAATTTGAAATTTTTCTAGATTCAAAAGTGATATTTGGAAGCGGATTCAGAGCTAAGGTGTCTCTAACTCTATTGTACAGATTGAAGAACTGAATATTTTTTGTCTCTCACAAGCTTAAGATAATTTCTCATTGTTTTTGAGTTACAAGACTTGAAAAAGTGTCATTTTTAAGTATTTGAAACAAAAGAGAGAAGCCTTGATTCATCTTATTGATGTTCGCGGATTTTAAAAATGCACATTGATAGGTGGGTTATTTTGGTTGATTGACATGTATGTGAGTGTGTTGTAGAGATTGCCGCTACTTTTGCAAGTATGATTCTTGAGGTGGATATGAAAAGTGGACGCATGGACGGTCTGGAAGTCTTGCATGAGACATGCAAAAGGATGATATCTTAGAGCATATAGATTCTAGGACCGGTATTGGTGTGGGCACATCGAATTGAGAACGAATACTATGGTAGAAGCAAATGGCAGGGTACCCAAATACAAAATAGATACAATATAAAATGGAAATAAACTAGAAATGGAGTGCCTCCTCGATACAAGATGGAGATGCACTCATGCCGATACAAATGTAGATGATGTAGGAGCAATCATGTCAGCAAGAAGGCCATCAACCGTTCTATGCAAGCGAAGATAGCTAATCTACAAGAGGAAAACAAAACAAATGAGAAAGCGGATGATCAAGATAAGTGTTCTAACCCTAGCCTTCAATGCATGGCACCTTCTTGTCATTCAAGGGTATCGATGATTAGGATATAGGGGACATATCCTCACGTAAAATTAGTTTCTTGATTGATTCGGATAGTACAAATTGTTTCCTTTCACTCAAGTTGGTAGAGGCTTTAGGACTGCATATTGAGCTGCAAACCAAAAGACATATATAGATGGCTAATAGTAGGACACACTATACTCGAGGGTGTATTGAAAATCTTGATTTTATGTTAGGTGAACATAAGTTTTTGGGTATCTTCCATGTAACTGAAATGAGAAAATGTGGTGTAATCATTGATATGGACTCATTAATTCATAACAGTATCAAGATTGATTGCGAAAGTGGAATCATTACTTTGAAAATAGGGGGGGAGGAACATCCTCTTGTAGGTGAGTGTAGTTCAAGTTTTTCTCCTATTTTTGCTATAAAGTTTATTAGGGGTATTCGACAGGATTGCGAGAACCGATATATTTGGTTTATGTGAATGACCTTCATGAGAATAAGAAAGAAGCAGTAATATCTGAATATGTCAGAAAACTTTTAGATGAGTACACATGTATTTCCTGATGATCTACCAGGCATGCCTCCTAGGAAAATTAACCATGCTATAGACCTTTATCCAAGAAGAGAGCCTTATTCCAGAGAACCTTATAGATTCAATATGGATGAATTGAAAGAGTTGAAGCTCCAACTAGATGATCTATTGAAGAAGAGGTTGATAAGACCTAGTGTTTCATCTTGAGGGGCACTTGTTTCGTTTCAAAAAAAGAAAGATCGCTCATACAAACTTTGTATTCACTATATGGATTGAACAAGAAAACCATTAAGAACAAGTACCCACTTCCATATATATATAGTGTATGTGCGTGTGTGTGTGTGTATAAAATCAACGAGCGGATATACACTCAAACCAAGAGATTTGATGGAGAATCATTACTAGCATTCAGCAGATTCTTTTAGTACAAAAGTCTGAGTATAGAGATTGAACAAAGGTTTGCATGTATATTGGAATTTCCAACTTGAAGATATAGAAGTGAAGATTTTGGACAAAAAGTCTTATTCTATTGTGATCACATCAGCAATATTATGTTTATAAAAAACTGACTGATGATGTATAAAAACCAAAACATCTAGCTACCTACAAAAATAGACTGGGGACCCAAATGCTTGCCTTCATAATGTTGCATTCACAAACAAGTCCTTATGCTTATCATCATACATGAAAAACCTCATATAAGCATCCAATATTCTTGAAGGCTCACAATTCTGCATTACCAACTTATGGAGTGGTTTACATATTTTGACTAAGAAATGGCAATAACACTACCTGGTGTGACTGCCTGAACAGTTGGGAAATAGTCACATGACATATGAAATGATAATCAAAATGACTCTTCCACACAGTAGAAGTACAGGGACCCTTCTTGAGCCTTGCTTGCAGTGGCATAAATCTTTGTGTTGCTAGCTTTTTCTTGATGCATTAATCAAACCATGAAGTTCCATTTCAAACTTCATCAATTCCTGCAAATGTAGAACTTCATAGTGCAATATAAATATCTTCAGCTAACTTCCATTGAATAATGCAATTTAAAGCCTAATTGGTTTTACCTTCCATCCATGCATCTTCAGACCATGAGAAAGAAAACTTCTAGTGCAGATTCATGGATCTATCCACTTGAAGAATGGGCAGGGCCTTGATTTTCTTCTCCTTTATACTTAATTATCTCATATTTATGACCATAAATATGAGATAATTAAGTATGTAATCAACAAATTTAAAGGATGACCTGAAAAACTGTGATCTTTAGAGAATGGAACAAGGAAGATGCTTTAGCCATTCTTTTGCTAATTCTTGCCTGCTTAGAAATACTTTCACAATGATCACTTCGATGATAAAGAGCAAACATCAAAGACTGAATAATACTAAAGAAATACCTGGAATTCAAGCCATAAAAAGTGATTGAGGCAGGCACAAACTGCTCCCGATCAGTCACTTCACATGAATTGAATATGGTCAACACAATAGCCTTTTCTCTTTGCATTAAACATCAGTCATAGTCTGGGAAGGTCATTTCTGAGGCTCTCCTTTGCAGGCTCTTCACAATGTACATTATATCATCATGAATAAGCCTTACAATATTCCAACTTCTCACTGCAGTGCATTGGTTATGATCATCTGCAAAAGACAGGCCTCCAAAAGAAGAGTATCAGGAATTCAATTAACATTCTATTATCCGGCTTCACGTATCTTTTCCTGGATATCGATCTTGCCCATGCTTGGCCAGAATTCTCAGTATGAGTCCAGAGCATCAGACACCAAACTGGCAGGCATTTCCATGCCGCTCTTTACTTGTGAATCCTCCAAATTTCATATGGGAATTGTGGATTTCGCAAATTTCAGGAAGCTGGATAGCCTGCAAAGCACATTTTATCAACCAGAGGATTCTCAACCTTCAATATCCAAAAGAAACGCACAAAATCCATGCACATGCAAAGTACTCTGAAAGCAGATGCAAGCATATTTCTGGTATCAAATGTAATTGAACTCATGCATCTGTATAGCCATAGTACAAATGAAAAATTTATATTTTGAGGATTTAGATTGAGATTTAACATTTTAAATCATCTAAATCATTCAGACCCAAAATGAAAATCGAGATTTTATTCATTCAAAGGGATTTTTAATCTTTATAAGACAGGATATAGACACATACATGAAAATTGCACAAATAAATGAACAAACCACATCAATATATCAGATTAGAAGAAAAGATTCATATATTCTATGATCTAAGCTTCTACGAATAGGTCAATTCCCCATGGTAGGACCCTGTGGAAAGAGGAATAACCTGGCTTTACCTAGCTTTGAACCTTCTCCCCCTATGCTGCATCTTCACCTTTTCTGCATCCCTCCCCTCCTTCCTTTGTCTCTGCTGGTAGCTGAAGATGTGAAATCAATACAGGCTCTCATCTTCAAGCAGAGATTGGGTGAATCACCACAACTTCTAACAGAGAAGCCAAGAGGATCATGCATGAGACAACAGCTGTAAAAGTAGGCTGATTTTTATAACAGATGCAGGCAGGCTGACATAGCTATTACCTTCATCCCCTTGCCACTGTATTAGCAGTACTGCCCTAAAGGTCTCTATTAAACCTATTACAAGATTGGATCACCCATCCTCCTTCAATGAGGATAATTGTAATGAGGAATCTCCTTAAATGGTGGAAAGCCTTTAACATGATGACCCTATGGCATTGGTAATCAAATCAGTGCATTATGCATGTGATTTCTGACCAAATTATTGGGAAAAGAAAAATAAACTGCATACAAATCATACTTAGATTTAACTCATACCAAAAGTCGTTCTATATTCACCAGAATAGGCTTGCAGATAAAACATATCATGTCTATAGATGTCAAATGTTCATCAAGCCTAAAGACATTTAATACATCAATCATGCCATCAGATCAGTATACGACATACTTACATATGAAAACACTAACTGCATACTCATTTGGTATTAGATAAGCTAGCAAGACTCAGTTTGCCCATATGATACATCCTATTATGTATATAACAGTTTCACAAACTAAATGATTGCATGCAAACATGCACGTGTAGGGAATAAGCAATTGACGAATTCAAATTGTATATATTAGATTATCATTGCATATATATTGAGCATTCATATGTAATTTATAAATTAGGTCAATTTAGGTTTAGGTGAAACTTGATAAAAAATTAAGTTAAAAAGTCAAATTAGGTTTTTTTTTTTCCAATCTAACTATAACCATGTAGTATTTCTTGAGAGCTTTCCAATGTATCTCATATGCCATCAACAAACTCAAACCCTACTTCTCCTACACAAACCTAAAAATCAGAAAAAGTCAAAGTTCATAAGTCAAAGTCAATCTTCGCATGACACATGAGGAGATTTAAGCGCAAGTTTTTGATGCCACGTCACCCAAAATTTATCATGTGTACATAGATGACATGTCAAAATGTTGAGGATACTAAAAGAAAAGCATGGCATGAGGGTTTCCCATTGCGCTTTCTTGAGAAGCTGTTGCTAAGCCTTGCTCTATATAAAGACATGGATCTATTCACATATTGATCATAACATGGAGGGATTCTCTTCTCACAGACTCTTGGGGCTTCCTCTCATAAGCTCTTGGAAGTAGGTGCTACATCAACTTGAAGGAGGGCAGCTCAGATTCACGGAAGAAGTTTGTGAGTTTAGTCTCTTATTTATCTTCATCTATGTTGAAAGAATCCATGTGCCTACTTTGGTGGAGATCATATCTGGGATAAACCTCTTCAACTTGTTTCCTACCTCTCACACTAGCTCTCAATCATATACATAAATTGTGAGTTCACTATTTGTGTATTCTACGACTCATGTAGTACGTTTCCACAGACTATATCTTAATGGATGCATAGTTGGCCCGAGAGATTTAAATCGAGATTTAATCGTTTAAATCGTTCAGACCCAAAATAAAAATCGAGGTTTTTATCCACCAAGAGAGATTTTTATTCGTTTCATAAAAACTATAGATATACATAGCTATTTGCATGAATAATGATAATATATGATATATCACATGATTTTACATCATAAATTGTATCAAATGTAAAACACTCACCATGATTCATAAGTATTAACTTTTAAGTACGCAAAGAAGTGATAGGAAATATGATTCCATCAATAAATACAATTGTAACTTGTAAATGTACAGACTACAAACATAGCATAAAGAGACAACTTTCAAGGTCCAAGCATATCTATTATAATTTGTCTAATCACTAGAGATGAAAAGATGGATTATTGGAAAGCTTAAGGATAGTGGCAAGTGCTAAAAGCAAGGCTGAACTTGTATTTCCCTAAAACTTAAAGGCTAAGATTAACACACTCTATCTCTCTCTCTCTCTCTCTCTCTCTCTCTCTCTCTCTCGATGTTGGAGGCTCAAAACACATGGTAATGTTCTAAAGTGTTCTAATCCTTTAAAATTAAGGCTGCTAGGTCATGTTTTTAAGAATTGCTCATAGAAAAAAATCGTTCAAATAGATATAAAAACCGTTGGCAGAGATTTAAATCGCTAAACGATTTTTACGATTTTTATATAGAGCAAAAAATCGCGATTTGGTCGCACTATGAATGGATGGTTGGAAAAAATTACTTTAGGGTTGTCCATAGTAGGGAAATAAGGCTCAAGCTTCATGAGAGCACCCTCAGAATCAATGTACAGATACCAAAATATACCTTATTAGCTTCTCATGAAACTTCTAGTGGTCTGTACTCCACTCCAGATGCACACACCCTAAGATCCTCACGTACATAATGAAACTTGCTTCTGTTTATCACTTGTAAGTTGTACGGATAGCTCGTTTCCTCAACAATTGCTCTCAGCTTTCACACCCCCAATGTGACCTTGCTTTTCTTTTTGCATGCAGGGACCCTTGAGTCGAGGCCATCCCCCATATCTAATTCAATTTGCAAACCAATCAACACAAAACCTTGCCAACAACTTTGTTGTCAATTGACAAATTCATAACAAATCAGCCGAACAAGAAGTTACACAAATCATACCAGTTAGTACTGGAAGTAGAACTGCGTACACTTCTCAACAAGGTCCATGTAGGATTTCATCCTTAATAAATTGCCAACAATGGACATTGATGATCATCTAAAGCAGTTTGTGTCACTTTACAAGCAGATGTACACATGTGAACTTAAATAAATACAATACATCTGAATTTCCAAAATGTGCAGATAATTAAGTGCATTTTCAGCTGACCTTCACAAAAAATTAAACAAAGATTCTATACCAGTATAGCTTCCTTGATCCGCCAAACAGTCTCTCGTACTTGAATGGATGAATCTCAATTCAGCTCTGCTAGTAGGTTCAAATTTCGTACACTTGGAAGGATGTTTGAAAGCAGGTTTAACGGTTCAACTGTCCCATTGGTATTGTGGAATTCCACTAAAGCCTTTTCAATGCAGGAGAAGGCATCTCCAAAAGCCTGATGAAATTGCATAATTTGCTACAAATTCGACCACTTGATAGTCGGCCAAAAAAGTAAAAGACTTCTTAAAAACTTACAGACTTGAGTACCTTGACACATTGAAGGATGCGAAAACAATTTCTTCCCACATTATTGGTTGGATAAAGAGGATCTTCAATGTGCAATGGGTCAATGCTGTAAAATACAATATGAGGTTGTTCTTCATCAAGATTGCTATAGGTTAATTTCCTTTTATTTGAGAAAAGAAATACCTGTGTCCACGATTTCTGCTCACATACATTCCACCACCTCTTATGCAAACACCCATATTCCGAGGATCAAATATGCATCTGCATAGATAATATTGAACATGTGTAAGATACACATTTCCACCTTTTCAGCGATAACTGATCATGAATGTGAATGAAAGATTGCAAACATACTAAGATAAAAACTTTTTTATATAACAAGGAGCTATTCAACACTTTTTCATAGCATTCATACAGAAACTCATGAAATGTGCATTACCTATCTTCAATACGGTTCACCATGATCCTAGCACTATGATGAATCAGGCAAAGCATTTATTGCATCAACCATTGTAAGTGGAATGCATGCCTTCAAACACTTTTTAAAGATTATCTACCATTCCATTTATGCAGATTTCATATCCTTTTCCTGTTACATCTGAAAAATGCAAAGTAATTCTTGTATGATTTTCCCACTGATGTAACACGCATTCTTTTTCACATAGCAGGACACCATCATCATCAGTTATTTTGATTGGGTCATGTCATCTCCATAGGTGGCATAAACATTGAATCAAATAAAGTATGTGCTTTTCTGGACACTCCCATCCTTCACATCATAGGCTAGCTGAAGGCTTTTTTGAGATTCACCGATTTTCAAGTTCATCCAAGTTTACGCACACACCCCTCAGCCTCTAAGATGCCTTTTGAAGGGACTCCATAGCAATAAACGCAATCCTAGCCCAAGAGTGTAATGAACTTATGTTAACTATCTCCAAACATTCAAGAGGTTAGTGACATCTACGTCAGTGTTACAGACAATGGATCTAAAAAGGCCCCTCTGTGGTGGAGACGAAAATCAATGACGTGGTTGTTTAAGGATCAAGAACCCAATGACCCTCTTAAGTGTACATACTGATCCTCCAATCCTGTAGCTCTTCTCAAGAGCTTTCCAAATATATGTTTTGGCCTAAATTTTGAGCCTCTATAAGCATGTTACTGGGTTTTGCATCACTTTAACACCTTTAAAGTCTTCACATTATAATTTTGATCCAAGTCCCCAAATACCCCATTTAATAAGACTCTCTCTCTCTCTCTCTCTCTCTCTCTCTCTCTCTCTCTCTCTCTCTCTCTCTCTCTCTCTCTCAGAGCACAGAGTATCTTGGGATCCATCACAGAGAGGGAGGCACGACGACAGATGCGAGCCCTCAAACGCCGGAAGCGGCGAGCTTTCGAGGAGCGACAGGAGGCAGAGTTGATCGACCTTCTCATGAGTAGGGATTGTGCCACAGCGTGGAGGGCACTACGTGAGCCACGTCCACCTACACCCATAGCAGATCCTTCGACTTGGCACACCTACGCCTAGAGGTTATATGACGTCCCAGGACAGCCACCATTACCGATTCCTTCCACACCGCGTCCGGTGATATCCACCCTCTTCAAAGCAAGCATGGTACGACAGGCCATCCATAGGCTACAGCATGGCCGTTCAGCAGACCACACGGGGCTACAGGGAGAGCACTTTATATACGCAGCAGATGTAGTTTCCCACTTGATCGCCCATCTCTTCAACCGTGCTCTGGTTGAGGGATTACCCGACTCATGGACTATGCATACCATTACGCCTATCCATAAGTCCGGCGATATGATGAACCCAGGGAACTACAGGACTATTATGATAGGCCATATCCTGGCCAAGATCTATGGGGCAGTACTAGAGGCAGAGCTCAATACACACGCTGAGGCAGCGGGGATCAGAGCACCCGGCCAGGCAGGCTTCCGCCGCACTTTCTCCACCATCGACCACATCTTCGTGCTTCGTTGCCTGATTGAGAGCGCGAAGGCGATGAAGCAGAGACTATACTGTTGCTTTGTGGATTTCCGCAAAGCCTTCGACATGGTCCCTCGAGAGAGACTACTACGGAGGCTCTAGGAGTTACAGCTTCCATCAGACATGCTATGGGCCATCCACGCTTTGTATGCACGAGTCACAGGCAGGGTACGCTGCCCCGGCGGTCTATCAGACAGCCTTGTTAGCACCATTGGTGTGAAACAAGGTTGCCCTCTCTCACCCACTCTCTTCGGTCTCTACATCGACGAGATCACGGAGTATACACAGCGAGCAGGAGGGCGAGGAGGAGACCTCGGAGGTATGCCAGTACATATCCTATTATATGCTGATGACATTGTCCTACTCTCAGAGTCACAGGAGGGGTTGCAGTCACATTTACAGGCGCTCGATACCTTTTGCATGGAGAGAGGACTCACAGTGAACTTGGCAAGACCAAGGTCATGATCTTCCATACCTCCAGGACAGTACGCCATCGCGCCTCTTTCACAGAGGCTGGAGGACAGATAGAGGTAGTGGACTCCTACGTCTACCTAGGTATCACCTTCTCGGGCAGCACAGGGGTATTCTCCATGGCACAGGCTGCGAGAGATACATTGACGCGAGGTTATGCGGCACTTGCAGGATTGGAGAGACGCTGCTTTCAGACACATTTTCAGGAGCCCCGGACTAAGGGGTGGCTCTTTGACACTCTAGTGACACCCGCATTGATGTACGCAGCAGCAGTATGGGCACCAGGGATCACAGAGGCGATGTGGACGTAGATTGAGAGGCCCCAGATCACCATGATATCACGCTTGCTGCGCAGCAAGCCCTACGTTCCACATGACATTATACGAGCTGAGCTTGGCACACCACCGATGCTAGTGGAGGCCCTCTTCCAGTTGGTGACCTTTATTCTGAGAGTCAGAGAGCTCCCCACTAGCCGACTCACCAGGCTTGCATTTGAGAGCTCTAGACATTTGGCAGAGACAGGGCATGAGAGAGTATGGTATGCACAGACTTACCGATGGTTAGCAGACCATGGCATGGGCATTACGGATCTCCCCCCTTTTCAGTATGACCTCTCTTCCCCCCACATTACCCTCTCTCGTTCGGAGAGGAATAGGATCATCCGTCAGGACGTACTACAGATACACGTCAGGGAGACATGGATAGCACCACGGGAGCCTCTTCCCACAAAGAGGCAACACTACAGAGAGCACTTCCTGACTGTGACAACGGATGGTTTCATTCAGAGACCACGATACATGGATACATATATGGCACCAGCTGAGAGAGTGGCCATTGGACAGCTCAGAGTATCATCACACCAGCTCGAGATTGAGATTGGGCGAGCCACACATACCCCCAGGGATGAGCGACTATGCAGGATATGTAGAGAGGAGGTGGAGGACGAGGAGCACTACACATGTAGATGCCAGGCATATGAGGACATCAGAGACCGCTACCCACAGCTCTTCAGGGGGCCTAGAGAGATCAGGGCTTTATTGAGGACAGAGGACCAACGCCCTCTAGGTCGTTTCCTAGTAGAGCTCAAGCACCGCCGCGCATCACTCCTCCGGCAGTAGATGGAGATACACCTGGCCCCCCCCCCCCCTCAGACTTATATTACAGATTTTTTCAGACCCACATACACTCGAGGGCCCAGCTCGATGCGGGGTGTCACATTACACATAGCAGAGGAGCTTAGACGACAGCGTCGACGACCGAGACCCCTTGTCCGGAGAGCTAGTCCACATCAGAGAGAGATTCAGGCGATTCACGCACTCCATGACATGGAGATACAGAGACGTCAGCAGCGCACCCCTATCGATTTGGACGCCCAGAGCATTTTGAGGATCGCCATGATGCCTTACCCACCGATGCATTATATCCTACACCCACTCCAGGCATTTAGGGGGTTGTGATACCATCGAGCCTCCCCTCCCTATGCATATCATATTTGTATCTCACCCATTGAGCATATAGAGTGCATACCCATAGCACCCCACACCCTTGATGCCAGCTACTATCCCTCCTTTTATACCCGTTTGCAGTACTCACACTTTATTTTCGTTTTGGATCACAGTGGATTGGATCATACTGATGTATATGTTTTGTCTCATAGGCCGATTTTGGCCTCTAATAGACGTTAAAAAGTCTTTCTTTCTTTCTTTCTTTCTCTCTCTCTCTCTCTCTCTCTCTCTCTCTCTCTCTCTCTCTCTCTCTCTCTCTCTCTCTCTCTCTCGTGGACTAGGAATATATTTGCACCTATCCACAAGTCCAGCGATATTATGGACCCGGGGAACTACAGGACTATTATGATAGGCCACATCCTGGCCAAGATCTATGGGGCAGTACTAGAGGCAGAGCTCAGTACACACGCTGAGGAAGCTGGGATCAGAGCACCCAGCCAGGTACGCTTCCTCCGCACTTTCTCCGTTGTACTTTCTCCACCATCGACCACATCTTCATACTTCGTTGCTTGATTGAGAGCTCGAAGGCGAGGAAGCGGAGATTATACTGTTGCTTTGTGGATTTCCGTGAAGCCTTCGACAGGCCTCGAGAGAGACTACTACGGAGACTCCCGGAGTTACAGCTACCATCAGACATGCTATGGGCCATCCGTGCTTTGTATGCACGAGTCACAGGCAGGGTGCGCTGCCCCGGCAGCCTATCAGACAGCCTTGTTAGCACCATTGGTGTGAAACAAGGTTGCCCTCTATCACCCACTCTCTTCGGTCTCTACATCGACGAGATTATGGAGTATATACAGCGAGCAGGAGGGCTAGGAGGAGACCTCGAAGGTACGCCAGTACACATCCTATTATATGCTGATGACAATGTCTTGCTTTCAGAGTCTCAGGAGGGGCTGCAGTCACATTTACACGCGCTCGATACCTTCTGCATGGAGAGAGGACTAGCAGTGAACCTTGGCAAGACCAAGGTCATGATCTTCCACACCTCCAGGACAGTACGCCATCGCGCCTCTTTCACCGCAGCTGGAGGACAGATAGAGGTAGTGGACTCCTATGTCTACTTAGGTGTCACCTTCTCGGGCAGCACATGGGTATTCTCCATGGCACAAGCAGCGAGAGAGAGATTGACGTGAGGCTATGTGGCGCTTGCTAGATTGGAGAGACGCTGCTTCAGGCACATTTTTAGGAGCTCCGGACTAAGGGGTGGCTCTTTGATACTCTAGTGACACCCGCATTGATGCACGCAGCTAGCTCTAGACATTTAGCAGAGACAGGGCATGAAAGAGTACGGTATGCACAGACCTACCGATGGTTAGAAGACCATGGCATGAGCATTACCGATCTCCATAGTTGACCCAGTTCGCGAACCATACCCCCCAAAGGTACCATTCGGTTCGGTTTGAACGGAACCTTAAAAGTTCAATCGGTGCTTTTCAGATAGTAATCAAAATCGAGCCAAATTTGGTTCGATTTTGTTCGTTTAGGTTCCATTCGGTGCGTTATTTAGGTGTCCACTCTCCTTACACACATTGTTATATTACACATATACACACTGCCTGTAGTCTATCACACACATACACTGTCATGTGCGCGCACACACACAAACACTCAGTTATGATTCATCTCAGATTTCACTGTTCAGTCATTCCTCATTGCTGAGTCACACAGAGTCATTTACGAGTTTATGCAGCATGAATCATGATTAATGCATCATAATTTATGCATTAAGCATCAATGATTGTGCATTATGCTGGCAGCTCCATGCAGTATATGCAAGATGCATCATTCATGATTCATGAATCATGTGTAATGCACATTGCATAATCATGTTGCATGCATCACATCGATCAATGATCATGCATGCACATTGCAACATTTTTGCATCATGCATCTTGATTTGTGTATGATGTGACATGCATGTTGCGTAATGATTTGACATGCATGCAGCATGTTGCATCATGCTCTTGCATTAAATTTGGTTCATACATCATTGTGTCATTATGCGATGTGCACTAATAAATTATAATGGTAAAAGTTGCAGCTGCTATGAATTGCAATAATTAATATGCTCAATGTTGCAACTTGCATGCAACATGATTGATGCATCATTATGCAATGTGCATTGTGCATCTTGCAATATGATTCATAATTCATGAATCATTATACATATTAGAGTCACACACATGTCAGAGTCTAGAATCTACTCCTTCACAGACATGTGATACATGTCACATATTCGTACTCAGTAAGTATTCAATATTGTGAAAATGGTAATTATTAAGTATTAAGTTATGATGGTGTGCACTCAATAATGAATTCAAAAGTATAGATTATGGAACCTATAGGCTTAAAGCTACTACCTATGTATATACTATATACTAGTAAATATTATGTTTATAATCGATTATAGAATGCACCTTATGCACCTTTCCTCGAAGGGAAGTTAAGGTTCTTGCACCTCAACCACACCTAATGAACCCTAAACGAACCTTATGCACCTTACCCTAGCTGTAAGGTTGGGTCCTCGCACTTAAAAGGCACCGAATGCACCGAACCGAATGCACCTAACCACCTTGCCGATCTACCCCCTTTTCAGTATGACCTCTCTTCCTCCTACATTACCCTCTCTCGTTCGGAGAGGAACAGGATCATCCGTCAGGACCTACTACAGATACACGTCAGGGAGACATGGATAGCACCATGGGAGCCTCTTCCAAGTTCCCACAAGGAGGCAACACTACAAAGAGCACTTCCTGACAGTGACAACAGATGGTTTCATTCAGAGACCACGATACATGGATACATACATGGCACCAGCAGAGAGTGGACATTGGGAAGCTCAGAGTATCATCACACTAGCTTGAGCTTGAGGTTGGGCGAGAGACACATACCCCCAGGGACGAGAGATTATGCAGGATATGGATATGCTGAGAGGAGGTGGAGGACGAGGAGCACTACACATGTAGATGCCAGGCATATGAGAATATCAAAGACGGCTACCCACGGCTCTTCAAGGGGCCCAGGGAGATCCGGGCTTTATTCGAGACGGAGGACCAACGCCCTCTAGCTCATTTCCTAGTAGAGCTCCAACACCGCTGTGCCTCACTTCTCTAGCGGATGGAGATACACCAGGCCCCCTAGACTCATATTACAGATTTTTTCAGACCCACAGCCACCTGAAGACCGAGCTCGACGCGGGGTGTCACACCAATAGACAAAAGCGAGATAGAGCAAATGATTGCTCACGCTATCAAGGAGGCAAAAAGGACTCAGACAAAAGTTTGAACCTAGAAGTCAAAAGATATTCAGAGAAAATCAGAGCCCTAAATAAAATGTTGAAGAAACAAAACAAAGCCCTCCAAACGAAGATGGACAATCCTGAAGCAAAGAGGGACTTTAAAGAAGATGGAAAAGTCACGAAAATGGATGATTTCAAAGAAAAAAATTAGAAAAGAATGGAAAACAGACATAGAAAAGACATGTGACAATTGGGTAGTAGTACCAAACATCATAACAAAAGAGAACAAAGAAGATACAGATAAGAAGAGTGGTTGAAGTCCAAAACATACTTGAGGAGGATAAGCTCAAACAAGCTCCTCAAACAAGCTTGCTGCTTTAACATAAAAATCACAAGCCTTCCAAAAGGCACCTCACCTCATGCAGATGCCAAAGAGTTATGTCATAAGCTCGATTATGAGAACATGCCATTTATTCAAGCTTGGAGAGTGGGTAAGGACACATCTAGACCACGTGCACTGATTCTTTAGATGAGCTCGATAGAGAGGAGGGTTGATTTTTTTAAAAAGAGATCCCTACTCAGAGGATTACCAAGAGGATCTCTCTTCATGGACGATGGCCTCCCGAGGATGCAGATTGAGCATAAACAAGCATGCATGCCCCAGATATTACAGGCTAAGAGAGCTAGAAAGAAGGCCCTTTATTGCAACAATAAAGAATTTGTGGACAAACACCCTACTAAATAGGGTTGTGTGGCCTATGAGACACCACCATATCAAGACATATCTCTTAGACGAGCAGTTTGGAACTGCAATGGAGCACTATGGACACCGCCAAACTGCTTGGAGGAACTACTAGATGCACATGACTTCATCCTTATCATAGAGACACATAAGAGCCCAGGTAGATTACCCTGTATGGCTTGATTTCAGTGGGAGTCCACTTTCGGTCTATTACTAGACAGGGAACTACACACGGTCTTGTGGTGTGGTGATCCTATTCAAACTTGGCATCAAGACACATATCCAGATTTTGAGGAGAGATGAGGAAGCACGATATATGTGGGTTCACATTGAGTTGACTAGGCAGAGAGAGATATATATATAGCCATATGCTATTTTCCCCCAAAGAGTTCATCATATGAGAGGCATAATGGGGATGGTCACGATAGAGATACTAATTCACCAGATACTCCCCTATCGGAGGATATAGTTCAGTATCTCCCCTATCGGAGGATATAGTTCACTACTCTACATTAGGAGAGGTCTTCCTCTTCGGGGACTTCAATGCATATACAAAGTCTTAGTAGTGTGAGCTATATGATATGGAGGAGCCATATATCATGCACAACTTAGACCCAAATGAGCTTGGGACTTGCCGATTATCTTTTGATACAGGTCAGGATACGATTGGGTATGGGAGCCACCTTCTTGAGTTCGAAAGTCGCCATCACCTCATTATTTATAACGGGATGCATTAGTGGCAAGGAGAAGGCGTGTTCACTTGTTTTCCACATAGTGGCGGATAAAGCAATGTGGATTATATCCTTGGATCTGTTTGTGGGGTCTCTCTCATCCCTTCCCTTGTCATTGGCCAACGATCACCAGGGGCACATCACACATACCCTAGCTTTACTCTTCTCTCATCTTTATCACCAAATCCCCCACCATCTCGACATCTACATACCACCACACGTTTTACACATGAGCTTTCACATGTCTATGCACACCATCTTCGCTTAGAGCTTGTCTCACTCAATCCACATGATCCTCTTGAATACACACCTCAGAGATCACATCTATCTTGCATGACTCGACTATACGGAGCTTTCTCCACCATACACATACCTTTCCTCCACGCACTAGACCATGCCCCAAAACAGTTGGTATGATGAGGCGTGTCGCGAGCTACAATGATGCCTCAATTGATCAAGCTCTAGGAGAGATTACACACCGATAGGCGCAGCACCGCATGGAGTCACTTACCCGCCGTAAGCGGAGAGAGTGGGAGGAGCACCAATATTGGGACATATACCACTTACTTACGAGCAGGGATTGTTCAGTTGCATGGCATTATTAATGAGAGAGGAGATAGACCACCCCCATCCAAGATCCAATGAGATGGCATCACTACGCAAAGATTTTATATCAGATACCAGATCAGCAACCGATATCTACACCTCAAAGCTCAAGTCCAACTATTTCCACCTTCTTCACACAGAAGCATGTGAGAAGAGTTATCTCACGTCTATAACATGGGAGAGCCAGAGATCAATTCGATTTACAAGCCTAACATCTTATATAAGGTGCAGAGGTATTGGCACCGCTCATTACACACCTCTTCAACCGAGCATTGGTTGAGGGGTTCCCAGTCTCATGGACTCAGCACACTATTGTACCTTTTCACAAGTCTAGGGATATGATGAATCCTAGCACTTATCGGACTTTCATGATTGACCCCATAATAGCCAAACTCTATGGAGTCATACTTGAGGAGGAGCTCATCACTCTTGCTTAGCATGCAGGCTTCCGAGCATCGAAGCAGGCTTGCTTTCGACGTGCCTTTTCCACCATTGACCACATATTTACTCTGAAATGTATGATTAATCAGGTACGGGTGAGGAAGAGGAGACTACATTGCTACTTTGTGGACTTCCGCAAAGCATTTGATACAATACCTAGAGAGAGACTCTTTAAACGGCTACTTGATCTTGGGATTATAGATGACTTGTTATGGGAGATCGATGCTTTATACAAGCGGAAATCTGGTAGGGTCAGATGTCCAAGAGGGCTTTTTGATCCCCTTGTTAGCACTATAGGAGTAAAACAAAGGTGCCCATTATCCCCTACCTTATTTGGGAGATATATATATATATATATATATATATATATATATATATATATATATATATATATATATATATATATATATATATATATATATATATATATATATATATATATATATATATATATATATATATATATATATATATATATATATATAGATAGATAGATAGATAGATAGATAGAGAGAGAGAGAGAGAGATGAAATTGTAGACTTTAGACAGCAACGAGACGGTTCACGAGTGGAGTTGGGGGGAGCCACTCTACACATTTTGTTATATGATGATGACATCGTCTTGATTTCAGAGTTCGTTGAGAGATTATAGAGCCACCTACATGCATTAGATAATTTTTGGTCACAGAGAGGACTTTCAATGAACCTTGGTAAAATGAAAGTACTTATTTTTGGCACATCAGCACACATACAGAGAGTGAATCGAGAGTTGCTGGTGGACACATTGAGATCACTCATTCATATGTTTATCTTGGGGTGACTTTTATAGCCATGTCAAGTACATTCTCCATGGCTTAGGCAGCCCGTGATTGGGTGACAGGTCACTCGTGGATACGCAACATTAGCATTGATGGAGAGGTAGTGTCATCACACACACTTTCAGGAGCCTCGCATGAAGGGTCGGCTATTTGATACACTAGTAACACCCTCACTGATGTATGGATCATCCATTTGGGGGCCTTAACTGGAAAGACCATATGTGGACATTGGTGGAGAGACCCCAGGTACTCATGATTTCTAGGCTGATATGTAGCAAGCCATTAGTACCACATGACATCGTTAGAGGAGAGCTCGCTATGCCCCTGACGCTAGTTGAGGCTTTGTTCCAGGTAGTATGTTTGTTCCACAGACTTCACGATATGGATAGTGGACCCACCGCGTACAAAGCCTTTCAGGCATCAAGAGATCTTGCCCTAGCAAGAGATACTTCATGTTGGTATGCCCAGACTAGGGATTGGTTGGCCAACTACGGATTTGACATGGACCGGCTACCACCCTTACAATATGATACACACACTCCCACCTATTCACTCTCTTTGCACGAGAGAAATAGGATCATACGATAGAAGCTATGGCACGTGTATATATAGAGGACATGGATCCTTTCGTGAAAGACACTACCAACAAAAAAGCTCCATTATCGTGAGCTTTTTCTACAGCTTTCAATCTAGGGGTTCATTGAGATGCCGCACTACATGCAGATTTATATGCCAGACCACATACATGTGGCTATTGGGAAGCTTCGGGTATCATCGCATCAATTGGAGGTCGAGAGAGGTTGAGTTAGCAAGATACCCAGAAAGGATAGCATATGCCCGATTTGCCAGACAGAGGTGGAGAACGAGGAACATTTTGTTCTATGATGTTCTGCATATGCTGAGCTTAGGGTACTGTTTCTACATCCTACGTGCTGCCAGACCACATACATGTGGCTATTGGGAAGCTTCGGGTATCATCGCATCGATTGGAGGTCGAGAGATGTTGAGTTAGCAAGATACCCAGAAAGGATAGCATATGCCCGATTTGCCAGACAGAGGTGGAGAACGAGGAACATTTTGTTCTATGATGTTCTGCATATGCTGAACTTAGGGTACTGTTTCTACATCCTACGTGCTGGCAGTGAGGGAGGAGACCTCCCAAGTACACCTGTACACATTCTATTATACGCTGATGATATCATATTGATATCATAATCCACCAAGGGTCTACAATGCCACTTGGGTGCCTTGGATGAGTTTTGTACATAGAAGGGGTTGACTCTGAACCTTGGCAAGACCAAGGTCATGATCTTCCACACCTCTCCTATGGTGTGGAATACAACAGGGTTCACAGCAGCTGGCGGACGCATAGAGGTGGTCACTTCATATGTCTACCTAGGGGTGACATTCACGAGCCTACCAGGTTCTTCCATATGAGACAGGCGGCTACTGATAGGCTCACACGGGGATATGCAGCTTTGGCCATATTAGATAGGAGGTGTCATCAAGCACACTTCTAGGAGTCCCGTACAAAGGGGTGGCTATTTGATACACTCGTCACACCAGCTATGATGTATGCAGCAACAATTTGAGGTCCAAGTCTTACTGTCTCAAAGTGGAGTGCGATTGAGAGGCCGCAGATATGCATGGTCTCAAGTGGGAAACAGTCATTACTGCATGACATCATCATGACAGAGATGGGCACACCTCCCATGGTGGTAGAGGCACTATCCCAGACTATATGTTTCATCCAGAAGATGAGGGAGCTCCCAGCAAATAGACTCACATGTAGAGCACTTGAGGCGGTGATACAGGCCTTTGAGTCAAGGTATTAGAGAGCTTGGTATTCTCAGGTTAGGACATGGTTTGATGGACATGGATTGGATATGGACAAACTACAGCCCTTCCAATATGATGTAGACTCTCCCCACATTCACCTCTCACGTAGTGAGAGGAACACTGCTTAGACAGGATCTCTGGCCATTAGTCAGATGTGGTTCATTGCTGACCTTGGATTTAGACTGTCACACTATCGAAAGCAGTTCTTGGACTTTCTAGCAGATAGGTTCATCCAGAGACTACATTACATGGACACATACATGCCTCATTGCTCGAGGGTAGCGATTGGCCAGCTGAGGGTTTCATCAGATCGACTAGAGATTGAGCCTGGAAGAGCAGCAGACACCCACAGAGAGGAGAGGATTTGTCAGATATGTGGGATAGAGATAGAGGATGAGGAGCATTTTGTACGTAGACGCAAGGCATATGATGATATCAGGAGCAGATACGAAGCTTTATTCACAGGACATCCTACCCTTTGTGAGATCATGACCTCCAAAGATCGGCATCAGTTAGGGTGATTCTTACTAGGGATACACAGCCACAAAGATGCTCTACTCCAGCCCACCACAACAGCTCCGACCGGTGGCAAACAGACACATCTCACTGACTTCTTCACCCCACGGCTTGCATCAGCCCCCCAATCTGTTGTCATGCAAAGAGGGGTGACCCTTCGGCAGGCTGAGACTTCTCGTGCTAGGAGACGACCGACCTCATCGAACACAAAGATTTCATCGACACCAGATTGCGGATATCCAAGCTCGTTACCTTTGAGCCACTGAGGAGAGGGGAGCCCAGATGATGGTTGATCCGGCTGCAGTCATCTGGGCAGGCCCTGACACCACCTCCACTTATGTACCATATACTACACCCACACATGGGCAATGGGTGGAGATGATCAGTCACTTAGATGCATTCTCATATCTGTATTACCCCCTTGCATGTAGGCTACCATAGGAATAGCAGTCCATTTATCCCCCTCTCTCATGATTTCTCCACACACACATTATGGAGACTCAGATTTTCCTTGTATTAGCATCAGTTTTTATTTTCAGCATACTTTGTCTTTCGATTGATCGGAGACATAACCTATGTACATTGATTTTGTCTCATAGGTCGAGTTCGGCCTTCTAATAGACATTAAAAATCTCTCTCTCTCTCTCTCTCTCTCTCTCTCTCTCTCTCTCTCTCTCTCTCTCTCTCTCTCTCTCTCTCTCTCTCTCTCTCTCTCTCTCTCTCTCTCTCTCTCTCTCGCGATATGCAGGACGGGATCTTGGGGGACCGACCAGAGACAGAGACTCACCATACACAACGCTTTCAGAGGAGATACTACATTACAGCACACTAGGTGAAGTCTTCCTTATGGGAGACTTCAATGGTCGCACTCAGTCACATCAGTGCGAGGCATATGACATGGATCACCCACATCTCATGAGGGCTAGAGACCCGAATGAGATGAGCACCAGCAGAGTATCGGCAGATATGGGTCAGGACACCACCTGCTATGGCAGACATCTACTCGAGCTAGGCAGCCGACATCATCTCGTTATATATAACGGGATGAATCGTTGGCCAGGTTCGGGCGGATTTACTTGCTTCCCTCACGGGGGAGGTGAGAGCACAGTCGACTACATTTTGGGTACCACCTCTGGGGCTTCACTCATCACCTCACTTAGTATTGGACGACGTCCACTTGGGGCTGACCATACATTTATCACACTCACACTCGCATCTCCGATTCCATTAGACCCTCCCTCACCCACTGAGACACATACCACGATACACTTCACACACGAGCTCTCACACGTTTATGCACACCATTTACACACTCGCCTACTCTCCCTCGATCCACTCTCACCTTTGGAAACACTTACATCACAGATCACCACCATCCTACAGGACTCAGCTCTCTACAGCTTCCCACACCGCACACATATGCACCCTCCACGCACAGGATCCATGCCCCAGAACCGCTGGTATGATGCAGATTGCCGTGAGCTACGGAAGCACCTACGGGTTTTAGAGCATAGGGGAGATATTACACACGCACAGGCACAGCATCGCATGCAGAGCCTTACTCGCCGCAAACGGCGAGATTGGGAGGAGAGACAGTACTGGGATATTTACCATCTGCTCATGAGTCGAGACAGTGGAGTGGCATGGCGACATTTGAGAGAGAGGAGACAGGAGACACCTATCCGAGACCCGAGCACTTGGCATAGCTATGCACAGAGTCTATACGAGATCCCAGACCAGCCCCCCATTCCCAGACCGCAGAGCTCACGTCCTACTACCTCTGACTTCTTCACACCCACTATGGTGGGACACGCTATTGCCCGGCTTCAGCATGGCAGGGCCCATGACCATTTCGGTTTACAGGCAGAGCATCTCATCTATGGAGGCACGACTCTCGCACCGCTCATTGCCCACCTCTTCAACCGTGCATTGGTTGAAGGGTTCCCGGACTCATGGACTGAGCACACCATAGTGCCCATTCATAAGTCAGGTCATACTATGGATCCAACTACATACCGGACGATCATGATTGGCCCTATATTGGCCAAGTTATATGGGGCAGTACTAGAGACAGAGTTGAGTACTCTCGCTCAGAGGAAGGGTATCAGGGCTCCAGGACAGGCAGGTTTCAGACAAGATTACTCTACGATTGACCACATCTTCACTTTGAGATGCCTGATCGACCAAGCAAGGGTGAGGAAGAGGAGATTATATTGCTGCTTTGTGGACTTCCGCAAAGCATTTGACACTGTTCCCAGGGACCGACTCTTCAGACGACTACTTGATATCGGAGCTTCAGAGGAGATGATATGGGGGATCTACGCATTATACGAGAGAGTATCTGGTAGAGTCAGATGTCCAGGGGCTTATCTGATCCACTTGCTAGCACTATCGGGGTGAAGCAAGGATGCCCTCTTTCACCCACCCTCTTTGGTCTCTACATTGATGAGATAGTGGACTACATGCAGCTGCAGGGGGGAGATGGCATTGAGGTACAGGGATCCACTGTCCATATTCTTTTATACGCTGATGATATTGTATTGGTTTCAGAGTCTGCAGAAGGTCTACAGCATCATCTACATGGCCTAGATGACTTTTGCAGAAACAGAGGGTTATCTGTGAACCTTGGTAAAACCAAGGTCATGATCTTTCATACATCAGCACAGGTACGCAGACATAGTTTGTTCACAGCAGCGGGTGGACCGATCGAGGTGGTCGGATCATATGTTTACTTGGGAGTGACATTTACAGCAGCATCAGGGGTCTTCTCTATGTCTCAGGCAGCCCGTGACCGCATCACACGTGGGTACGCAGCACTAGCTTTGATGGAGAGACAGTGCCACCAGGCATATTTTCAGGAGCCCCGCACAAAGGGGTGGCTCTTTGACACTTTGGTTACGCCAACGCTCATGTATGGGGCAGCCATATGGGGGCCGGGATTAGCTACATCAGTATGGACAGCATTAGAGAGGCCACAGATCCTCATGATTGCGAGACTTATCCGCAGCAAGCCTTCAGTACCACATGATATCATTAGAGCAGAGCTCGCTGCACCACCGATGCTAGTTGAGGCACTATTCCAGACAGTATGCCTATTACACAGACTTCGGAGCATGGATACAGAGCGCATTGCTTATCGTGCTTTCCAGGCATCACGTGATATGGCATTAGCTGGGGACACCTCCTCATGGTATGCCCAGACACGAGACTGGCTGGCCCACCATGGCCTTGACATAGACAGGCTACCACCACTACAGTACGACTCACATGCACCCACCTACTCGCTCTCTCATCAAGAGAGGAATAGGGTCATGCGTCAGGAGATATGGCATACATACATACATACAGAGGACATGGGTGAGCCCTAGGGATACATTACCACCGAAAATGCTCTATTACCGCGAGCATTTTCTACATATATCGGACGCAGGCTTCATCGAGATCCCGAGATACATGCAGACATACCTTCCCCACCACCTCCGAGTCATCATTGGGCAGCTCCGGGTTTCATCACATCAGCTCGAGATTGAGAGGGGTCGGTCCAAGGGAGTCCCCCGTGAGGAGAGGTGGTGCCCAGTATGCCAAACAGAGGTAGAGAGTGAGGAGCATTTTGTTATCAGATGTCCAGCATACTTAGACCTACGAGCACAGTTCCAGATCGAGGAGTCATTCCAGCTGTGCATGACTATGGGAGACCAGAGACGCTTGGGACGCTTTCTCACAGCAGCATACGAGAGGAGAGAGCGGTCACTACAGCCCATACATCAGCCACGGGTGAGTACCCAGCAGACCATTACGCAGTTCTTTCAGCGAGTTGAGATACATCAGAGAGGTCCATCTATAGGGCTCACGCTACACCAGGCAGCAGCACAGAGAGCACGGCGCCGACCACGCATGGGCGGATATCGTCGACCACGACTATATCAGGAGGATATCTCACGCATCAGGATTGCCTACGATCACATGATGGAGCATAGGCGTACCACCACCCCCTGGGTTGTCTTCCTTCTGGAGGCACTCAGACCACCACCGATGTACCACATACTACACCCACCTCCATCCATCACCAGTAGCTAGGGCGTTTTACTCACATTTTGGATCCCCCCATGTATTAGGTGGCCACTATCTGCAGAGTCAGAGCCACGTCTCCCCAGCCTTTTCCAGCCCTATATAGCTTTGCGTAGCGATATACTTTTTATTTCATTTTATCTTCTACACAGGGTTACTACACTTGTACATGGTTTTTATCTCATAGGCCAAGTTTGGCCTCCAGAAGACGTTAATATGACTTTCTTTCTTTCTCTCTCTCTCTCTCTCTCTCTCTCTCTCTCTCTCTCTCTCTCTCTCTCTCTCTCTCTCTCTCTCTCTCTCTCTCTCTCTCTCTCTCTCTCTCTCTCTCTCTCTCTCTCTCTCTCTCTCTCTCTCTCTCTCTCTCTCTCTCTCTGTGCACGCGTGCACGCACGTGTGTGTGTGTGTGTGTGTGTGTGTGTGTGTGTGTGTGTGTGTGTGATGTATGGATCATCGATTTGTGGACCTCAGTTTGCAGAATCGATATGGACATTAGTAGAGAGGCCTCAAGTACTTATGATTTCAAGGCTTATCCATAATAAGCCCTCGATACCACATAACATTATTAGAGTGGAGCTTTCTACACCACCGATGCTTGTCGAGACACTATTCCAAACAGTATGTAAGCTACATAGGCTTCAGGATATGAATGATGGACACATCGCACACAGGGCTTTCCACGCTTTGCAGGATTTAGCCCTGGCAGAGAATATGTCATCTTGGTTTGCTCAGATTGGATGGCCAGACATGGATTTGACATTGACCAACCCACCTGTACAATACTTGCCAAATATCAAAAATCAAATTCACATTGAGAACAACTATGGTCTCATGGTGCTTATGATGTTTGGAAGAAGCTGAGTGTCATTCATGAGAATAAGACTACAATAAATCAAGTGTATTTGATGAAGAAATTAACTACCATGCAGTCGAATGAAGCGGAGAATGCAACATGACATCCTAATTTGTTTAGAAGCACTCTCTCACAGTTGCTAGACCAACGTGTACCTTTTTTAATGGCAAATTGAAGTTTCTTTTCTTGATGATGAGACTACTTGATTTCTGGAAGACATTTTTGGTCTCATTTTCAAATAACCCAAATCTCACAGTTGATGGTGTAAAAGGTTTTATACACAAGGAAGAAATCAAGAGAACTAACACTGGTGAAAGTAAAAGATGTGCTAACATGATCAAAGGCAGATCTTAGAAGAAAACAAGTAATGTGTAAAGAAATAAGAAGAAAAGCAAAGATAAGCAATTTGATGTGGCATGTTTCCACTATGGCAAGAAACCTCATAGGACAATAGATTGCAGATACTTCAAGAAAGACCATAAATAGAAAAAGAATGTAGATGATAAAAAGAAAACGACGGCAAGATAAAGGCACAAGACCCCGCAAAGGAAAAGGAGAAGGCATGTAGCTTCAAGTCTTGTTATTGAAGAGTTGATATGCAAGACATCTTGTGCAATGTGTGCTACTCTTTCATCTGATGACCCCTATGCAAATGCTGCCTATACGTTTCATGCACAAGACATGAAGTTCACTAAAACTGATGTTATTGATGTATTTGTATTAGTGAATGATGCCTTGTCACAAACATGGATAGTTGATTTAGGTGCATCTTTTCATTTAACTCCTATTGAAAAGTTTTCTGCCACATTTCATGTACGCAAGTATTGCTAGAAAAAGTGAGTAACTTTCCACTAGAGAGCTCAATTTTTTAAAACTTATAACAATTAATGGTCACAAATACTCTTTACGAATGGAAAAAAATGGTCCCATTCGCTAGGAAATGGTAAAAAAAAATCCTTAGATAATGTGATAGTACCCATTGAGAGCTATCCAACCATATATAAGACTTATATGTTTGGTACCAAAATCATGGTCAAAATTAAAACCCTAGTTTCTAAAATACACATGAAAAGCACTTTGTAATGCGAAAAGCAAATGTGATACACATCACCATGCTATTAAAAATTGAAAATAAGATCCAATGGCTTGTATTCATGCCATGTGGCACATTAAAAAACACAAGGGTGCTTTAATTTAAGGTTCTTGAAAAAACAAAAACCCTAAATAGGGTTTTCACATTGGATTTTTGCTTTATTCAATATTCCCTATATAAAGACAATGTTACTAGCACTTGTATCATCATACATGGAGTGCTCTTCTTGAGCAAGCTTGATAGAAGTGTTCCCTTCAACTTGGAGAGTTGGAGTTGTGTTTTTTTCATCATCTACAAGGTGTGCGGCAGCTTGTAGCTTATCTATTTGGAGAAGATCATCTTCAATGGCAAGCCTTGGAAGTTTTGAAGTTATTGGACGGCTTGTATTCATTGGCAGCTTGTACATCAAGTGTATCTTCTATGCTAACTTATAACTTCAATCATGGAATATAGTGATATATTTGGAGCTTTGTTCCTTACATCTCTCTAATGTGCGATATATTCTCCATCTTGTCTCCATTTTCTTTATGTATTTATATTAATTGTGGACCTAAAAACCAAAAATTGATATCAAAACAGGAGAATTTAGAGTACATAGAGAATATGGCCTCATGTACACGTTTAATGGCAGGTATAAACCAAGCTCAGCCATATATTCAGCAGTGGTCATCAAGTCATCAATCTATATGAAGAAGTTGAACCTTATGTTGAAGCGTTACACTATAAGGGGGGTGATATTGAAGAAGAACATGGCAGATTGCAAATATTGTAGCATCAACAAAAGTGGTGGGAAGTTTATATTTATTGGAACTTTTATCAATTGCTAGATTTGCTGGGTTAACAACCAAAAACAGCTTGGAAAGCATTGTTTCCTTGTGTACCTATGATGTGATGTTCAACTACTAGTCAACCTTCTAAGTCATCCTTGAAGTTAGTCACTCAACCATATATGAGGAGCTAACATGTACATCTTTGTGGTCACGGAGGAAGACTTATGTGAGCGAAGGGTTATTTCTTCTACATGGAGAAAACAACGTGGTGGAATCATGTAACATCTTCTTGCATTTGTGCTTGTGTTTGTACAATAGGTGTAGATGAGGCTCGAGAGCATATAACCTTGATTTGGAAAGGATTGGCCAGCCTTGATAATCTTAGGAGTATGTTTGACTCTATATCCTATAATACCATTGCATCGTATATTTGTCTCTATCCTTCTAAATAGTACTTAACTCAGTGGGAGCTTGTATCATCAAAAGCCCTAATTTTCTAGCAAATCAACCTGTAATTTGACCTTTTTGGGCAAAAAACTCTTGCTATAATTTAATTTTCAGCACAAAAAACTTTGTACAAAGCTTTTACATTCACTCCCACTAAAAGGGAGAGTTTTCACTTATATAAGGCTGAAAAGCACATAAAGGAACACATTAAACCTCGTAATCAAAGTTCTTCGTAATTTCTCTAAAAACTTGAGAAATTGCTTAGACTTTGTAGTGGGTCAAAGTAACCTTCCAAATGCAACACCTATTATGAAAAATGAAGTTTTTTTGCGATAAAAATCTTCAAAATACAACAAAATTTCTTCAACCTAACATAAACCGAAGTAGAAAAGCATTTGAAGAAACTTTGTCGCGATGAAAAAGCTCAAGGCTCTAATACCAATTGAAAGAGGCCATAGAGAGCTACACATGATGATGTGCTCGATTGCACCAAACAACAATGAAGCGAGCTTCTATGTGAGGAGAGAAAGTAGAGAGAGAGGGGGGGGAGAGAGAGAGAGAGAGAGAGAGAAAAAGAAAGACTTTTTAACGTCTATTAGAGGCCAAAATTGGCCTATGAGACAGAACATATACATCAGTATGGTCCATTCCACTATGATCCCAAAAGGAAAATAAAGTGTGAGTACAAAACAGAGTATAAAAGGAGTGCATAATATCTGGCGTCGAGGGTGTGGGGTGCAATGGGTATGCACTCTATGTGCTCAATAGGTGAGATACAAATACGATATGCATAGGGAGAGGAGGCTCAGTGATGTCATAACCCTCTTAATGCCTCAAGTGTGTTCAGGATATAATGCATCGGTGGGTAAGGCATCGTGGAGATCCTCAAAATGCTCTGCACGTCGAGATCGGCAGGGGTCCACTGCTAACATCTCTGTATCTCCATGTCATGGCATGCGTGAATCACCTGAATCTCTCTCTGGTGGGGATGGGCTCTCCTGAGTGGGGATCTCGGTCGTCGACGCTGTTGTCTAAGCTCCTCTGCTCTCTGTAATGTGACACCCCGCATCGAGCTGGGTCCTCGGGTGGATGCGGGTCTGAAAAAATCTGTAATATGAATCTGGGGGGCCAAGTGTTATCTCCATCTGCCGGAGAAGTGAGGCACCGCGGCGCTGGAGCTCTACTAGGAAACGACCTAGAGGGCGCTAGTCCTCCGTCTCCAATAAAGCCCTAATCTCTCTGGGGCCCCTGAAGAGCTTTGGGTAGCGGTCTCTCATGTCCTCATATGCCTGGCATCTACATGTGTAGTTCTCCTCGTTCTCCACCTCCTCTCAGCATATCCTGCATAATCTCTCGTCCCTTGGTTAATGTGTCTCTCGGCCAACCTCAATCTCGAGCGATGATACGCTCGAGTTGGTGTGATGATACTCTGAGCTGCCCAATGGCCACTCTCTCTGCTGGTGCCATGTATGTATCCATGTACCGTGGTCTTTGAATGAAACCATCCGCTGTCACTGTCAAGAAGTGCTCTCTGTAGTGTTGCCTCTTTGTGGGAAGAGGCTTCCGTGGTGCTATCCATGTCTCCCTGACGTGTATCTGTAGTAGGTCCTATGATCCTGTTCCTCTCCGAGCGAGAAAGGGTAATGTAGGGGGAAGAGAGGTCATACTGAAAAGGGGGGAGATCGGTAATGCTCATGCCATGGTCTGCCAACCATCGGTAGGTCTGTGCATACCATACTCTCTCATGCCCTGACTCTACCAAATGTCTAGAGCTCTCAAATGCAAGCTTGGTGAGTCTTCTGGTTGGGAGCTCTCTGAATCTAAGAATAAAGGTCACCATCTCAAAGAGGGCCTCCACTAGCATCGGTGGTGTTCCAAGCTCAGCTTGTATAATGTCATGTGGAACAGAGGGCTTGCTGCAGAGCAAGCATGAGATCATGGTGACTTGGGGTCTCTCAATCCGCGTCCACATCGCCCCTGTGATTCCTGGTGCCCATATTGCCGCTGCGTACATCAATGCGGGTGTCACTAGAGAATCAAAGAGCCACCCCTTAGTCCGGGGCTCCTGAAAATGTGCCTGAAAGCATCGTCTCTCCAATCCAGCAAGTGCCGCATAGCCTCGTGTCAATCTATCTCTCGTTGCATGTGGGATAGAGAATACCCCTCTGCTACCCGAGAAGGTGAGACCTAAGTAGACGTAGGAGTCCACTACCTCTATCTCTCCTCCAGCTGCGGTGAAAGAGGCACGATGGCGTACTGTCCTGGAGGTGTGGAAGATCATGACCTTGGTCTTGTCAAGGTTCACTGTGAGTCCTCTCTCCATGCAGAAGGTATCGAGCACCTGTAAATGTGACCGTAGCCCCTCCTGTGACTCTGAAAGCAAGACAATGTCATCAGCATATAATAGGATGTGTACTGGCATACCTCCGAGGTCTCCTCCTAACCTTGCTCCTCCCTGTATAAACTCCGTGATCTCGTCGACGTAAAGGCCGAAGAGAGTGGGTGAGAGAGGGAAACCTTGTTTCACACCAATGGTGCTAACAAGGTTGTCTGATAGGCCACCGGGCAGCGCACCCTACCTGTGACTCGTGCATACAAAGCATGGATGGCCCATAGCATGTCTGATGGTAGCTTCAACTCCTGGAGTCTCCGTAGTAGTCTCTCTCGAGGGACCATGTTGAAGGCTTTGCGGAAATCCACAAAGCAACATTATAGTCTCCGCTTCCTCGCCTTCGCGCTCTCAATCAAGCAACGAAGTACGAAGATGTGGTCGATGGTGGAGAAAGTGCGGCGGACGCCTGCCTGGCCGGGTGCTCTGATCCCAGCTCCCTCAGCGTATGTACTAAGCTCTGCCTCTAGTACTACCCCATAGAGAGAGAGAGAGACCTACAAAAAACTTTGAAGAAAAAAAATGGAGAAGCTCAGTTTGTAGAAATCTCCTTCAAGTTATGTGACTTTGGGAGGAAGTTTTATTGATAAGTCACTTTTAGATCATTTGGGCATGTTCACAAATGTTAAATGACCAAAAGTCATAAAAAACATTGAAACAACTATAACTTCCCAATTTACGGCCAAAATCATATAATAAAATATACTTAGAAAGCTCTCAAAGAGAGCTATCAGTTTGAAGGCTCAAAATATACCAAAGAAGATCCCTTGAGGCCTTTATCTCAATATCCATCCATCCATTCATCCATCGATACCATCCACCTATCTAACCACCCATCCATCCATCTATCTAAGAGTAATAAGAGTAATAATGTGAAAGATGTGCGTGTAATGTCAAGTTAGCTAAAATTGATCGTACTTGGTGGAGACAATAAACCATGTAGTCCTCTAAGAAATAGAACAAAGACGCATAACTTAACCACTGTAGAACCCTTTAGAACTAAAATGATAGACTTGCCCTCATGCCACTCAAGGTATTCTTGACCTTGAGTGTACCCACAAATAATAGTTTTAACCTACAATATTCTTGTGTTTCATGCAAATACATCATCCTAGTTCACATATAAGACATTCTAAGCCGTAGAATTTAATCACTACATCCCATTAACCAAGAGAGCCTTGTTTTGTCATCCAAGCAATATGGACTAAGTTCTATTGGAAGAGCTTTCATTGACACTAGTGTAAACTCTAATATCTTCCCTTCCCCTTAGTTTGTCATATGGACGCAAAAATATCTATCTATCTATGCATAATCTAGCTCCCTTCAATTTCTTTCTCTCTTATCAACTCAACATCTACTTGGGCATATTTGGTATCACCTCCAAGCTCTTTTGGTGGTTACAGATTCGGCCCTTCATCATGACGATCAGATTGAAGTGTTTGAATGATCTAAGCTCTTTAATGTGGAGATGAGGCACAACACATGGGAGAGGGAATTATTAGCAATCATTCATGCCTTGAAGGTACGGCACCACTACTTAAATGGTTCCTACTTCATGGTGTGAATTGACCACTACTCGAAACATCTTTGTAATAAGCTTCACCTCCAAGGGTACAAGGTGAGGTGGATAGAACTGATGAAGGAGTTCAATTCCCGAATACCATATCATAAAGGAACCACCAATGTTGTCAATGAACTTATGAAGCCCTAAAGAGGATTCTTGAGGTAAACTCCCTCTCCTTCACTAAGATGGCAACTAACTTCTCTCTCTTTGGGGGCATTGTCGAGAGAGCCACCACATTGGTAGGGTCTAGCAATGAGTCTAGGATGGCAAGAGTAGCTTTGATTGCCATGGCAATCCAAACATATGGAGACAAAGAAAAAAGTAGTGAAAAAGTATTTCGTTATTACTTACTTTAAGGCAAGTAAGATATGCGTGCGACAAGGACCCCATACATCAATTGATTTTGTGCAAGTGTCGTGATGAATCTGGTGTAAGAGATCCTTACATACATTGGACCCTTGCCTTGGTTGGCTGACAATTCTGTTGGTTGTGCGTAAGAGCCTTCGTTGAGAGGTTTATGCAAGAGTGTATGTAGTGCCAGCTTAGTAGATTTCAACCCTTGCATCAAGCAAGGCTTCAACATCTATTTCAGAATCCGATAACAAATGGATCTACATTTCTATGCACTTAGTGATGGCTTTACTTCGGACCCAACGAGACTATGATGTCGTCTACATTTTTGTTGATCTAGTTATAAAGATGGTGAGATCTATATGATATGTTCCATCATTGAAGAACCATGAGTTAGCTCAGTTCTTCGCGGAGCATATATATAGATTGTATGGACTGCCCAAAGGAGATTATTAGTGATTTGAACACGATGTCCACTAGCAACTTTTGGCAAATGATCTGCTAGAAGTTGGAAACCCATTTGTGCATGTTTTCCTTGCATCATCTTGAGACCAATGGGAAGACATAGTGAACAAACTAGATATTGTGGAGCTGCAAGCATGTCTCTCACCATCGATTTGAGTAGGAGCAATTTACCTTTCACAGATTGAGTTTGTTTATGATAGTACTAAGCATGTAGCTTAGCTATGAGACGTGACCAATGATTGCCACTGGACTTGGAGGTGAGGAGCCACAATCTCCCGTTGATTTCCTGTAAGATATGCAAGAGATATTACAAATACCAAGGAATGCAAGAGATTACGGATAGCAAGACATGAAAGAGTTATTATAGATAGCAAGGAAGAGCATAAAGATTGCCGCAAGGTGCAGTTTTCTATGCTAACCAGCACCGCAAGCCTCATAAGCTCTAGATTAATATGAAGATATACCTTCAAGTACCAAGAGACTTTGAGAAGATGAAGACGGACATGAAGTTATCCTCCCTGACTTCTGGTTCATTTTAGATTAGGAGGGTAATTTGTGTTCTCAGGAGTCGGGCCTACCTTGAGGAATCATCATGCAAGCCATGTTCCACATTAGTCTCTTGAAAGTGCATTTTGGAAAGGGTGATTTTGTCGCCTCGATCTCTAAGGCTGATGGCCAGGGTCCAAATCCTGCCAAGGAATGGATGTTTCAGTTCTATGAGCATGTCTATGGTGTATATGATCCTTGTACTATAAGATGGGTGTCCTTGTACTATAAGATGGGTGTCCCTCCCCTTTTTTGAGGGAACCGAGTGTGTGTTTTTATATTTTCTGTTGTCCTCCAAAAACGGAGAAGAGAGAATTTTTTAGGGGGAGGAAGCTAGCACTAGGTTCAAGCAGATAAAATTGTGCAGCTGTTAGTTTATTAGAAGAAACGATCATATGTTTATCTGCAATAATTAAAGAACATGACCTTTGGGAAAACAATCACACTACATATTCAAGGGCATGAACACCATGTTGAGACTTAAAATCCATCATATATGATATACCCGAAGAAGTACAGGAAGTCCATAAGCAAGCTTCCAAGATTCTGCATCAAACAGATGAACATATGAGTCAATACCCATTCAATCATCTTATAATCACTAATGTCGTTGATGCATGAATAATGCAGTACTTTCTAAATGAGTGCATAGTCCAACCTCCAGTTTTGAGCATATAAAAGCAAAACACTAGCTAATTTACAATCTCATTCAGTAAAGCAATCATACTTCATTATACAAATATTTTTCAGTGTAAAAAACTGTTCTTGACGTTCAATAATATTTGTAGATTGTAAACTGACCTGTTGGAAGGGACAACCTACACGATGCTTATGTTGTAAGAACCTTGTGATGATTATTACCTAAAAAATCAGGAACACAAACTTGAATAGCGATAAGTAGGCAGGTAGATAGTCAAACTTAAAACCATCTGAAACCTCTTATACATTGCCAGGATACATTTCACTCCAGAGTCAAACAGAATTACCTCACCAACAACAAGCTACTGATGAAGATTTCAGAAAATCTGACTTCAAAAAAGTAATCCATAAGTGGTGGAACAGAATACTATCTATTATGCATAGCATGGGACTTGGATCAGACTTCGCATTACCAATTATTGGTGAGAACAAGACTTAGCAACTGTCAATGTACATGTTACAGAAGTGCATGTGGTAGGAAGATTCCCATATTGTGATGCTATTAAGTTGGTGAACCAATTGTCTAGCCACTTCACACTCCAAATCAAATCAACGAGTACACATTTTTGCTACAACAGCAACCCTCACAATTCATCACAAAGATTGAGTATAAATGATTATCTACTGCTAAAACTGCAAAGAGTGACGATATGCATGCACAACTTCCAGATGAAAAGTTACAGAAGAATTTTTATTTTCCATTCGAGATTAACAATACATGGTTGTGTGAATAATGCAACAGAGGAAAGAAGAAACAATTATCAAGCAGTAGGAAGTTGGAACTTAGTTCATCAACAACTACCACTAGACTATTTTCAGGATGGATCCTGATTTTTCATTCATAAGGAAAACACAGTTGCATGAATAATGGATCAAAAGAAAAGAAAATAGATACCAGGCAGTAGGAACTCAATCCTCCAGTGTATGGCTGGTCGAGACTCCTATCAGTGAGAAATTGTTTTAACACCAGGGCTAGTGGGGTAATGGCAGGGAACTGTGCTGTAAGCTCACGCACCTGGCTAATCAAAATGAGAAAATGCATCCTTCCATAGATAAATTACCAAACAATTAACATGAGAAATCACCAGCTCAGCTGTCCGAAGTCCTGTATGTGATGGAGCTTCAAAACTAATGTCCAATCGAACAAACTCCCGATCTACACTGCTTCCCCATGGTCCATTTCCTTCTTGAAACATGTTCGCCTACTCAGAACAGTAACAAAACTTGCTGATCAACTGAACATTGATGGCTCAGCAGACTTAACACAGCATATTACCCTTTTATCACTTGTATGCAGATCATTATCAATGGTGTTTGCCACATTATATGAATGAGGAGTAACGTGGGCCACTAGCATGATAATTGGAATCTGCAAATTTGAACCAGCAGTTATTTTGTTGAATCAAACGAGTTGGAAGAAGGCAGTGCAACAGGTATCATACATATAACATTCCAAGGAAACAAAAACTTCTCAAACTCTTACTGTTGCATTTTCTATGGTTTTCAGTGTGTCACTTTTGACCCAATCCTGATCAGCAAGATATCGTGCAGCATGCTGGAAAGAAAGCCAGAATTATGGATCAATTAGAGCAGCTAGGCAAAGCCAAATGAAAATTTCATGAAGAAATGGAAACAGGCAAAATACAGGCAACTTACCAGTTCTCGAAGTCACATACAATTAAAAGAAACTAGATTGCAAGACAGTGATCAAGTGGGTGAGTTATTCACCTGGAGCACTCGCACCAGGAATCCAACAATACTACCCCACCCACACACCCCCACTCCTGGGCCTCCGCATGCCCGATCCCCAAAAACCACAATCTTACACCGGTGACCGGCGTGATGAGTCCCTCTACCCTACCATAAGATATTGCATTTTTACTACAGAAAAGCAGTACTACAGAACAAAAGTTCAAATGAATAAATGAATAAGAAGGTGCAAACCTCACTAATGCCAATATAGTCAAGCAACACTATCAGGGACATGATCATAAAATTACATTACAAAAGTTATACTCATGACACTTAAATGCTTATCTAGAAAGCCTGGAGATGATAAAAGCGCAACAATTACTCATAAAATACGCCTACTACCATGAAAAGATCCTGTTGTCTCAGTAAAACATGTTCAGTGACAAACATAAAGAGTTGATTTCACATTGACTTTCCCTCAGTTCAGCAATTGAACAACAATTTACATAAGAAAAAGGACTGGTCTTCCTTTACAGAAACATTATAAAAAAATTATTAAAATTTAATGATACTAATAATAATAATATCATTATTATTATAAAAAAAGATGAAACAATATTATCCATGAATACAGTACCTGTAAACAAGTCTCTTTAATCCCATTTCGGCCCTCCAAAATACCAGCTTCCTTGATAGGTTCCTAAGACACTTCAAAAAGTTAATTTATGACAAAAATCAACTTCCGTGTAAAATTTATCACCTCAGGCGTTAAAAATTAACTGTACCAACACATAATTTGGAGAAAAACAAATTGAGACCAGTCAAACATCAACTATTTGCTAATACAAGGAGCAA
>CM035416.1:148826760-148831760 GCA_020310875.1 Ceratopteris richardii | reverse complement strand
AGAATCACCATGTGAAGTACAATTCAGCTCACAAAAAGTTTTGGGATAAATACCACCACCAAAAGCATCATTGTCTAAATACATAAAATCTTGAAAAGAACTAAAATCAAGAACAAATAGATCATCTACAAAGCGTATGATATTAGAAAGTTTGTGTATAATGATCAGACAAGTATTAGCTAAAACAAGCCTTTCCATAAATTCAAATTCATAAGTAGAAAGATAAAAATTAGCAAGAAAGACAGCACAATTTGTAACCATAGAAATTCCAATACATTGTTTGAATAACGTATCACCAACTAAAATATACAAGTTTTTTAAAAGAAAATCTAACCAAAGAAGAATGACGGTTTCATCTACTATTCTAGTGTAGCGTTCCTTTTTACTATCTATATCTATAGACTTGGATTTCAACCATAAATAATCAAAATGTAATGCAAATTTTTTCTACCAAAAAGAGCCTTACATCTATCTTTGGTGAATTTAAAAGAGAAAACTTTCTTAACTAAAGAAGAAATCCTATGTTTTAAATCATTCAAATCTAACTTTGTATACAAAGTGGTGAAGTCAAAAGTTTGAAGCCCCAAAGGAACAAATTTTTCTTCTATAGTTCTTGAAGAGTTGAGAGACTTTATTACAGGAATAACACCTAGAGAATTATCTAAGATCCAACTAGATGAAGTTCGCACATCTACATCTTTGAGTAATTCCTTCCAAATATCATGAATAGTAGGTAAAATGGCTTTAAAACAATTGCTTAACCATTTGGAAACATCCGTGAGAGAAGTATTACAAGATGCAGCTATAAATCTTGGTTTGATGGGGTTCTTATGGAATTTTCAAACTGTATATAAAAATGGTAAATTTTGATACAATTTGAAACCATAAGATTTACAAAAATCTTGATGACTTGAAATAACTTCTCCAGAAAAAACATTGCAAAATTGATATGTAGAGGAGTGAGTTTCTTTCATAAGACACTCTACATAAAACTTTTTACAAGTAAAAACAAAATTATTTGGACATTTATCCACATAAGAAATCACAAAGTTTCTATAAAAATTTTTTAGTGAAGTCAAATCACTTACAGATAAGCTATCTAATGAAGGGGAATTCCTCCCTAAAGCTATATCAACCTTCATAGAAACTTTCTTCATTAGTACTGATTTCCAATGTGTAAAAATTCCGCGAATACCTAAAGATTCTTCAAATTTTAAAATGAAATTATCAATGCCCTTTTCTATATCTTTAAGGATGCAAGCATCCTTAGAGGTATGAATTCTATATTTTGTTCCTTTACAAAAAAGTTCTCGAGCTACTAGTAGGAAGAATAGAACAATCAGTAGAAACTATATGACCCAAATCCTTGTTTACAAAAGAGGAAAAGGAACCATTATTGCAACAACAAGATCTTTTGGAAATCGACAATCTATCTTGCTCTTTCATATTTCTTCCAATATCATTGTAATTGAAAGCTTTTTGACCCAAAGTTTTCAAATATTTGTATGTAACCAAAGGATGGACCCAAAGCTTTCTAACATAAGAGAGAAGAGATTCTATCACTTCTTTTGATTTCAAAATAGAGTTCAAACCAACTTTATCCATTTCTGGAGAAGTAAAGATAGTAATTAGTAAAACTCTTCTTGAAATCAAAGGATTATGAGAAACACAAGAGGATTTTAGAAATTTGGATATGAGAATTCGAAGTTGAAAACTATGGGATTTTATAAGACTCAAATCCTTATGAGAAAAATTTTCCAAGATATATAGAAGTTTAAAGAGGACTCTTTTATTATACTTTTCAAAGATTTTGAAAGAAAAAGACCCCTCTTGCATAATTATGTCCAAGAAAATTAATCTTCTTTAAAATCACTAAACTTAAGAGATTGATCAACCAAAGAGCTAAACAAATGTTCATTAGAAGATGATGATGGGAAATCCTCATCAGAAGAGTCTAACCTATAGCATGAACTAAGGAACCTATGGGAAGAGGAAACAGAAACATTAATATTACGATGTGGAACCCAAATTTCTGTATGTCGAGAAGATTGGATGGTTGAGAAAAGTTTTGGGTATCTACCCCATAACATAGGAGTTTTCTTATTGATAGATCTACTCTTACAAAGTCTAGATTTTCCTTCTAAATTGAAGCCTTTAGGAAAGAAGGTATGTAAAGTTCGCATCCAAAATAACTCCCTAGGCAAAGCTGCTTTGTAAAACTCTTTAGAGTTTCTAAAATTACCTTCTATGTGTTCAATCGGAAAACAACGAAACAATTCAAAACCATATTTTGCTATGGATGCATAAAGAGGTTTTACTTTTTAAATTAAAATTCTTTTGGAATGAATTTTCCTAGCTTCTCTAACATGCTCTTGAAAACGAATAAATGCAGTCCTAAAAGTTTGACCAACATATAAAAATGAACTATCTTAAATATTATAGATCACATAAATGACTTGTGAACAATGAATTGGACTTAATGGATTATCTTCATGCAAATGCTTTTTTCTTAAACGCCTTAAACGAAGAAGAGCTTTTATTGAATTATTAGTGTAATGAGTATTAACTAAGGCCGTTTTGAAAGAAGACCAATGAATATGACCATTATCTAAGCAATGCAAAGAATTTAAATTAGATCTAGCTAAGAATTTGAACCTTTCTCTTCCACTACTATAAACACGAAGAGGTTGAATCACGTACCTGGTCAAAATTGGAACTCGAAGTCGCTGAATAAGTATTATGAAATATGTGTATAGTCAGGTCAAAAAATCAGATCAACGCCTGCCTGTAGGCCAAAGATCCTAGGTTAGAGAAAGTGCTAACCACACTCCCCATTTGTGTAGTAGGACTACTGCCAAGCAGTGGGGCCCTTAAATAAGGTTGGTTGTTACACTTGAGAGATCATCAACGAAACGTGCAATCAAGTGCCCGTGATCCTTTGCTAGAATCATTACTTTACTTCCTCTGCCACAAAAAATTGTTCATAAAAACACACAGAGAACCCTTGGTCTAAAAGACGCACTTTTTTTTTTAATCAAAAAATAAAAAATATATATAAAAACAAAAAATAAATAAAGCAAACCTACCAAATAAAAGGGAAGAAACAAAGGAAAGAGAGAGAAGGAAAAAATAAAATTAAACTATAAATAAAGAGTGAAAAAAAAGGAAAAAAAGGGGAAGAAAAAAAAAACCCACACAAAATACCTTATGATTAACCCACACAGTGTTCTCCTTTTTTATTGAATTTACTAATGATTAATTTGAACACATGAAAAGAAGAAGAACCATAAATGAACTTGTTACGAAGTAAGAAAGTCCTTACCTTCTTTGAAACTTTCTTGAACAAATACCCTCTTTGAACAAGCAAAGAGATTAGTTGACAACACTGAACTAGAAAAAAACATAGACGAGAAAATCTAAACAATTGAGAGCAAATAACGCCGTACTTTGCTAAATGAGAAATATTTGAATCAATATGAGGCATACGTATCACGTTAATGCTAGCAAATTCCGGTTCTAATCTTTTATCATAAATGTCTACTTCCAAACCAAAAGGAGACTGAAATATTTTTCGATCTATAAAAGCACAAGAATCACCATGTGAAGTACAATTCAGCTCACAAAACGTTTTGGGATAAATACCACCACCAAAAGCATCATTGTCTAAATACATAAAATCTTGAAAAAAACTAAAATCAGGAAGAAACAGATCATCTACAAAGTGTCTAATATTAGAAAGTTTGTGTATAATGATAGGACAGGTATTAGCTAAAACAAGCCTGTCCATAAATTCAAATTCATAAGTAAAAAGATAAAAATTAGCAAGACAGACAGCACAATTTGTACCCATATGAATTCCAATACATTGTTTGAATAAAGTATCACCAACTAAAATATACAAGTTTTCTAAAAGAAAATCTAACCAAAGAAGAATATTGGTTTCATCTACTATTCCAATGTAGCGTTTCCTTTTACTATCTATATCTACAGACTTGGATTTCAACCATAAATAATCAAAATGTAATGCAGATTTTTCTACCAAAAGAGCCTTACATCTATCTTTGGTGAATTTAAAAGAGAAAACTTTCCTAACTAAAGAAGAAATCCTATGTTTTAAATCATTCAAATCTAACTTTGCATACAAAGTGGTGACGTCAAAAGTTTGAAGCCCCAAAGGAACAGGTTTTTCTTCTATAGTTCTTGAAGAGTTGAGAGACTTTATTACAGGAATAACACCTAGAGAATTATCTAAGATCCAACTAGAGGAAGTTGGCACATCTACATCTTTGAGTAATTCCTTCCAAATATCGTGAATAGTAGGTAAAATGGCTTTAAAACAATTGCTTAACCATTTGGAAACATCCGTGAGAGAAGTATTACAAGATGCAGCTATAAATCTAGGTTTGATGGGGTTCTTATGGAATTTCCAAACTATATATAAAAATGGTAAATTTTGATCTAATTTGAAACCATAAGATTTACAAATCTTGATGACTTCAACTAACTTCTCTAAAAGAAACATTGCAAAATTGATATGTAGAGGAGTGAGTTTCTTTCATAAGACACTCTACATAAAACTTTTTACAAGTAAAAACAAAATTATTTGGACATTGTATGTATATGTATTATATATATATGTATATATATATATATATTATATATATATATATGTATATATGTATATATAGATATGTATATATATACATATACATATATAATATACCACAGATATATATATATATATATAATATATTATACAGATATCTATATATATATATAGATATATGTATATATTAATCTAATATAGGATATATATTATAATATATATATATATATATATATATATATATTATATATATATATATTATCTATATATATATTATATATATATATATATTAGATATATATATATACATTATATCATATATATATATATATATATGTATATATATATATATATATTATTATAATATATACGTATATATATATATATATATATA
>CM035416.1:148810317-148812817 GCA_020310875.1 Ceratopteris richardii | reverse complement strand
CTACTGAACCTCCACTTTTCTGAAGATCATCTGGAGACTTTTCATCATCAGGTTTTTTGGATGGAGTTTGTGTGAGTGAGAATTTGCTGAATTCATTCCCGCACACAGGCATACTATGCTCATATCCTGACTGGTATGTTGCAGCTGGAGGAGACGTGCTTATAATTCCTGGATTTGCAACACTTGTATATGAACTAGGAATTGTAGGAAAACCCATTATATCATCAAGTACAAGGCTCAAATCCGCCTCATGTCTAGCCCAAGAACTGTCCTCAGAACTAAGAGAAGGAGGCCGTGAATAACCAGTACCTGCATAATCTGCTGTGTTCCAAAACATGACACCAGCACCAAAATATTGATTGTAATCTCCCTCACCACGAGTTTCCATGTCTAGCAAATGCCGTTCACTTTCTTCCTCCGAGATGACATAGCCTTCATCAAAATCACCTGAAAAGAAATTTGATTCTTCATAGTCGGTATCATATGGTGTTCTATCATCTTGTCTCACTTCATCTTGACCCCTGGCAAACACATTTAAATCATGAGTAGGAAAAGGTAGGGGAAAAGCAGGTTGTAGTATGGCACTCTCATCTCTTAGTCCATACTGAAAGTTTCTGTTTGAGACATAACCAGAAGAATACATTGGAGCACACTCTGAGGACTTCAAATTGCAATGAATATTATTATTCCACTTGTGACTTGAAATGGAACCTGACTGGACTTTCAAGAGAGGATTCCTCAAAGCCACAAAAGAAGCCGGCAATCTTTGCTGCCAGTTTCTGCCTACATCTAAATGTAGCCTTTCAGTGGCCGGAGAGATGACATGGGACCTCCCCCTTGGAACATGAACTTGGAATGTGCCAGGCCATTCATGTGCTGTACTGAAGCGAACTGCTGAATTTTTAGGGTTGATAGTGTGACATTTTACACTTTCCAGATACTTCTCTTGTGATGGAAGAGATGAAATGAATGATTTTGATTTATCAAATGTGTGAGAGAACCTCTTTGGTGGAGAGAGAGATTGAGTATCACTGACTTCAAAATTAGAAGGCACTTTATCCAGACTAGCACTCCATCTCTTTGCTGGTCTCTGTAAATCTACATCCATTATTTTTTTCGGCTCACCTTGAACACATTCTCCAGCAGAGGATATCACTTCCCTTAGCATGTCTCCTTCCAAAGGGTGGAATTTGTCCATCTCCTCAGTTGGAATGACCCCTATTTTTTCATCTGACATGGAAGCTTGGTCTACTTTTTCTGCAGATTGTACACGATCATAAGGCTCAACAATATTAGCATTGCTTAGATAGCACTCATCTGATTTCATGCACTGAGAGATTGCATCATATTTCAGTGCAGGATGATCATCCACTGTGAATGATTCAGAAGCAGATGGTTTAGACATAATATGATCTGCAGATGATGAGAAGGTAACGATGCCTGCAGTCTGCTTTGCTTCTGATTCCTCAATACATAATGTAACAGCAGCACAAACTCCAGATGAGGAAAAATTAACAACATCTGAAGACTGATTACATGGGGCTTTCAGTTCCTCGGTACATGTGGGGCCACAGCTTAGGTTTACTTCATCACTTGCAACTGTTAGAGGAGCCCCACTGGATTCCTTTGATTTCTCTCTGGTGTGCCTCTTTTTCTTATTTGTTTTACACTTTTCAACTTTGACTTTTTCTGGCTTCTCATGCTCATTTTCAAACATTTTTGGACTATGGATAACCGTATTAAGCATCTCCTGCCACCAAGAAAGCAGAACTATTGTTATATTAAGCAGTCTCATATACGAAGTATCACAAGCTTTACACTTCAAAGACGAAACTTTAACAGAAGTGATTATATCCAGTAGAAACATAACAGCCACAAGGAATGGCCAAAACATGAGATAATACCTCGCAACCAGTGTTCACCTTCCTGCTACTTTGTCCAGAACTCTTCTTACTCTTTTTCTTTTTATTTTCTCTTTTTGCACTTTGTTGAGAAGCTTTGTCTGTGCAGATTTCACCCTTCAGAAGTTCTAACTCCATCAATTTTATCATCACTTCATACAATACAAGGGATACATCCCTCATTATTCTGTTTGGCAGTGTATCTGCAGACTCTAAATCACTACACAGGCTCACTTTTAAGTCTATTGCATGAGAACCTTCTGAACAATCAATCAATGCTGGTTGCAACTTTGAAGAAACGAGGTTCTGTAGTGCACACAATCCAACAATCTGTGAATCAAAGGTATTATCCTTTCCAGAAATCTGTCCAGTGCTGTGGCAAATATCACGGGTTCCCAATGAAGTCCTTTTAAATATCTCTCGCAATCCCATGGCTAATCCTATATTCCTAGAAGAATGCAAAGATTGCATAGCCTGTAAGCATTGATAAAAAGAATTCTCAATAGCAGCAATTTGCACAGCCGTAACAATAAACATGGAGACATTATTAATTTACACTGTCAATGCAAGGAATAAAAGTGACTTGCAGGTGCAAATTA
>CM035416.1:148662817-148802817 GCA_020310875.1 Ceratopteris richardii | reverse complement strand
GGAAGATTTGCTTTACTACTTTCTAATGTAACACTGTTCGAACTTGCATGAACCTTGATACTTGAGAAACTGCAAATTGTATATCAGGACGTGTATTACAAATATAAATCAAGCATCCAATTGCTTGACAATATAAAGTAGCATCAAATGATTCTGCATTTGCTACCATCTACAAAGACGCGTTCTGATCCATAGGTGTTTGCATAGGTTTAGAATCACTCATCTGAAACCTCTCTAAAAGTTTCTCAATGTACTTCTGTTGTGTCATATAGATACACTCATCCTTAAACAAAAACTGAATCCCAAGATAATAATGCAAGATTCCCAAATCATTCACATCAAATGTTTGCTTCAATTGTTCTTTGAATATCTACAAATCTTCATCTCTGGGACCTGTGATTATAATATCATCCACATAAATAATTGCTATAATCATCATACCTGGTTCAGCTTTGACATAAAGAGTTGGAGCTTCATCTGAGTTATGGAAATCAATGGATAAAAGATATGTGTGTATCTTTTCATACCATGCTCTAGGTGCCTGTTTTAAGCCATACAAAGCTTTTATAAACTTACATACCAAATGTTCTTTACCTTTCTCTTCAAAACCTTCTGGCTGCTCAATATACACATCCTCATGTAAATCACCATTTAGAAAAGCAATCTTTATGTTAAGTAGATATACATTCCTACCAAAATGTGCTTCTAAAGCAAGTATTGACCTAATAACAATCATCCTAGACGTAGGAAAACTTACATGATCTTTTTGTTGTTGTTGTCTAGTCTGACTCCTTGTTCTTCCTGTAAAAGTCTTTATACCACTATCTTTCCAAGTCTGATATAACCATGTAGGTGTATCCTTAAATAGTGGTAATACTCTTTCTGACCCTTCAGCTTCCACAGGTTCTCGAACTTGTCCTTCTGAGTACTAGGACTTTCTGGAACTCTAGTACTTTCTTCAATTTCTGGAACCAAAGTCTCATGTGGAACTGACTCTGTAGAAGGTTGTGAAATTCCTCTTTCTTCAACTCTTTCTTGAATCCTAGGAATTTTAACTCCCTCCTCATATGGCTGAACATGTACATCCAAATTCCTTCTAAAAAATCGATAGTCATTTTCACTAATGAACTCTGGAATCTCTGCTTCTTTACTTTCAGCAATATAAGCATTACGTGAAAGAATAACTTCACCTGTTTCTGGAACATAAAACCTGTATCCTTTGCTCTCAACAGGATATCCAATAAAAACAGCTTTCTTTGCCTTTACATCTAGTTTGCCTCAATCCTTTTTCTCAACATGTACATAAGAAAGTGATCCGAATACCCTGAAGTAACTCACATTAGGTTTTCTACCATAATAAGCTTCATAAGGTGTGATTACCTTTAAAGCTTTTGTAGATGACCTGTTCAAAATGTGATTAGCTGTATGTACTGCATCAAACCAGAATTTTGGTGAAAGCTTTTTGATGCCATCATGCTCCGCATCATCTCAATAAGTACTCTATTCTTTCTTTCTGCAACACCATTGTGCTCAGGAGTATAAGCAATAGTAAGGTGTCGAGTAATACCTTTCTTATCAAGAAATGTCTGGAACTCATTTGACAAGTATTCTCCACCTCTATCACTTCTGAGAATCTCGATAGTTTCCTGACTTTCATTTTCAACCATAGCTACAAATTTCTTGAACTTAAGTGTTGATATATTTAGGTAGTGATGTGTGTGAACACTCTAGGACCGCCGGGGCACTTTTTTCCCTCTTTAGGAGGTTTTTTTCCCCCGGCTTGTATATACGCCTATTGCCCTAATGGGCTACTTATCTTTGTACATTCTCTAGTAATACATTCAGTATTGTGTGTTTGTGCTCCAAGCTTCTTCTTCTTCCTTGTGCTGTTCGCGTGCTTCTGCAGACGTCTATCTCCAACAATTGGTATCAGAGCAGGTCATCGCTTCTTCTAGGGCGCCGTCGACACTCCTCCGTTTGCAGTCTCAGATTCGCACGAAATTTGGTGAGCATACTCAGGGTGTTTCCGAGATCAAAACTGCTTCGTTTTGTGGTGCCGAAATCGCGATCTGAGCTCGTTTCGGCCTCCGAACGCACTATCGCAGCGCTTGTGCAGGCTATTTCGTCCTTTTGTGCCAAAGATATATACCAGTTTCTGTTCGCCAGTTTAAGCGTCTCGAAGTCTGCTACAGGTCTAGCAGAACTCGTCTGGGCAGTTCCGTTCAACTTTTTGAGCTACAGTCAATTCAATTTTCTGCATCAAGGTATTTTAGTCACCGGCCATGGCTGAAAGCAGTGATGTATTCCGTATGTTGGCTGTTGAGGATAAGTTGGATGGTACCAACTACCCATTATAGGCTTATATGATGCGACATGTACTGGTTGCAAAAGGACTGTGGAACATTGTGCAGGGTGTTGAAAGACGTCCTGTTACACCTGCGACTACAGGTACTACAAATACAGGTGCTGGAGGTACTGGAGCTGATGAAGATGGTGTCGAAGATGATATTCCGCAGATTCCTGTTCGTGCTGTTGTTTCTGTTGCACCTACTGCAGAGCAGATTCGTTGGGATGGCAGAGATGCCCAGGCACATGCATTGATAGCCTTGTCTGTCAAACGTGCCATTATTCCTCACATTCGCTCTTGCAAAAAATCAGAAAAGCAGAAATTGTTCTGCAAGTACTGTAAAGGAAATGATCATATTATAAAGAACTGTCCAAAATTGGCTGCTAAAGAGGCAAAGAAGAAAGAGGATGGAATGGTTGTTGCAGAGGCCTCTACACCAAAAACAGAGTCTGCAAATCTTGTGCAGGAAGAAGAATGGGCGTTTACTACTGTCTGCAGTTTTGACCCATCTTCTCATGATCAGTGCATGTCTGCAGTAGACTCAGATGTTTGGTACTTTGACAGTGTGGCGACCAAACATATTACCTCGCAGCGCAGTTTCTTCTCTTCACTCGAGCCTGCCCCTACAGGGAATACTGTCACATGCGCCAATAACTCCTCTTATCCTGTTATGGGAGTTGGTAAGATCATTCTGACTACTACTGATGGTAGTTCTTTCACTTTGTCAGATGCTTTATTTGTGCAAGGGATCAAAAAGAACCTGTTATCAGTTTCTGCATTAGCCAAGATTGGCTTGGTTGTGAAATTCGTTGATGACAGGTGTACAGTCCATGATCTCTCAAATGGTGATGTGATTATTGCTTCTGGCATCTTATGTCGTGGGTTGTATAAGCTCATAGACTATGAAAGATCTGTGAATGATTCGGCATGTGCAGTTCATGATTCTCAGGCTATGTCAGATGCAAAGCTTTGGCATGCACGCTTTGGTCATCTGAATTTTGCTAGTTTGTTACTCCTACAGAAATCTGAAATGGTGTCCTCTTTGCCCAAACTTGAGGCACCTGGAAAACATGTTTGTGAAGGCTGTATTTTGGGCAAAATGCAGCGTTCTTCCTTTCCAAAAGATGGTTCAGTTCGGGCTACGCAGAAATTGCAGCTTGTACATAGTGATGTCTGTGGTCCTATGCAGACACCCTCCTTTGGAAATTACCTTTACTTCGTGACTTTCATTGATGATTTTTCCAGGCATGCATGGGTATATCCACTCAAAGCAAAGTCCGAAGTGTTCATGTGCTTCAAACAGTTTTTGGTTTTGGCTGAAAATCTGTCAGCATGTAAAATGGGCACCCTCCGTTCTGATCGAGGGGGGGAATATATGTCTTCAGATTTTAATGCATTTCTGGAACGTGGGATAAAACAGCAGTGTACAGTACCGTATACACCTCAACAGAATGGAGTTGCTGAACGAAAGAACAGGTCACTCATGGAGATGGCGAGGTGCATGGTCAAAAGTCAGGCTTTACCACATAGTTTCTGGCTTGAGGCTGTCATGTGTGCAGCATATGTACTGAACAGGTGTCCCACTAAAGCGTTGCAGTCTATCACTCCATATGAGGCTTGGCATGACCGCAAGCCATCTGTTGCTCATCTGCGTGTTTTTGGTTGTTTGGCATATGCATTAGTGCCTGAACAACATCGCAGAAAATTGGATGATAAGGAAGTAAAATGTATTTTTGTTGGGTACAGTTCTGAAAGTAAAGGCTATCGTCTGTATCATCCACAGACTAAACGCATTCTGGTTAGCCGTGATGTTGTCTTTGTGGAAGATGCTATTCAGCCATTGCTTTCATGTACTAAGGAGACATCTGTTATCTCCAAAGACATGTATGATACTTTGATGCCTCTTTTTACAGGTGGACAGGCTAGTGCTGGTCCTAATGAGGCAACTTCTCAGCCTTTGCAGGTTTCATATGATGATGCAGATCATTCCATTTCTGATGCAGATTTACATGATGCACTTGCTGATGAGAGAGCTTATATTGAGCAGGCAAAAACTATGCCAAAATGGCTGGTGCAGACTTTGCGTGACAGCAAATTAGATGCACCTTTGTCATATCGTACTCGTTCAGGCTCTCATAGTGCCTCCTTTGCATCAGATTGCTATGCTATGGCTGCATCTAGTCTCTGTGATGAGAATGAGCCTGTTTCTTTTGATGAAGCACAGAATTCAAAAAATTGGATGGCTGCTATGCAATCTGAATATGATGCTATAATGAAGAATGGTACATGGTCCTTATGTGACTTGCCTCTTGGCAAGAAGGCCATTGGCACTAAGTGGGTATACAAGCTGAAGCGTAAACCTGATGGTACCGTTGACAGGTATAAGGCTAGGCTTGTTGCAAAGGGTTATGCGCAGGAAAGAGGCATTGATTTTGATGAGACCTTTGCACCTACATGCCGTATGACTACTGTTCGGAGCATTTGTGCACTTGCAGCCCATCATGGTTGGAATGTACATCAGTTGGACATTAAAACAGCATTTCTGAATGGTGACTTGCATGAAGAAGTTGTTGAAGTTAGACGTCTGCAGAAGCACGCGAACAGCACAAGGAAGAAGAAGAAGCTTGGAGCACAACACACAAGACTGAATGTATTACTAGAGAATGTACAAAGATAAGTAGCCCATTAGGGCAATAGGCGTATATACAAGCCGGGGGAAAAAAAAACCTCCTAAAGAGGGAAAAAAGTGCCCCGGCGGTCCTAGAGTGTTCACACACATCACTACCTAAATATATCAACAAATCCCCCCTGGGAGTGATGCGGTGAACAAGGAGCTGGCACTCATGTATAAGGAAGTGCCGAGCTATGTGGAAATCACTCCACAAAAGGAAGTAAGCCCAAAGCTTTGCGGAAAGCTTCAAACTTCTCCCTAGGCAGAGCCTTCGTGAAGAGGTCTGCAATGTTCTCCTGCGTGGGCACATATGCCAAGCTGATCTCCCAGCAGAGAACCTCTCCCTGACATAGTGATAATGCACCTCAATGTGCTTAGTGCGAGCATGGAACACAGGGTTCCTCGCAACTGCCAATGCGCTCTGACTGTCAGTGAAGATGGTGGTGGCAGAAGACTGGCAAACACCCAAATCAGCCATAAGGCGTCTGAGCCACACACACTCAACAGTCGCTGTGAAAGCTGCCCTATACTCAGCCTCACAACTGGAAGTGGCCACAGTAGGCTGCTTCTTGCTCAACCAAGATATACATGAGCTACCAAGCATGAAGCAAAAACCACTGGTGGACACACGAGTGTCATAGCAACCAGCCCAATCTGAGTCAGAAAAAGCATGCAAATCTGGCGGTGGTGATCCCCCCTTGGGATAAAACAACCCAAGTAGCCGAGTACCACTCAAGTAGCGAAAGATGCGCTTAACCGCTTTCCAATGCGTGACTCCTGGGCAATGCATAAACCTGCTCATCTGTGAGACAGCAAACTGAATATCTGGCCGAGTAATGCATAAGTAAATCAAGCATCCAACAGCCTGCTGATAGAGAACAGCATCAAATGCATCTCCAGCATCATGAAGACTCAATCGTAAACCTGTCTCCATAGGAGTGGCAATAGGCTTACAGTCTTCAAGGCCAAAACGCTGCAATAATGTGTCAATATATTTCGTTTGACACAAAGCCATTCCACCATCAACTTGCATAAACTGAATGCCCAAATAGTGATGCAAATGCCCCAAATCAGACATCTCAAATGAGGCATGCAAATCAGCCTTGAAATCAGCAATATGCTTCTCAAGAGGACCAGTGAGCAGCATGTCATCTACATAGACAACAATGATCAGAAGCACATCATTAGCACGCTTAACATATAAGGTGCTTTCAGTTGGACTGTTCTCAAAACCATGTGCAATCAGATAGGCATGTATCTTCTCATACCAAGCACGTGGTGCTTGCTTTAAACCAGACGCCTTCTTTAACCTGCACACCTCGTTTTCATGCCCTTTCTGCACAAAGCCACGGGGCTGAAAAACATACACTTCTTCATGCAAGTCACCATTCAGAAATGCTGTTTTAATGTCCAACTGATGTACATTCCAACCATGATGGGCTGCAAGTGCACAAATGCTCCGAACAGTAGTCATACGGCATGTAGGTGCAAAGGTCTCATCAAAATCAATGCCTCTTTCCTGCGCATAACCCTTTGCAACAAGCCTAGCCTTATACCTGTCAACTGTACCATCAGGTTTACGCTTCAGCTTGTATACCCACTTAGTGCCAATGGCCTTCTTGCCAGGAGGCAAGTCACATAAAGACCATGTACCATTCTTCATTATAGCATCATATTCAGATTGCATAGCAGCCATCCAATTTTCTGAATTTTGTGCTTCATCAAAAGAAACAGGCTCATTCTCATCACAGAGACTAGATGCAGCCATAGCATAGCAATCTGATGCAAAGGAGGTACTATGAGAGCCTGAACGAGTACGATATGACAAAGGTGCATCTAATTTGCTGTCACGCAAAGTCTGCACCAGCCATTTTGGCATAGTTTTTGCCTGTTCAATATCAGCTCTCTCATCAACAAGTGCATCATGTAAATCTGCATCAGAAATGGAATGATCTGCATCATCATATGAAACCTGCAAAGGCTGAGAAGTTGCCTCATTAGGACCAGCACTAGCCTGTCCACCTGTAAAAAGAGGCATCAAAGTATCATACATGTCTTTGGAGCTAACAGATGTCTCCATTCTGTTGAGGTGTATACGGCACTGTACACTGGTGTTTTATCCCACGTTCAGCCAGAAATGCATTAAAATCTGAAGACATATATTCCCCCCCTCGATCAGAACGGAGGGTGCCCATTTTACATGCTGACAGATTTTCAGCCAAAACCAAAAACTGTTTGAAGCACATGAACACTTCGGACTTTGCTTTGAGTGGGTATACCCATGCATGCCTGGAAAAATCATCAATGAAAGTCACGAAGTAAAGGTAATTTCCAAAAGAGGGTGTCTGCATAGGACCACAGACATCACTATGTACAAGCTGCAATTTCTGCATAGCCCGAACTGAACCATCTTTTGGAAAGGAAGAACGCTGCATTTTGCCCAAAATACAGCCTTCACAAACATGTTTTCCAGGTGCCTCAAGTTTGGGCAAAGAAGACACCATTTCAGATTTCTGCAAGCGTAACAAACTAGCAAAATTCAGATGACCAAAGCGTGCATGCCAAAGCTTTGCATCTGACATAGCCTGAGAATCATGAACTGCACATGCCGAATCATTCACAGATCTTTCATAGTCTATGAGCTTATACAGCCCACGACATAAAATGCAAGAAGCAATAATCACATCGCCATTTGAGAGATCATGGACTGTACACCTGTCATCAACGAATTTCACAACCAAGCCAATCTTGGCTAATGCAGAACTGATAACAGGTTCTTTTTGATCCCTGGCACAAATAAAGCATCTGACAAAGTGAAAGAACTACCATCAGCAGTAGTCAAAATGATCTTACCAACTCCCATAACAGGATAAGAGGAGTTATTGGCGCATGTGACAGTATTCCCTGTAGGGGCAGGCTCGAGTGAAGAGAAGAAACTGCACTGCGAGGTAATATGTTTGGTCGCCCCACTGTCAAAGTACCAAACATCTGAGTCTACTGCAGACATGCACTGATCATGAGAAGATGGGTCAAAACTGCAGACAGTAGTAAACGCCCATTCTTCTTCCTGCACAAGATTTGCAGACTCTGTTTTTGGTGTAGAGGCCTCTGCAACAACCATTCCAGCCTCTTTCTTCTTTGCCTCTTTAGCAGCCAGTTTTGGATAGTTCTTTATAATATGATCATTTCCTTTACAGTACTTGCAGAACAATTTCTGCTTTTCTGATTTCTTCTCATCTTTATCCTGGTTCTTCGATTGTGCAGCATTTGCAGATTTCTGCTTACTAGTAGAAGAGCTCCATTTTCCTTTGCCCTTCTGACTAGCCAGGAAAGCTTGATCTGCAACACGCATAACGGACCTGTTCTGCCTGGACTGATCTTCCTGCAACAGAAGATAGACTAATTCCTCAAATGACAAGGCATTCGGATTGCCTTTCATCATCAACCGAAGAGTAGAGGCAAAACTCTGATATGAATCAGGAAGGCCATTCAGAACGGTCTGCACAAGTGAGCTATCTGGTATAACCTCATCAGCAGAAATCAATTGTTCCTTCAGGTCTTTGATCTTTGTAAGAAAACTGTCCATAGAATCACCTTCATTCATGTGCTCACTCTCCAACTGTTTTCGGAGGTAAGCAACACGAGCCTCATTCCTAGCCTGGTACAAAGTGGTAAGTGTATCCCAAGCATCCTTTGCTGTTCTACAAGAGCGAATGTGAGGGATAATGGCACGTTTGACAGACAAAGCTATCAATGCATGTGCCTGGGCATCTCTGCCATCCCAACGAATCTGCTCTGTAGTAGGTGCAACAGAAACAGAAGCACGAACAGGAATCTGCGGAATATCATCTTCGACACCATCTTCATCAGCTCCAACACCTGTATTTGCAGTACCTGTCGTTACAGGTGTAACAGGACGTCTTTCAACACCCTGCACAATGTTCCACAATCCTTTTGCAACCAGTACATGTCGCATCATATAAGCCCATAATGGGTAGTTGGTACCATCCAACTTATCCTCAACAGCCAACATACGGAATACATCACTGCTTTCAGCCATGGCCGGTGACTAAAATACCTTGATGCAGAAAATTGACTGTATCTCAAAAAGTTGAACGGAACTGCCCAGACGAGTTCTGCTAGACCTGTAGCAGACTTCGAGACGCTTAAACTGGTGAACAGAAACTGGTATATACCTTTGGCACAAAAGGACGAAATAGCCTGCACAAGCGCTGCGATAGTGCGTTCGGAGGCCGAAACGAGCTCAGATCGCGATTTCAGCACCACAAAGCAAAGCTGTTTTGATCTAGGAAACACCCTGAGTATGCTCACCAAATTTCATGCGAATCTGAGACTGCAAACGGAGGAGTGTCGACGGCGCCCTAGAAGAAGCAACGACCTGCTCTGATACCAATTGTTGGAGTTAGACGTCTGCAGAAGCACGCGAACAGCACAAGGAAGAAGAAGAAGCTTGGAGCACAACACACAAGACTGAATGTATTACTAGAGAATGTACAAAGATAAGTAGCCCATTAGGGCAATAGGCGTATATACAAGCCGGGGGAAAAAAAACCTCCTAAAGAGGGAAAAAAGTGCCCCGACGGTCCTAGAGTGTTCACACACATCACTACCTAAATATATCAACAGAAGTGTATGTTTTTCAGCCCCGTGGCTTTGTGCAGAAAGGGCATGAAAACCAGGTTTGCAGGTTAAAGAAGGCATTATATGGTTTAAAGCAAGCACCACGTGCTTGGTATGAGAAGATACATGCCTATGTGATTGCACATGGTTTTGAGAACAGTCCAACTGAAAGCACCTTATATGTTGAACGTGCTAATGATGTGCTTCTGATCATTGTTGTCTATGTTGATGACATGCTGCTCACTGGTCCTATTGAGACACATATTGCTGATTTTAAGGCTGATTTGCATGCCTCATTTGAGATGTCTGATTTGGGGCATTTGCATCACTATTTGGGCATTCAGTTTATGCACGTTGATGGTGGAATGGCTTTGTGTCAAACGAAATATATTGACACATTATTGCAGCGTTTTGGCCTTGAAGACTATAAGCCTATTGCCACTCCTATGGAGACAGGTTTACGATTGAGTCTTCATGATGCTGGAGATGCATTTGATGCTGTTCTCTATCAGCAGGCCGTTGGATGCTTGATTTACTTATGCATTACTCGACCAGATATTCAGTTTGCTGTCTCACAGATGAGCAGGTTTATGCATTGCCCAGGAGTCACGCATTGGAAAGCGGTTAAGCGCATCTTTCGCTACTTGAGTGGTACTCGGCTACTTGGGTTGTTTTATCCCAAGGGGGGATCACTACCGCCAGATTTGCATGCTTTTTCTGACTCAGATTGGGCTGGTTGCTATGACACTCGTGTGTCCACCAGTGGTTTTTGCTTCATGCTTGGTAGCTCATGTATATCTTGGTTGAGCAAGAAGCAGCCTACTGTGGCCACTTCAAGTTGTGAGGCTGAGTATAGGGCACCTTTCACAGCGACTGTTGAGTGTGTGTGGCTCAGACGCCTTATGGCTGATTTGGGTGTTGGCCAGTCTTCTGCCACCACCATCTTCACTGACAGTCAGAGCGCATTGGCAGTTGAGAGGAACCCTGTGTTCCATGCTCGCACTAAGCACATTGAGGTGCATTATCACTATGTCAGGGAGAGGTTCTCTGCTGGGGAGATCAGCTTGGCATATGTGCCCACGCAGGAGAACATTGCAGACCTTTTCACGAAGGCTCTGCCTAGGGAGAAGTTTGAAGCTTTTCGCAAAGCTTTGGGCTTACTTCCTTTTGTGGAGTGATTTCCACATAGCTTGGCACTTCCTTATACATGAGTGCCAGCTCCTTGTTCACCGCATCACTCCCAGGGGGGATTTGTTGATATATTTAGGTAGTGATGTGTGTGAACACTCTAGGACCGCCGGGGCACTTTTTTCCCTCTTTAGGAGGTTTTTTTCCCCGGCTTGTATATACGCCTATTGCCCTAATGGGCTACTTATCTTTGTACATTCTCTAGTAATACATTCAGTATTGTGTGTTTGTGCTCCAAGCTTCTTCTTCTTCCTTGTGCTGTTCGCGTGCTTCTGCAGACGTCTATCTCCAACATTAAGACCATAGATCCATAAGTATCTCGTAAAATCATCAACGAATAGAACAAAATACCTGAAACCCTGAATAGAGTATGCTCTCATAGGTCCATTCACATCTGAATGAATAATCTGCAATTTCCTGGTAGCTGTAATATGACCATGTTTCTTGAAAGGTAGTTTATGCATCTTACCCATAGTTGCTATTCGTACGCGTACGAATATGTCCGTACGTATTTTTTATAGGGTACCGTACGGTACGAATTCGTACGTGTTCGTACGATTTTTTTTCCGAAAAAAAAAAGACCTAAAGTTTTTCGTTCGGTTCACTTTTGTTCACTTCAAAGTCTTGCGCTTTCGGGTATTTTCTACAGCCGCTCGCTCACGAGTCTACTACCATCTCCCATCTTCAAACACACATGTCACACACACACACTTAAGATTCCTCAAGCTCTAGCCTCTCTCAAGCTCTATCTCAAGCTCTATCAAGCTTTCTCAAGCTCGCTTCAAACCTTTCTCTTCTAGTTCAGCTTTAACCTTTCTCTAAGCAACATGGTGAGAGAAAAGCATGAGGCTTTTGATCTCCATTGTGTTGGGGTGGAGAAAGACACAAAGAAGTCCAATTCCCATCATTGGACTTGCAAATATTGTGGCAAGCGATACACAAGAGGGGCCACAAGGCTACTTCAACACATAAGCAAGCTTGGAGGGCAAGTGGCCGCATGCAAGGAAATTCCCGATCATATTGCATCCGAGATTAGGCAAAAAATGATGGGATCTCCTAGCACATTACCTACATCGGTAAGAGGATATGCAAGCCATTCTTCTCATGCAACGGTCTCTACTTCTTCACATGAAGAGGAGTCACATTTTCATGACTCAAATGTTGGTTCATCCTCACAATCACCATTACAAAGGGAGTCACAATCAATGAGGCAAAGTGGATTAGGGCAAGCTCCCGGGCATGTAAGGTCCTCTCTCACATGGATCAAAGAGAAACAAAAGATAGCCGACATAGAGATTGCAAGAACGGTAATTATGGAAAATCTCTCATTTAATCTTCTTAATTCAAACCAATGGAAGACTATGGTGAAAGCAATTAGTGAAGTGGGTCCATGCCAAGGATGGAGTGGACCTAGCTACTCCGATATGAGGACAACCAAGATTGATGAGGAGAAGAAAAGAATAGATCTCTCACTTTCCCCTATGCGTGAGAAATGGTTTAGGTATGGATGCACTATCCTCTCGGATGGATGGAGAGATAGAAAAAATAGAGGCATAATTAATATTCTTGTGTCATGCCCTATTGGTACTTTTTTCCTACGTGTCGTTGAGGTTGGAAAGAAGGGAAAGAAGACAACCGGAGTGTTCATCTATCGGCATATCAAGAAGGCCATTGAAGAAGTAAGTTTTAAATTTTTATTTTATTTTAATTTCATTTTGATATTTTGACACTAATTTATGGATTTTATGCATAGGTGGGTTCATCAAATGTAGTGCAAGTTGTCACCGATAATGCAAGCAATTGTAGGCATATTAACATGATTCACATTAATGATTAATCATTATACATAATACATATCATAAATGTATTTTACATTTGTATTTGGTATTTATGTGCAAATTGCAATTTGAATTTTGCATGTAATGATTCAAATTGCAAATTGCAATCATGCATACATGATGTATCATGTAATCATCATGCATCATGCATGATGCAATGAGATATATATCTCACATGTGGCATGTGTATTATAAATTATAATTTTCATCTCATAATTCATTTTTATTATTAAATTTTAATATTTAACCCTCTTTCTTTTTTTTTAGGCAACAATGAGAAGATGGACATGGATGCATCGGCCTATCCATGGGTTTGCAGGTTTATTGCATCCGGCATTCAAAAGCACCCGATTATATGATGATGTGGAGTTATTATCGGATCGTCTTCAATATATGTCACGTGTAGTTCCCACACATCTACATAATGACATGTTGGAGCAAATTAATTGTTATATGGATGAGAGGGGAAATCCTTCCTTTCTTTCTCCTACATGTTGGGATAGAGAATCAATGGTAAAACCACTCTTTTGGTGGCAAAATTTTGGTTTTGCATTCACTACATTATTCACATATGCTTTTAAAGTGTTATCTCAAGATTGCTCATCCGGTGCATGTGAGAGAAATTGGAGTGCTTTCTCTCTCATCCACACAAAGGTGAGGAATAGACTTAGTCCTCATCAAACGGAAAAGTTAATATATTGTCGTACAAATCTTAAGATGTTGCAAAATATCCCTAACATGGAGACTCTCAAACAAGTAAGTAGCTTTATCATTTGCTTCTTGCATAGAATTTCAGCTTTCAATGTTGTAGGCTTCTGTGTTATGCTAATTCATGTTTTGATTCTCTTTTTTGTTTAGGTGAATGTGGACAAAGCCTTCCGTGAAAGACACTCCTCTTCCATCACATGATGTGCCTCAAGATGAGGAAGAGCTTCTTTTTGCCGATCTATATAGAGAGCTTTGCTCTATAGATGTGAGGCAAACAAGGGGCCATAGCAGAGGAAGGGTCAGAGGAGTCCGTGGTCGTGGGAAGGGATTGATTATCCGGCGTGCATCAACCACTTCACACGGGGATGGAGCTAGCACTAGTCGAGCACCGGCTAGTACATACACGAGGAGGCAGAGGAGTACATTATCATCGTTGCAACCGCTTCTACTATCCCCGCATTTTGATGATGAGGGGAACCTTGTCAGTGATCCTCCCACACCACCATAATCTACTTATGAGATGACATCATCTGATTCTCTTGATGAGAATTCTGATGATAGTGATATTGATGAGATGGATGATGAGTGATTGATGTCACTTTATTGACACTCTATTGACATTGGACATTATGATGATTGATGATGTTTTTCATTGGCTTTTAGTTTTTTAGTATTTACTATTTATCACTCTAGACTTGTGACTTATCATCTTGTTATTTCATGTATTCTTAATTTCTTGGTGATGATTCATGAATCACGAATCACGATGATCATGTTTGAAACTTTGATATGATTTGAAGCTAGATTTATCATTTTGGTATGATGGTATCATGTAGAATCTAGATGTATGTAGTTACTAGTATGTACATGAATGAAGTTTGAAAATTGATAGCATGATTTTTGTTTTTAACTATTTACCACTGTGGACTTGTGACTTGTCATTTTGTTATTTATGATTTATCATTTATGTATGTATTCTTGCCAATTGGTGATGATTCATGAATCATGATGATCATGTTTGATGTGACTTGAAGTTTGATTTTATGTACTATCATGATTGAACATTGATGAGTCATGTATGATGTATGAAATTTGAACGAATGGTTTTTGTAATGATGAATGATGATTGATCATTGTAATTTGTAATGAATGAAATTTGATAGCATGGTTTTTGTTTTTAATGATGTTAGTAGTTACAAAGTACAACTTACATCATAGTACATACATGAATGATGTTAGTAGATACTACATACATGATATCCAATTCCCCGATACCACGAGTCACAACGATATCCCACATGATTAAATATAGCTAAATAAAGTTTTTAACCTTTATTTTGATGCATTATATTCATAAGCATGATCTTTATCATGTTAAAGATGAGATATATAATTTTTAGCATTAAAAAAAAGTCGTACCTTATGAACGTACGAATCCCGTATGGGAAGCCCCAAATCATAGGGTACGTACGTAGTACCGTACTAATACGTACCCTACTAATCGTACGGATAGTACCTTACTAACTATGATCTTACCTTCAAGACAACCTTCACATATATCTGAATAATCTGGTAGCTCGAATGAGGGTAAACTCTCGACCATGCCTCTGTCTTTGATATTCTTGAGAGCTCCAAAACTTATATGTCCAAATCTCTCATGCCATAGCTTCATATCTTCCACCGGTGACGAAGATTTGACCGCATATGCCTGACTGATTTTTGACAAAACAAAAATCTCTCCTCTATGCTCACCTTGCAAAATACACTTCTCTTCTTTGTGTGGCAAGATCTTACAAAGATCTCTCTCAAATACAACTTTAAAACCATCACATAATGCAAATATAGATAGCAGATTCTTCTTCATTTCAAGTACATATAAAACATATGAAATCTGAAAATTACCACCTTCTCTTGACTTTAGGGTTACCATACCTATTCCCACAACATCCAAATCATTGCCATCTGCAATAGTAACTCTTCTACCTATAGAATAGAAAAGAGAAGAAAACACATCTCCGCAACCTCTCATATGCTTTGTAGCACCTGAGTCAAATATCCAAGGATTTGCTGAAAGAACTTGTAAAGATCAAAAGCTACTTCCTCAATGGTGATACAGGCATAAGAATCACCTTGAGATTTCCCTTTTTTATCATCTTCTGCAACATTACATGCTTCCTTTTTCTTTTCTGCTACAATCCTTTTCTGACAAACTACTATAAAATGTCCTGGTTTCTTGCAATAGTGACATAATGCTTCCTTCTTCTTAGAAGACTTCTCTTTAGATGTAGTAGAAACAGAATCTGAAGTAGGTGAGAGGGACTTACTTTCCTTCTTGGATTACTTTTCCTTCTTATCCTTCTTCTTCTTTTTACCCTTTGATGAAGATAAAAGTGCTTCTACATTCTCTTCCATTCCCTTCAACTGATCTTCATCTTGAAGTAACAAGAACTCTTAACTCTTCAAATGTAACCTCTCTATCTCTTGTGGTAAGGGTAAGAGAGGTTATGAAAGACCGATATGAAACAGGAAGTGAATTAATCAGCGTATTTACCATTTCTTCATCAGATATCTCAACTCCTACATTTAGAAGTTGATCTCTCAAGTCAATGAGTCTCGTAATGTGGGTTTGAATTGACTCACAAGCTTTCATCCTTGTATTTGCTAGTTGTCTCCTCAAGTGAGCTTTCCTAGCAAAATTTCTGCTCTGAAAAAGATTCTCAAGCTTCAACCAAGCTTGTCTAGAACTTCTGCAAGACCTAATCTGTGGTCGAATATGCTTTTTGACACTCATTGCTATGAATGAGAGTGCTAAAGCATCTCTAGAATCCCATCTTGCCTGATCTTCAGTAGGAGGAACTCCGAGTAAAGATCTACCTGCGACTCTGGATGTAGAAGTAGTTACCTCTTCAGTTGGTTCTGTGATTGCAACTCCAGTACCTCTTGAAGCTGTTGTATCCCCTTCTTCGCCTTCTCATCTTGGTCTTGTTAAGGATCCATTGACGATACTCCATAAATCCTTTGTCACTAACAAATTCATCATCATGAAACTCCACATGGGATAATTAGAAGATCCATCCAACTTGTCCTCAATCTCAATTCTAATCTCACTCATCTTAACTAAGTGTGTATGTCAATTATGCTATGATACCAAGTGTTGGAATTTGGGGCCCCAGGATCTTTCCAATACTAAAAACCTTTGAGCATACACACTTAATTAATCAAGATGATAAGTGAGAGATAGAAAGAAAGAGATCTTGAGACAAGGATAGGGAACATAAGCAAGATGCTTACTCACTAAAAAATAGATGTCCAAATTACAACATGGGAGTACTACTCAACCATATGATGTGGTGCACTCACTAATGGAAGAATAGCCAAGAAGATGATGATACAAAATTCAGATTATGCTGTTATAATCTGAGTGTGTGTGAAGCGAATGGGCAACGAAGTGAAACTAACCTCACAAGAAAGTGCAACAAATCTGAAAATCAGCAAACCCTAATTCTGAAATTAGGGTTCAGAAACCCTAAAAACAGAATATAAGGCTAACTTACAAAAGATAGCTGCCACCACCTTGTAGAAGACTCCTTGCTCCAATAGAGTAGCCTCTCCTTCACCAAATCTTCACCTCCAAAGCTTCAAAACTCCAAAACTCTAGTTTGAGATTGTTAAGAAGTGTGCCCAAGTGCTCCCTTATATAGTTTTTGATGCTCCAATAAAGCTACAGCGAAAATCTTACCAAAAACTCAAATCATGAGTAATAAAGCTGCGATCGCTTTTTTTTAATGAGCTTTTCGTTGAAATTGGCTTTTCGTGGTTAATTAAAAAACCATCGCTAAAATTAGCCTAGCTTTAATGTGATCGCTGATTAAAGCTGCTTTTAGCCATTCTGACTTCATAACCTAGCTGATTTTGGGTTTGGTCCTTCCAAAAATGCTTTTCCTCCATTTTGAGCTAAATTAGGGTTTGACTTTTCTCCTTGTTCTGACCTCTGATGAAGAAATGAAGCATACCACTAGATAGCTCTCGCCAAACTCTATCTATCTAGCCTAAAAAAGTTTTACCCAAACTGTACAAAAAATGCTAAGTCCAAAATGTAGAATTGCTGGAATGTGGACCATATATATATATATATATATATATATATATATTTGTGTGTGTGAGAGTATACTCACGAGGAAGGAGATAAGGAAGAGAGCTTACTCACACACTCTTTCACTCAAAAGGAGTGCAAACATAAATTGAGGCAAGGAAGAATGATCTATTACATAAAAGGAATGTACAAGAATGACCTAAAACAACAATACGAAAAGTGCAATATATAAAGAATAGAACAAAAGGAAAATCCTAATGTTCCCCGCGAGGGGGCAAGAGAACAAATGTGCCATCACTCTCGGTAGATAAATCTAGTAAAGCTCAATGAAGTATCCCTTACGTATACTAGTGTGACCACTATAAATGAAAAACACTCCCCCCTGACCACTATACAATGTGATCCTGGATCATCACATGTTGAGCTTGATATCTCAACACTCCCCCTCAAGCTCAACGTCATGTCCTCTAATCCAAGCATCTTCCGAAACTTTTTCAACTTCTCAGCTCTAAATGTTTTAGTGAATATGTAAGCAAATCTATCCTAACATAAACAAGGTCAATATCACGTGCTAATACCTTTTCCTTGATGAAATGATAATGCACTTTTATGCTTTGTTCTAGCATGAAAAACAAGGTCCCGTGCTAATTCTGTGCAGCTAAGATTATCACAATAGATGGTGATAGGCTTTTTCACTTTCACACCTAAATCTACAAGTAGCATCTTTAGCCATGATGCTTCACATGTCGCCATTGCAGCACCTCTATACTCGGTCTCTGTACTCGACAAAGCAACAGTGGGTTGCTTCTTCCCGCTCCATGTAATAGCTGCACTTTGAAGTGAGAATAGAAAGCCACTAGTAGATCTTCTATCTGGAATACTACAAGCCCATACTACAAGCCCAATCTGCATCGGTGTATCCATGAACTTTCAATTCTATATCAGCTTCATAAAACAATGCATAATCCAAAGTAGCACTTACATATCGTAGAGTGCGTCTCAAAGCATCTAAGTGTGATTTCTTGGAACCTGCATAAATTGACTTTCAAGTTCAACAGTGTAGCTTAGATCATGCCTTGTAATTGTGAGATATATCAAACTTCCCACAATTTTCCTCTACATAGCATTTTCCAATGCTTCACGTGATGTAGTATCCAACTTCAAATTCTGATCTAATGGCATAGAAATTGGCTTACAATCATTCATACCATACTTTTGGAGCATACTCAAGGCATGTTGGCTTTGCGTCATCCATATGCCTGTTTCTGTATGTATAAACTCAATGCCCAAGAAATAGCGAAACACACCAAGGTCTTTCATGTCAAATTACAATCGTGATGCCACCATCACCTTTCCTTGCATATAGTGAATGATATGCATGTTGATATATTTAGGTAGTGATGTGTGTGAACACACTAGGACCGCAGGGGCACTTTTTTCCCTCTTTAGGAGGGTTTTTTCCCCCGGCTTGTAAATATGTCTATCGCCCTAACGGGTCACTTATCTTTGTACATTCTAGTGGTAATACATTTAGTATTGTGTGTTGTGCTCCAAGCTTCTTCTTCTTCTTCTTCTTCCTTGTGTTGTTCGTGTGCTTCCGCAGACCTCGAACTCCAACAATTGGTATCAGAACAGGTCGCCGCTTCATCTAGGGCATCGTCGAAACCACTCCAATCACCGTCTCTATTATATTGCAGGAAGATCGGTCTAGGCAGAACAGGTCCATTATGTGTGTCGCAGATCAAGCTTTCCTGGCTAGTCAGAAGGGCAAAGGTAAATGGAGCTCTTCTACTAGTAAGCAAAAATCTGCTAATTCTGCACAATCAAAGAAGGATGACAGAGATAAGACGAAAACAAAAAAGCAGAAATTGTTTTGAAAATACTATAAAGCAAATGATCATGTCATGAAGAATTGTCCCAAACTCGCTCCTAAAGAGGCAAGGAAGAAAGAGGCTCGAATGGTTGTTGGAGAGGCCTCTACACCCAAAACAGAGTCTACTAATCTTGTGCAGAATGAAAAATGGGCATTTACTACTGTTTGCAGTTTTGACCCATCTTCACATGAATAGTGTACGTTTGTAGTAGACTCAGATGTAAGGTACTCTGATAGTGGGGAAACCAAACATATTACCTCGCAGCGAAGTTTCTTCACTTCACTCGAGCCTTCCCCTACAGGAAATACTATTACATGCGCCAACAACTCCTCTTATCCTGTTATGGGAGTTTGTAAGATCATTTTGACTACTGCTGATGTCTTTTACATTGTCAGATTCTTTATTTATGCCAGGGATCAAGAAGACTTTGTTATCAGTTTCAGCTTTAGCCAAGATTGGCTTGGTTGTGAAATTTGTTGATAACAAATGTACAATTCATGATCTGTCAAATGGCGACGTCATTATTGCTTCTGGCATTTTATGGACTATGAAAAATCTGTGAATGATTTAGCATATGGAGTACATGATTCTCAGGCTATGTCATATGCAAAGCTTTGGCATGCACGCTTTGGTCATCTGAATTTTGCTAGTATGCTACGCCTGCAGAAATCTAAAATGGTGTCCTCTCTGCCCAAACTTGAGACACCGCGTAAACATGTTTGTGAAGGCTTCATTTTGGGCATCCCCATCATAAACACTATGTTCTGTAAAAATGAGGCACCAACGAACAAGAATAGATATCTAGAGGCATGTCCACACCAAAATACATTCATCACATAAATTTGGGAGCAATTTTAGGATTTGTGAGCAAAAACAAAATTCGGCACTTTTTCAAAGAACCCCATGATAAGGTTCGTACCGAATTGAACGAACCGGAAAATGGTACCAAAGGATAAGGTGCGCGAACCGGTGAAGCTATGCTTCGTGACGTTCATTGATGATTTTTCCAAGCATGCATGGGTATATTCATTGAAAGCAAAGTCCGAAGTGTTTATGTGCTTCAAACAGCTTCTGGTTTTGGCTGAAATTCTGTCAGCATGTAAAAGGGGCTGAACGGAAGAACATGTCACTCATGGAGATGGCGAGGTCAAGAGTCATGCTTTACCACATAGTTTATGGTTTGAGACTGTCATGTGTGCAGCATATATACTTAATGGGTGTCACCATGTAAGAAAGCATTCTTCATATCCATATGATGCAAAGTCCATCTTTTCGTTGTAGCTAATGCAACAAGTGCTCTGACAGTAGACATTTTAGCTACAGGGCTGAACGTTTCCTCATAATCAATGTCATACGTCCGTGCATATCCTTTTGCTACTAATCGTGCTTTATACCTTATGCTACCATCAGCATTGTGATTTACCTTGTAAACCCACTTGCAGCCTATGAGTTTCTTTCCTTGTGGCAATGGAACCAGCTTCCATGTTTCGTTTCCATAAAATGTAGCCATCTCCTCATCCATAGCTTTCTCCCAATGCACATTTTCAATTGCATCTTCAAAAGAAGAAGGTTCAATGTCTTGTATTACCTTGGTCATGTAGGCACAATGACGAGCCACGTAATTGTCATACGTCAATCGTTGCACTAAATTCCACATCCTCCCTGATCTTCTTGGTCTTGGATCACTTCTCCTTGTATCATCTGCATGTGCCTTTCTTACTCATGGAGTCTTCACAGAGAGCAATTCAAGTTCCTCATCAAGGCTCTTTTCTGAACCGCTTGAATCTCCATCAATGTCTTCGAAACCTATAGACGTTTTACAAATTACTACCGGCAAAAAACTTTTCTTTACCTTTCTTCAATGTACTTGATGAATTTGCCAAATTGATTTTTCCACGCAATCTTCCACTCTATGGATTTGAGTTGGAACTATTGCTTGGTGATGCATAGGTCCACTCAAAACTAAAACTTGAGATTCTGCACTTGATTTTTCAGCATTTCCTTTGTCATTTGAGTCAAGATTAAATCCTTCTTTGACATCTGCATAGAAGCTTGTCATTTCATCAAACACAACATCTTCACTTACCTTCACCTGTCGTGTAAGTGGATTATAGCATTTATATCCCTTTTTATCAAGGGAATACCCAATGAAGATACATTTTTTTGCCTCAAGATCAAGCTTCTTCCTTAACTCATCCAGAACATGTACATATGCAATCCAGCCAAATACTTTCATATGTGATAAGTTTTGCTTTTTACCTGTAATTGCAGCCGGAGTTTTGTTCCTGATGTATACAGAAGAGTGCATAGCTTCTACCCAATAACAATGAAGCATATTCTTCTCAGCCATGAAGGCTCTTGCTATTTTTGCAATATGTCTATTTTTGCGTGTACCTGCATAAAAACTATCGTCGAATTCCATGACTTTTTAGAAAGCTACTTAACTCATTTGACATGTATTCACCTCCTCCATCATATCATAATGTCTGAATATACTTCCCTGTCTGATTTTCCACCATAGCCGTAAAATTCTGAAAGTGAATGAGCACCTCACTTTTCTCTTTCATGAGATAAACCCTTACTTTTCGTGTATGGTCATCAATGAAAGTAACGTAAAACCTGCAACCTCCCATAGATGTGGTCTTTGCAAGACCCCAACATCTGTATGTACTATTTCTAGCACATTCTCACTAACATGCTTGTCATGCGGAAACAATGCTCTTGGTTGTTTACCGAATTGACATGCTACGCATACCTTTTGCATCTTTGCAACCTTGAAATTTGGTAGTCCATTGATAATCTACTTTGACTTTATCAATTTCAGCCTCTACAAATTTGCATGTCTGATTCGTTTGTGCAAGATCTCTATATCAGCAATAATAACTCCTCCACCTTTTGCAAACATGGCTGCATTCATTTCTGGAATTTTCACATTTATCCTCACCAAGATTCTTTTCTTCAACAATAAACATGGACACCAGATCAGCTAATTCGGAATATTTTCCCTCGTCTGAATAGATGGTCTGAACTGCTTATATGAAGCTCCTAAACAACGAAGGCACACTTCCACCTTATCATCATCATCTACATTCATGACAATCATAGTACGAACGAGAGAATTAATTCATGAGAATTAATTCGAGAATTATTCGTTTAATTCGTTTAGTTCGTCAAGACCCAAAATAGAATTCGGAAATTTTATCCATCATGAGAGAATTTTTTTTTTTTACACACACACACACACACACACACATATATATATATATATATATATATATATATATATATATATATATATATATATATATATATATATATATATATATATATATATATACTAAACCCATGTATGAAATCATTTCATATTGCAATTTGTATAGCTTAATAAAAGACTTGCATCACATCATCTCAATGGTCAATTGACAATAACTGAAGTCTTAAACATACTTCATCATTAACTAATTATATGTGACCACACATAGCACATTAGAATCTTAAAACGCTAGAACTTAAAAACTTAGGCATAGATGATAGAAACTAAAATCATAAACCATATAGTGACCATGCAAGCAATCATTATCGTACATGATACATGTGAAGATACATGATACATCATGAAACTCGAGAGTCGATACATCATACTAAATACATCATATCTCGTAAATCAAGTGTGAAGGCTCATGACTCATGTCAATAGTCACATATCTGAAGAGTCAATACTCAAGACTCAAGACTGAACATCATCATCTATAAGATTCTAATCAAAAGAACTAACAAGTTCGAAAAAACGAATTTAGAAGATTCATATGGAGGCACACACATCGGTGAGTTTGTGAAACTAAAAAAATCGTACAAAACTGAATAAAATTCGCACATAACGAATTAATTCGTTCGCGAATTAAACAAATTTTATTCTAGGCAAAAATTCGCAAATTTTTTACACTATGATGACAATAGATGCAAGTGACTCACATATGCTTTTGATTTTTAGGGTGTGGTCACTTACCGACATGCCCTTTTTCTTCAATGTATGCAACTCGTTCTTGAGTTGCAATTCCGTGCCTTTGTATTGGTCTCATACAATGTGACCAAACTGTACCAAGCCTCTTTCGGAGTCTTGGCATCTTGTATGTGCCCAATCATGCTATCCTGTATGCTAACAGATATCCAATACATTATCTTTCGTGCTCCTTGATTCCATTCTTCATACGCTCTTAACTTGTCCGCAGTCCGATTTCTCTCTGGTAATTGGGGAGCATTTTCGTTCTCTCCTTCGATGTACTTCCAATAGCCTTCTTCCATTAGGAAATTCGTCATTCTGAATCTCCAAGCATGAAGTTGTTCTTGTCAAACTTAATGCTCATAAGCTGACTCATTCCATCCGAGCTTTCCATTTCTGCAACAATTCAAATCAATGCAAAAACACTACGAGCATTACTTCTGCTTGAACACTGTCACAATATCACTTCAGAGTTCGATCTCAAAAAAACCACAGTTTTCGTGTATCAACAATACACAGAATCACTTGAAATTCTGGATCTAGAATATTTGAGTATTGCCGAACGGGACACAAGTTGCAGTTTTGCAAACTAACGTGGCTTTTCTATGGGCCCCTCCTTGGGGGCTCGAAACAGAGGTTGAGATGGCTCCGAAACAGGAATCTGACAAAAACAGGTGACCCTAAAGGATTAACTTCCAAAAATATTTTGACATCTTCTACCTTCATTCCGATTTATTTTCGTAGCAATATGAGGTCATTTGTGAATCGCGCTTTCTCCACGCCTTCTCTCTTCATCATCTTCCTTCTCCACAAAATCTCTACAGCCACACTCGCTTTGATACCATGTCATGAGGAAGTAGATAAGGAGAGAGCGAGCTCACACACTCTTACACTCAAAGAGAAGCACAAACACATATTGAAGCAAGGAAGAATAATCTTCTTCTTCTTCTCTTACATAAAAGGAATGTACAAGAATGACCTAAAGTAACAATATAACGAGAGCTCACTCGCAGACTATTATACTCAAAGAGGAGCACAAACAAAGATTGAGGCAAGGAAAAATGATATGCTTCTTCTATTACATAAAACGAATGTACAAGAATGACCTAAAACAACAATACAACAAGTGCAATATATAAAAAATGGTACATAAGGAAAATCCTAATGTCCGCGAATGAGTGAGCTCCAAGAAAACAAATGTGCCATCACTCTCTCAAACCATGTAATGAGGAAGGAGATAAAGGAAGAGTGCTCCCTCACACACTCTTACACTCAAAGAGGAGCACAAACACACATTGAGGCAAGGAAGAGTAATGTCCGCGAATGAGTGAGCTAGCAAGAAAACAAATGTGCCATCACTCTCGGTAGATAAATATAGTAAAGCTCAATGAAGTATCCCTGACATATACCATCGTGACCACTATACATGTCAGAGAAATGAAAAAGTGATATGTGTCATCTTGGACCATCACATATTGAGCTTGATATCTCAACACACACACACATACACACACACACACACACACACATATATATATATATATATATATATATATATATATATATATATATATATATATATATATATATATATATATATATATATATATATATATATATATATATATATATATACACACACACATACACACATATACATGCATGCATACATGTACATATACATATCATCCATACATACCAAACCACAATTTGCAAAAATTGGTAGATATACATACAAACATACCAAACTAGAATTTGCAAAAGTTGGTATAATTTCTACCAAAAACATTAAAAATTTTGTGTTTTCACAAGATAATATGTTAAAAAAGTTATGAAACAAAAACTCCCTATTCATATTGCATACTTAGGCTTGAAAATGATCAAATTTATGCAAAACTCAACCAAAAATACTTTCATAAATAAACTTCCAATGATTTTATGTAACTTAGACTTTCATATGCAACTCTAGCTCTTTTTAAAATGGGGAGGATGGACTTACCCTCCCCTGATGCGAAATTCGCAAGATCAAGGCCTGCAAGTAGAACTTGGATGAATAGATCGCAACCGCATATACCTCAAGCTCAAAAAGGACAGCAAGGAGACAATTGAGACCGTATGAAAAGCTTGAAAGAGAACACTATGGAAGCAAGTGACACGATTGAGACTGCATCAGAAACTTGAAAGAGGACACTACGGAAGCATCTAAGCTTGCAAGAGGACATGAGAAAAAATTACCTCATACAAGGCTTGAAAGAGCACACTAAAGAAGGAAGGGAATGAAACAAGGAGTCATAATCGCATGTATGTCAAGCTTGAAAGAAGGCAAACTGATCACATCACTTCCAACTAGGAAAACTTTAATTCTCCATGTATAAATTGAATACTCTTAATAAAGATATGGATCGTCATCCCTGAGATCTGTCTCTAAATTCACCTTGATCAACAAAGCTATACTACAACTTACCTCAGCAGTGGAAATAAAATAAGGCATCTTATTAGCTTTCAAAATGTAAATTCAGAACCCCTTTTGCACGAAATGAAGCATTGATTAGGCTTACATCCAATGCAATTCTCTTTAATCTATTTTGAACAGCCTAATCAAGTGCGATCTCCATTCTCTCAACATTGATCTTAATCCATATCCCTCAAAACAAAACCAAATACAATAAGCAATAATGAAACATTGACGCAAAAATGTAAGGTCTGACCTCTCTTTTTACTGCTTTGACAACTGCAGGTCTCAAAATCCTTGACCTCGAATCGTCTTTCAAACTCATCCACCAATCTCTAAATGTTTTATGCCTTTTAAGAGCAGTGACAGCAGGTATGTTTCGGGTGTGGGCCCTGACACTCCAGCCAGTTTTACGAAGTTCCTTGGACACATTTTTTGGTAGGCGATGTGCACCTTCATCACATAGCCACGCTGACCAGATGGACAGCTCAAGCTTATTGGCCACAAATGCAGACATAGTGTAATATCCCATATTCTTTAACCAAGGAAGCTCTTCCCATGAAGTATCATGCTGAATTTCCTTCGTAGATGAGAGGAACTCTCCACATGTTATTATATCCATGGTTGAGAAAAACTGGTCAGGATCTCTAAGCAAGTCCTCACTCACAAAAGCAATATCAAGACACTGAGAATCTGCGGAGGTTGTTTCTACACTGTTACAAAGGTTCAGATTTGAGCAAAGCAACTCTCCTGCAGCTTGTTCATTATCCAACCTGGCCAAAAGCCCTCTTGCTTTCCTAAAGCAAAGGCTAGGAAGAGCCAAAGCTTGTGTGTGGTCATTAACTGTGGTGCTTGATGTCCTTCTGGATTTAGAGAATTTTCTGGCCTTTCTGGCCTCGTCAATACCCAATTTCTGCTCTGATTTTCCAGAGGACGAAACGTTAGGACGTAAACTACTAGAGCAAGTGGGCAAGGACCTCTCATCGAGAACATCAGGAAGAACAAGAAAGTACCCTTTCCCTTCTTTGCTCAAGCGCCTCTGCATTTGTAAAAGAACGGCTACCCAAGCTCTGTCAAACACGGTAAGTACAGATTGCCTTTGTTCCAGTGAGAGGCTGTGGAACCACAGCAAAGCCTTCTCTTTCAAGGAGCCCTTAGATTTTCTATCGTTCTGAGAATTTCTTCTGTGGTAAAGGGCGAGATGATCCGTCAAGGCATCAAGCAGCTGCTGAGTACCCATTTCTATGTTATCCATCATTACCAAGTGTTCTCGATCTCAGCAAGGCGTGAAAAGTTAGTACAATGGCGCCTAAGCTTTTCAAACCTGATGAAGAAGAGGGACGGCATAACAAAACTGCCTGAACAGCAAATCCCGTTCAGAGACCATTGACAATTGGCAGTCTGCGTTTACGTTTCTCCTCTGAATGCACGTAGTGGAAGTAAAAGATAAAAAGTGAAATTGAGAGGCAAATCTTCACGAACTCTGGAGTCTGCACATACGCTTTGCATAAGAACACCTTTTTAGAAAACGGCATCTAATAATGTAACTGGAAATAAACGCCCTTCTTTAGAATGCACCCATCATGGAAGAAGTGGGTGACATAGAAACATCATAAGCTGGAGAACAGATGGTCTGCAAGTCCGAGTGGATGATCTTAGGCTCAGGCCTCAACTTGGTTGATCATGGCTATGGCCTGGGAGCTAGAACAGTCGTGGGCCTTCGGGTTAAATTATCATGTGACTTGCTGTCCCACACTCAGATCGTCTAACAAGCACTCCGTGATCGAATTCCAATAGCCTTCAAAGTTCACGCTACAATCGCATTGGCTTTCCAATCCTAAAACTGGTTGCCTCAAAGTCGCCATCTTGAAAACAGTTGACCTTCAGGTTGGTTTGCCTTTGCATGGTTGTATATCCTACTTTGCGGGATATGCTGGGGTGACCACTTTCCTCAATTTTTTTTTTTTTTTTGAAAGTACAATGAATTGGAAAGACACACGCACCCGACCTCGTAAGGTAGAGGCACCCATCTTGAGGAACTCTGATGCATCCAGCCCTAGGTGGGATTTGAACCCTGGCCATCTGCTTAGGAGTACAAGGCACATCCGCTAAACCATACCCGCTGGATAATTTTCCTCAAGTATTATCTCCATTCCATCTCCATTTTTCTTTTTATAAATCAAACCCAAGAAGAATTTCTAGCTCTCTCTTCAAGTTTCTATATTATCATAGTTTGCCTTCATATATCTACAGTTGCAATAGAAGTCCATATGTTCAACTTACTATTAGGGGAGATAAGTATGGCTAAGAATGGCTCATTGGACCCTATTTTATAGCATTTTATTCAAGTATCCTTTGTAGGTTAATGGTTGAAACACATGGAAGACATAAACCCAACCCATTAGGATATCTTGGTTAGAATAAAATGCTTTATTCCTATGTGTGTGCACGCAAAGTATGGAAAGAGGGACTCACAAAAAATTACAGTTCATGGTCGGACATGAGATGAATATGCAAGCGAAAAGCACAATGTCTGGTCATACCGAAAAAGCATAATGTCCATATACAACGCAAAGCACATGGTCTAGTGATAGCAACATGCACAAATGCATGCATATGACCATTACCATTATCCAATCTACCCAATGATCATGCAATAAGCCAATTCATAGTGTGCTTGGGAAAGCCTCCTCGAAAATTTATTGACAAGGAGCTTCGATGGGCATACAAAGTAGTGCACAAATGATAAAGAGTATGGAATTTGCAAGCAATACACAATTTGCATGAGAGTGTTTGAGTTTTACTTCTCGTTTCCTTCCTTAAGGCATTACTAGTACGATTTTGTCGTCATTTACAAGGTCTCTAGAGTGTTTTATGCTTTGAAATAGCATAGACATCAATAATATGGTAATATGTCTTACTTCAATTAGACTGCATGCTTAATTTTCCAAGCACATCAATGAAAATCGAGTCCTTTGAAAAAAGCTAACAATTATACACAACAACAATGTGCCATTCATCGTAAAATCAATCATGGTTGGGAGAAGTAGATGGAAATCATTTTCAAAAGACATCTACTAAAATTTAATCCTGTGATAAAAGCTAACAAATATACACGATGACAATGTGCCATTAATCATAAAATCAATAAGGGTTGAGAGAAGTAGATGGAAATCAGTGTGTCATGCTTGGAATGAATATGAGGGTAGTACATAACAATGTAATGAATGTGAGATCCTTGATTCAAGCATGAGATGATCATAGAACCATAGGATACGGTTGACAATGCACAGCAAATTGTGATTATCATGAAACTATCATTCAAATCATAGTATGAAGTAGCATCATGAAAATATCATGATGGTTACCTATCAACATACACAAAAAACTTGTACCTTTGTTATTGGTTTTCTACTCCTAACCTTGTAACTTCAACCTTCATATAATATGCTATTATATGTCAATTTTTTCCAATCTAATATTTACGTATCATTTGATTTTCTTTGAGAAGTAAAGTAAATGTTTATGGCTAATAATAGCTCTCAATTAAATAAATCATAATATTTATTGACATATTAAAGGCATTTTTATAAACCAAGACAAGGAGCAATGGACAAAGAGATGTCTATATAATAAGAACTACATTAGGGCATATCCGATTTTGAGCATTGGGATTACATTTTAAGGATTTTTTTGTATAATTCTTTGATTATATTCATGAATAATCTTATAGATACAAATTGATTTTGTAACGAAGTGTGAAACATGTGTAAGACATTCATTGTACCTTTGATCTTCAAATCTTTTCACTCCCCGTGACCTAGCTCAATGAAAAAAAAGTCAAATTAGTTAATATTTTTTAAGGTTGCTAACGTAAGATAAACATAGTATTTAAAAGATCTTTTTTTTTTTTTTAAATGGAGGTTCAGCCGAAGCCTACTCCCCCGGACTTTAACTTTGAAATTGCAACTGTACAAGTGAATGGGCATAGCACCCGCGGGACCCCCCGTATCCCACAAAGCAGGGGTTAGACAAGGTTACAATTGAGAGACATGGTCACAACTGGGTTTAACTGGCCTAAGCCATAACATGTCCAGCCTGGGACTTGAACCTTGGACCTCCGCCTCAAGAGGCCAAAGCTCAACCAACTGTCCTACAAGACGTGGACTATTTAAAAGATCTTTTAATGATCCAACAAGTTACCCTTTCCAATGCCAACTCAATTAAAATATAATAAATCTATAAAAATCGTATTTTAAGTTGTCAAGCATTATTATAAGTTAAGTAATATAATTGACACCAACTATAATATCTAGAAAGATAAAATTAGGGAATACCTTTATACCAACCTATTATATAAAGTAGTTGAAGAAACCTAGTGTGAGCGAGACAAGAAAAGTGATCTAAGAGTTTGGAACATGTGGAATGTCAAAGATAAGGGAGCTTTAAGATAATTACTTTTAGCTTGTGACGAGTTGACCAAGGGTCACATTACCACGTGCAAAATGTTCCACAAAGCTTAGAAGATCTTGCAAGATCTTTATGAGGATAAAATACCTTCTAAAATGTACATTTTAGAGGCCGAATTTCACAACCTATCAATTAGAGCCCAGGATCCCATTACTAAATTTATAGCAATCTTTGAAGATTATCAATGCAAGCTAGCATTGTGTGTCCAACAAGTTTCTAGGAAGGACATGATCATTTGCCTTCTCAATAAGCTCATGTGATCTTATGCAACTTTTGTGACAACCCTTTACAACCATGGCCAAGTATTAACTTGGGAAGAAGTTCAGCAAATTTTACTCCTTCGCAACTCTCGAGTAAAGTCATCATTCTCATAAGAAACTATGATGAAAGCCAACAAATTCTTCAACAAGGCAAAGCACGTGAATCACAACTCTAACAACAGATTTAAACAAGGTTCCACCAATTCATCAAAGAATTTTTGCTGCAATTACTATGGTAAAATGGGGCATCTTGAAAAATTTTGCTACAAAAAGAAGAATAGCTCTAAAGCTTGTACTTCAAGGAACCAATATAAATCCTCTCAACATAGGTCTCACTATTCTAGTGAAGACCTCTTTATCTCCACATAAGCACTAATTACTTCGAGTTCATCTCAAGAATGGATCTTTGATAGTGAAGCCATATCTCATATGTGCAAAGATTATGATTCCTTCCAAGAGATTGAAGATCACATCGGTGAAGTCTATTTAGGCAACAACAAAATTCTCCCCATAGAAGGCAAAGAAAAAGTTCAAATCGCCAATCATCATGGGAAGTGTAAAGCTTTATCCAATGTATTGTTTGACTCAAACTTGTGCATGAACCTACTCTCACTTCAGGTCATCACCAACCATGAAAAACAAGTGTTATTTGATAACACGTCTCTAAAGGTGATTCATCCTATAACTAAAGACATCATCGCACAAGCAGTAGAAAAGCAAAAGCATGGCATTGATTATGAAGAAACATTTTCCACTACTACAAGGTTTACAACTATAAGAATCATTCTTGCACTAAGAGCACACTTCAAATGACCCATTTACCAGCTCGATGTCAAAAGTACTTTCCTCAATGGAGATCTTCAAGAAGAATTATATGTTGAACAACCTGAAGGTTTCAAGATCAAACAAAATGAAGTGCAAGTGTACAAGCTGTAGAGAGTACACGTGCAGAAGCAAAATGAAAAGAGGAGTGTACTCACAAAATGGAAGAGTGTGAGGCTCAAAAGTGAGTAGACCATGAAATGGGAAAACTCACATGGATTATAGTGAGCTTGCCAAGAGCATGGATTAGGCTTCTCAATCTTCTAACGGGGAGACCCTCCTTTTATAGAGTTGGAGGGGGCTCTCCAAAGTACATCATATGTGAGATAAATCCCCTTGAAGGAGGATGAATGCACATGTAGAAGCAAATGGCAAGGTATCCAAATACAAAGAGATATAATATAACTAGAAAGGGAGTGTCTTCTAGATAGAAAAGGGAGATGTACTCGCATATTCTCAACACGTGCTTCACAAAGCACTTTACTGACTTAAGCAAACTCCCATGGCATGGTATGAAAAGATCCACAAGTTCTTTGAAGATAAAGGATTTCAAAGGAGCATTGTCAATACTAACTTATACATCTATCAGAAAGATATCTTAGTTGCAACAATCATCCTCTATGTAGATGAATTGAACTTGGCATGTTTAGATGAAGAATGCATCCAATTCATCATCACATAGCTTCACCTTGAGCATTCCATGATTGATCTTCACCTACTTCACTACTTCTTAGGTATGGAAGTTTGGCAAACAAAATAAGGTATATTCCTATAACAAAATAAGTATTGCTTTGAACTTCATCACTCAGTATCTACACCACTTGATTTTTTGGATACATATTCTTGGTTTGCTTAGGACCTATCTCATGGGCAAGTAAGAAGCAGCCTTGTTGAGCCCATAAAAATCGTATTGGTCAAAGTCAACCATAGTCAAAGCAAAAAGTGGTCAAATCAAACATGTTCAAGGTCAAAGTCAACATGGGTGAAGGAAAAGTGTTCAAAGTACGGGTATCAAGGCACAGGTAGTGCACAATCAATTGTTCATAAAAGGTATAATTGCAGAAAGTTGGTTGCAGGTTGCACAGGTATTTCTATAATTCCCTAAGGTTCAAAAGTGTTTTTAAAGTGTTTTGAAAGGTTCAGGTGAACCCTCTCTTAGGTGCACATTTGAAAAATTAAAAGGCAAAATGTGAAGTGGCAGCGTACGATCAAAGTGAGCACCAAGATACTCTAGCAGTTAGGAGCGTACGTGAATCGACACTCAAATCAAGGAAAGGACTATTCTTGGAGGACTAAGCAAGGTGGGGATAGTCTAGACTAGGAAGGGAGAGAAGTGCAAGAGACACACAGTGTGCAACACAAAGAAGTGAAGTGCAAGGTGTGCATGAAGAGTGACTAAGAAGTGTGCAGAGAAGGGCTTAGCTATACCACCAAAGATCCCAAGGTCCCATTGAAGGTGTGCGCGTGCCGACAGAAGGTGTCCATCCCTCCCCCTAGTGGAAGCTTGAGTGCAAGGTGTGCACAAGTGCAAGCTTGAAGAAGGTGGAGGTCTGGTGCAGAGAAGGCCGGCAGCAACAAGACCCTTGGGTATTTTGTATTTGTGATTGTGCCCTCTGTGGGATTTTGCACATAAAGCATTGGATTGTATTGTGCATCACCATTGTATTTATCTTCTTATAATCAATCAACAGAGGCTTCCAGTGTTGTATCTTTCTTCTTATCTCTCCCTTTTCTCCTACAAACACTCAAATCCCTTTTCGCACAAGAATCCCCCAACAAGCCTATAGTTGCTATGTCATCCACCTAGGCTGAGTATTGAGCACCCAGTTTTGCTCCAGCACTTAGTGGACCACTACAGCATTCAATCGCTCCAAAATGGATCTCTAGAGGGGGTGTTGATGATATGATTTCGCCTACATCATTTCCATTTGTATTTGCATGAGTGCATCTCTATTTTGTATCAAGGAGGCACTCCACTCCCATTTTATTTCCATTTTATATTGTATCTCTTTTGTATTTGGGTACCTTGCCATTTGCTTGTACCTATGTATTCATTCTCCTTCAAGGGGAATTATCCCACATATGATGTACTTTGCAGAGCCTCCTCCAACTCTATCTGAGGAGGGCCTCTCCCCCCATTTGTACATGGTTAGTATCGTGAGGAGCCTACTCCATGCTCTTGGCAAGCTCACTCTAATTCATGTGATTTTTTCCATTCCATGGTCTAATCATTTTTGAGTCTCACACTCTTTTATTTTGTGAGTACACTCTTCTTTTGATTTTTCTTCAATGTGTGTATTCTCTATATGTGTATGTGTTTTTATAAATTTTTTAACATTGAAACTTGAATATGCATGTATGTGCTATAAAGTAAACCTTGGGAAAGTTAGAAGATAAATATAAATTCCCCTAAATCTTAAACAAACAAGAATAATAGCTTAGTGGCTAAGTCAATTGGATGGGAAGAAGAAGGTTGTGGTTTCAAATCCAATGAGTATTGTGGCACTACAAGAAGTGACCCTCTATAGGGACGATTGATGCGACACAATTTTGTCACTTCATGATTGCATGTTCCATTGTATATAGCATCACACGCACACTATCACTTAAACGAAGCCACTAGAGAGGTTCTTTACAAGAGCCTCAACGACATTTAAAAAGTGTCACTTATGCGATGGAAATATAGCATCACATATGCTTATTGCGATGGAAATGTAGTGTCGCATATGCTTATGTGACAGAAATGTAGTGTCGCATATGCTTATGTGACATAAATGTAGTGTCGCATATGCAATGCTCATCGAAACTGGCATATGCGACACTGATGCATCGCTTATATGAAGCCACATACACAGGTAATTTATCATCACCTATACGATTTTCCAGTATCTCTTATGCGATGCTTGCTTTTGATCATAACAAAAAAAAAAGTGCATTGCTCTTCGATCATCATTCTACGTGCTTCTCATCGAAGAGTGAACCAACATTCATATCTATGTTGCATTTACAAGCTCTCTCTCTCTTTATTTCTCTCTCTCACACACACTTTCTCTCTCTCTCTCTCTATCTGTCTATTTTTTTTATCTCTCTCTCTCTCTCTCTCCTTCTCTCTCTCTCTTTATTGCAGCTTAATGAATAAGTTCACCTAGCATAATAGATGGCTAATTATTGTAAGTACATTTTTCATTGTTTCTATATCATTTAAATTGTTCTATTTTCATAAATTAACATATTATCACATGCACATGCACATGCACATACATACATATACATGCACATGCACATGCAAATACACATGCACATGCACATTCAAATACACATGCACATGCACATGCATGCACATGCACATGCATGCACATACACATACACATACACACATACTTATACACATGCTCATGCACATGCACATACACACACATACACATATACACACACATGAATGTGCACATGCACAAGCACATCTGCATGCACAAGCACATCTACATGCACATGCATAGATGTACACATAAACACATACACACGTACTTGCACACATACACATACATATGCACATACATATGCACATACACACATATTAGCATATATATACACATGCACATGCATACACATGCACATGCATACACATGCATATGCACATGCACATCCACATGCACATGCATCCGCATTCACATGCATGCACAAATTGTGGCAATGTGACAAAGCACTTCCATATAGGAATCGAATACAAAATTATGGTACATCATTGCCACATAGGAGTGTAATACAAAATTGTGGCAATGTGACAAAGCACTTCCATATAGGAATCAAATACAAAATTATGGTACATCATTGCCACATAGGAGTGTAATACAAAATTGTGGCAAAACACTACCATACATATACGCAAGGGGCCACGCATTTGGATTGCCTTTCATCATCAAACGAAGAGTAGAAGCAAAACTTTGATATGAATGACCATTTAGAATGGTCTACACAAGTGAGCTATCTGGTATAACTTCATCAATAGAAATCAATTGTTCCTTCAAATCTTTGATCTTTATTAGAAAACTTTCCATAGAATCACCTTCATTCATATGCTCACTCTCCAACTGTTTTCGGAGGTAAGCAACACGAGCCTCATTCCTAGCATGGTACAATGTGGTAAGTGTATCCCAAGCATCCTTATCTATTCTGCAAGGGTGAATGTGAGGAATAATGGCATGTTTGACAGACAAGGTTATCAATGCATGTGCCTGAGAATCTCTATCATCCCAACAAATTTGATCTACAATAGGTGCCGTAGAAATCGAAACACGAATAGGTTTCTGAAGAATATCAACATCTTCAACACCATCTGCATCAACTTCAATACCTGTATTTGCAGGTGTAATAGGACGGTTTTCAGCACCTTGCACAATGTTCCACAATCCTTTTGCAACCAATACATGTTGCATCATATAAGTTCACAATGCGTAATTGGTACCGTCCAACGTATCCTCAGTAGCCAACATATGGAATACAACATTGCTTTCATCCATGGTCACTGAGTAAAATACCCTAATGCAAAAAAATGAATGTATATGAAAAAGTTGAACAGAACTACACACATACACATGCATGATCATACACATACACATGCATATACACATATACACATACACATACACATACACATGCACATACACATACACATACACATACACATACACATACACATACACATACAAATACACATACATGTACACATACACATACACATACACATACACATACACATACACATACACATACACATACACATACACATACACATACACATACACATACACATACACATTCACATACACATGCATATACACACATACACATACAAATACACATTTCTCATATAGTTCACTTCAATAAAATAATTCAATTTAATAAACACTCTAAAATTATTAAAATTATGAACTCACATCATAGACACAATTAAAAACATAATTGATATGAGAAAAAAAAACACACACACACATATGTGTGTGTGTGTTTGTTTCATGGGAAATCTAGGAGGTTGCATAAACCTCTTCTTGCAAATCACCATTCAAGAAAGAAATTTTTATGTCCAACTAATGTACCTTCCAACCTCATCGGGCAGCGAATGCAACCACTGTACAAATGGTAGTCATGCATGAAGTAGGTGCAAAAGTTTCCTCATAGTCAATGCCATATTGCTAGGCATATCCTTTTGCAACCAATCCAGCTTTGTAGCAATCAATGCTACCATCTGACTTTCTCTTAATCTTGTAAACCCACTTTGCACCAATGACATTTTTTCCTTTTGGCAATGCACATAACTCCCAAGTACCATTCCTATGTACGGAATCCATTTCTAATTGCATAGCAGTCATCCAATGTGGATTGTCATATGCATCTTCAAAAGTAAGTGGCTCTTCATTACATGTTGTTGCAATAAAAGAATAGTCCACAAAATTACTTGATGCATGGTGAAAGCTTGATCTTGTTCTACCAAATAAAGGTGCACTCAATTTGTTGTCTTGCAAAGTTTGTTTCAACCACTTTGGCATAGTTTTTACTCTTGATAGACATACGTTCATTATGTAATACTAATCAACATGTATATCAGGTGTGGATTGAATTTCATGCTCATTTTCAACCATATTTTGTCGCAAATGTTCAACCATATGTGGCTGGGAATTTCTTGTAGTTCCAACCATGTTTGGCTGGAAAATTTCAGCCATGTGTTGGCTGGGAATTCTTTGCATTTTCAAGTCTATTTTGTTGGAAATTTTTAGTTCTTTGAGCCTCAGTTGGCTGATCTACATGGCCATATACAAAGTGCACCAGTTTGGAACAAAGGCAGTAGTGTATGGAACACATCTTGCGAGCTAATTGTTGGCTGTGTTTTGCATTCAAGTAGAAGAAAAACTGAATTTTCAGCAAAACCACATCTTGAATCAAAATAATTGTATCCATCAGTGGATGGTACAAAGAAAAATATCCCTTAATTTCAACTTTATAACAAACAAATATACATTTCTTTGACTTTTCATAGAGTTTGTGATGTTGTTGTGATGGCACAAGAACATATGCCAAAGAACCAAAACACATGCATATGATTAACCATATGTTCATGTCCATTCCAAGCCTCATAAGGAGTGATTAGTCTCAATGGTTTTGTAGGGCACCAATTCAACACATCATTTGCAAACATGATCGCTTCCATCCAAAACTTATCAGGAAAGTGCTTTCCTCTACCATACATCATGCCATTTCAAGGAGTGTTCTATCTTTACATTCTGCAACACCATTTTATTAATGTGTATATGGCACCATACATTGGTGTGAAATTCCTCTTTCAGGAAAAAATCCTTAAACTCATGTGATATGTATCCACTAGCACGGTTTGTGTGTAGAGTCAAAAGCTTGTTTCCAAAAAAAAAAAAGTCATAGCTAAAAAGGCTTTGAAGCAAGAAAATACCTCCTTCTTTTCTTTCATAGTATACAGCCAGGTATGGAGAGTAGCATTATCAATGAAGGTAACAAAGTATACATGCTTCCCAAAAAATGGAGTCAGGATGAAACCACATACATGACTATGAACAAGCTCCAATTTACCTGTACTGTGTATGACTATCTTTTGGAAAAGAAGCAAGATGCATTTTTCAAAGCATGCAGCCTTCACATGCATGCTTTTCAATGGACTCAAGTGTTGGCAAACCAATAACCATATCCTTATTTTGCAAGTAAAGCAAAATATTGAAGTTCAAGTGATCAAAATGAGCATGACAAAGCTCCATATGAGCAAACAAGGCATTTGAGATAGCCCTTTTGTATGTATCCAAGTGATGTCAACCATTGCATAATATACCAAACATCATGATAATATCATCATTGCTAAAATCATGAACCATACACTTATCATCAACAAAATGTACATGAAGTCTAGCTTTGGCAATCAAAGTAACTGAAATTAAGTTCTTCTTGATAGCGAGCACATACAATCCATTTTTCAAGAGAATCACTCTCCATTTGTAGCCATAAGCTCAATCTCTCCTACTTCAATGATATGATAAGAGACATTGTTTGCACACACCACATGTCCTCCTTTGGGTGCATCTTTCAAAGATGCAAAAAACCTTTTGCATGAAGTTATGTGCTTTGAGGTACCACTATCAAAGAACCAATCCAAATCAGCCTCACTCACAACCATATATTTAGAATGCAATGATGCAACATAATGACATGTAACAAAACATGCCCAAAAATCTTGCGCCATGTTGGCTTCATCATTCTTTGCATTTGAAGAATTTAGACATCCCAGATTCCTTCTTATTTTCATTGCACATAGCAAGCTTTCTTCACTCATCGATAGTATGAGCAGCCTTCCAATAATATTTGCATCTCTTCTTCTTTTGCAAATCAGCATAATTAGAGGAATGATTGGAAGATGAAGGTTGAGGCTTTGGTTTTGATGAACCCAAAGTTAAACCATGCTTTTCGCTTTTGTGAGACCTTTTGTTCCCTCAATCAAACCAATCCTATTTACTTTAGAGACTAGATTGCTCTTCTTGCAAAAGAAGAGATAGAACTTCATCAAATGCATACATATTTGGATTCCCTTTTGCAACCAAACGGATTGTAGTGGCAAAGCTATGAAAAGATTCTGGTAATCCTTTCAAAAATGTAGAGATGAGTGATCGCTGTGCAGTTTCTTCACTTCACTCGAGCCTTCCCCTACAGGGAATAGTGTCACATGCACCAACAACTCCTCTGATCCTCTCATGGGAGTTGGTAAGATCATTCTGACTATTGTTGATGGTAGTTCTTTCACTTTGTCGAATGATTTATTTGTGCTAGGGATCAAGAAAAATCTGTTATCAGTTTCTACATTAGCCAAGATTGGCTTGGTTGTGAAAGTTGTTGATGACAAATGTACAGTTCGCGATCTGTCAAATGGCGACATGATTATGACTTCTCGCATTTTATGACGTGGGCTGTATAAGCTCATAGACTATGAAAAATCTATGAATTATTTAGCATGTGCAGTACATGATTCTCAAGCTATGTCAAATGCAAAGCTTTGGCATGCACGCTTTGGTCATCTGCATTTTGCTAGTTTGCTATGCTTGCAAAAATCTGAAATGGTGTCCTCTTTGCCCAAACTTGAGGCACCCAGAAAACATGTCTGTGAAGGTTGTATTTTGGGCTAAATGCAGCATTCCTTCTTTCCAAAAGATGGTTCAGTTCGAGCTACTCAGAAATTGCAGCTTGTTCACAGTGATGTTTGTGGTCCCATGCAAACACCCTCTTTTGGAAACTATCTTTACTTCGTGACTTTCATTGATGATTTTTCCAAGCATGCATGGGTATATCCATTGAAAGCAAAGTCCAAAGTGTTCATATACTTCAAACAATTTTTGGTTTTGTATGAAAATCTGTCAGCATGTAAAATGGGCACCCTCCGTTCTAATCGAGGGGGGGAATATATGTCTTCTTACTTCAATGCATTTCTGGCTGATCATATTGCTATGTTATGGCTACCTCTAGTCTCTATGATGAGACTGAGCATGTTTCGTTTGATGAAGCACAAAATTTTGAACATTGGATGGTTGCAATGCAATCTGAATATGATGCTATCATGAAAAATGGTACCTAGTATTTATGTGAATTGCCCCCTGGCAAGAAAGCCATTGGCACTAAGTGGGTATACAAGTTGAAGCGTAAACCTGATGGAACAATTGATAGGTATAAGGCTAGGCTTCTTGCAAAGGGTCATTGATTTTGATGAAACATTTGCTCCTACTTGCCAAATGACTACTGTTCGTAGCATCTGTGCACTTGCAGCTCATCATGGTTGGAATGTACATCAGTTGGACATTAAAACAACATTTTTTAATGGCGACTTGCATGAAGAAGTGTATGTTTGTCATCCCCATGGCTTTGTGGTGAAAGGGCATGAAAACCAGTGGTGCAGGTTAAAGAAGTCATTACATGGTTTAAAGCAAGCACCACATGCTTGGTATGAAAAGATACATGCCTATCTGATTGCACATGGTTTTGAGAACAGTCCAACTGAAAGTACCTTACCATCTTCACTGACAATTGGAGCGCATTGGGAGTTGAAGAGGTTTTTCCCCCCTGCTTGTATATATGCCTATTGCCCTAATGGGTCACTTATCTTTGTACATTCTAGTGATAATACATTCAGTATTGTGTGGTGTGCTCTAAGTTTCTTCTTCTTCCTTGTGCTGTTTGAGTGCTTCCACAAACCTCAAACTCCAACGATTGGTATTAGAGTAGTTCGTCGCTTCATCTAGGGCGTCATCAACACCCCTCGGGTCATAGTTTCAAAATCGCACGAAATTTGGTGAGCATACTTGAGGTGATTAGGAGATGAAAATAGCTTCGCTATGTTGTGCCAAAACTGTGATCTGAGCTCATTTCGGCCTCCAAATGCACTATTGCAATGCTTGTGCAAGCCATTTTGCTTTTTTGTGCTAAAGATATATACAGGTTTCGGTTCGCCAATATAAGCAGCTCAAAGTGTGTGACATGTTTCGCAAAACTCAATAGGGTAGTTCTGTTCAACTTTTTGAGATGCAATCAATTTTCTGCATTAGGGTATTTTAATCAGTGGCCATGGTTGAAAGAAGTGATGTATTTCGTATGTTGGCTATCGAGGATAAGTTGGACGGTACCAATTACCCATTATGGGCTTATATGATGCAACATGTATTGGTTGCAAAAGGATTGCGGAATATTATGCAGGGCATTGAAAAACATCCTCTTACACCTGCAAACACAATTGCTAAAGGTGATGTAGACGGCATTGAAGATGATGATATTCTTCATGTTCCTGTTTGTGCTATGGTCCCTCGTACCCCTACTGCAGAGGAAATTTATTGGATGCCAAAGATGCTCAGGCACATGCATTGATAGCCTTGTCTATCAAACATGCCATTATTCCTCTCATTCGCTCTTGTAGAACAACTACGGATGCTTGGGATACACTTAGCACTTTATATTGGTCAAGGAATGATGCTCGTCTTTTGGAAGGACACCTGTTAAAGTTGCCAACCGAAAAGTTGTGCGTCCCACTTGTTCAGCAATCCGATATGGGCCAAACCATCGTAGCTTAAATTTTCCGGCAGATCGATTAGACTTAGCATTATAGAAGAGGACCAATTGGTTGACCGTAAACACAGGGGTTTTGAGAACGCGATCGTGGGTTTTAGCTTGTTGCCGTTGCACTTCTTGCATTACCAGGAAACTCTCCATATGTTGTTCATCCAAGGATCGTAAGGCCTCCAAGCGAAAGGGAAAAGAATCTTCCGATAATAGCTTCCGGTCAAGGGCCACACGCAGATTGGGAACCACCATTTCCATCGGAGCAATTGCTTCGAATCATATGCTAACTTAAAAGGAGTTGTTCCGGTTGCCACCTTGTATGTGGTACGATAAGCCCATAGTATAGCAGGTAGAAATTGGTTCCATCACTCTGGGCACTCTAACACCAGTTTCTTCAAGATGTTTAAGAGAGATTTATTGGTACTCTCAACAAGTCCATTTGCTCGGGGGTAATAGGGAGAACTGAATTTGTGCACAATCTGGAATGTTTTCGTAAGCACTTGTAGTAAGGTATTGGCAAAGTGTGTATCTTGGTCAGTTACGATCTCCAAGGGTAACCCGTAACGCGAAAAGATATCCGTCATTAAGCATTTAACAACCACAGCCGCTGTGGCTGATCAGAGAGCCCATGCCTCGGCCCATCTAGTTGTGTAATCTATACATGTCAAAATATATCTGTTATTGGTGACTACTGCCGAAGGTGTAATTGGTCCTATGAAATCCAGACTCCACTTCTGGAAGGGTTCTAGAGGCACAACAGGTTGGAGAGGGAAGTAGTGGCACTGTAAAGGTTGACCAGAATGCTGGCACTCATTGCACTGTTGTACATACTTGGTTATGTCATGGTACATAGTGGGCCACCACAATCCACTCTGTAGAATCTTTTGGTGAGTCAGATCAGCCGCAAAATGTCCTCCGGTTGGGGGAGTATGGGCCACGGTAACAACTGAAGCAATCTCATGTGGAGGGATACATCTAAGTAATACTTCGAAGTGATCCATGTAATATAATTGTTCGACAATCAATCGAAAGCATTGACTGTACGTGGCGAGTCTTCGTCTAGCAGCTGAAGGAATCATGCCCAACGGACATCCACTAGTCAAGAACAGAAGCAAGGTGTCATAGTAAGAAGAGGGTATCGATAATTCCTGTTGATTATCCTGTACTGTCTCTGTTGCATATATAGCTGGTGTTGTATCATCAATTCCCTCCGGAGGCTCACCGGAATCCAGCTGAGAAAGAAAGTCAGCAAGAGCATGTGCTGACCCTGGTCGATGTACGACGGAGTAATCAAATTCTTGAAGCAGCAGAACCCACCGTGCTAACCGTCCTCCCAAATGCTGTTGTCACACCAGATGCACCAATGCGGCATGATCTACATGGAAGGTGAAGCATCTTCGCAACAGATAATGTCAAAAATTTTCCACAGAATAGACTAAGCCGAGACACTCTGGTTCAATAACCATTTATCTGCGGCTCGCATAATATACCGGACAAAACCATTTATCTGTCTGCTGCATCAGCATGCTTCCAATGGCACTGTCGGATGCATCCACAAAGACATGGAATGGCAATTCCCAATTAGGTGCTTGTAAAATGGGAGCCTGAGTTAACAATGTTTTCAGTCGGTCAAAAGAAAGTTGACACTCTTCGGTCCATTCAAACTGATGCGGGCTACTAGTGATCAAACGATTAAGTGGTATTGCCAGAAAACCAACACAGGTGCCGCCCATGCCATCGGATTTGGCCCAAAAACTGCATCACATCCTTAGGTGTCTTAGGAGCAGGAGCCTCCAGTACAGCCTTCACTTTGTCTGGATCCACCTGAATACCTTGTTTGGAAATAACATGTTTGAGCAACTTACCACAAGATACGGAGAATACCGATTTGTTCGAGTTCAAGCACAATCGATATTCCCGACACTTTGAAAAGCAACACCGTAAATGGTACAGGTGCATCGATGTGTCACCGGATAACAAGAAATCATCCAGATACACTCTCATAAATGTCGTGAGATAAGGGGAAAAAATTTCCTGCATGCAGCGTTGGAACGTACTTGGAGCATTGCGGAGTCCAAACCACATTACGGTACACGCATAGACACCCCAGTTGGTAATAAATGTTGTCTTGGGTATATCCTGCTCTGCCATCCTGACTTGATTGTAACCACTGTATCCATCTAGAAAGGAATACATCTCCCGACCGGCCATGTCGTCTAACATGGTATCCAAGAATGGCAACAGAAAGGGATCAGGTACAGTTGCAACATTGAGTTGTTGATACAGTTGCAACATTGAGTTTTCCTAGAGATGGCGCAAGTGTTAAATGTTATAACCTTTTTACTATTTAAGGTTAATTTACTTTGGGTTCTTGGGATGGTCAGGGGTCTGTAAACAGAGGCCCTATGTATATTTTCCCAAACTACAGTTTAAGATTATATGACTTCACCACATTAAGCGCTAACATATTGCCTTCCAATAGTACTCTGAATACATTCGTTAATGCACTTCACGTCAGAAAGTTTACCGTAGACTCCTTCACTTAGCGCATTAATCAAATTACTTATACTTCATTAACTTCACTTAATGATTAACTTAGTCAATGAAACAAACTTAGTTACACAGATTTCTGCAACAGCCCTCGCTTCCGGCTCCTCGCCCAGACGAACAGTCCGGCGGATCTACCTTCTACTTAACGTGACTCTTCCATTAATCTTTGTCAAAAAGTACAATGTTGCGCTACGCCTTTACATCATGCATGCGACTTTTCAGGATATATTTTACAAGAAATATGAGTTCCTTTTCGGCGGCTTACATCGCTCAGTTTCTACACCACTTGATCCAAACATCAAGCTTACATTTGGAAGACTCATCATCACTTGTGGATGTACATACCTATCGATAGCTTGTTGGCTCATTACTCTATCTTGCCAACACTAGACCAGATATTGCTTATGCAGTTGGTATACTCAGTTAGTTTGCACATCAGCCTCGTCAGACTCATTGGGATGTTGCTCAAAGACTACTTCAATACCTTGCCCTCACCCGACATCATGGTCTTTGGTATAGAGGGGGCATCGAACTCGTCGGATATTCAAATTCTGATTGGGCTGGTGATCCTGATCCTCGACGGTCTACTTCTGGGTATATATTCTTTCTTGGCTCATGACCTATCTCTTGGGTAAGTAAGAAGCAGCCTAGAGTTGCTCTATCATCCACAGAGGCTGACTACCAAGCATCGAGCTTTGCAGCATGTGAGGCCATCTGACTTCGACGTTTATTATCTGACATTGGTGTTTTGTAGAACACTCCGACATGTATTAGCACTGATAGCCAGTCAGCCTTGGCCATCGCCAAGAATCCAGTGTTCCACGTTTGGACGAAGCACAACGAGATCTAGTACCTCTTCATCCGCGAGAAGCTCATATCTCAGGAGATTACTCTGGAGCAATGTACCTCTCAGGAGAACCTGGCGGACATGTTCACGAAGGCTCTACCTCCGGTTCCGCTTCAGCACTTGGTGGACCTCTGCAGCATTCAACTGCTCCAAAATGGAGTTGTAGAGGGGGTGTTGATGAGATGATTGTGCCTACCTCATCTACATTTGTATCCGCATGAGTGCATCTCCATTTTGTATCCAGGAGGCACTCCATTTCTAGTCTATTTCCATTTTATATTGTATTTGGGTACCTTGCCATGTGCTTCTACCAGTTGTATTCATTCTCCTTTCAGGAGACTTATCCCACATATGATGTACTTTTGAGAGCCCTCCCAAATCTATATAAGGAGGACCTCTCCCCTCATTTGTACTTGGTTAGAAGCTTGAGGAGCCTACTCCATGCTCTTAGCAAGCTCATTTCTAATCCACATGAGTTATACCCATTTCATGGTCCACTCATTTTGTGTCTCACACATTCTTTATTTTGTGAGAGTACTTTACTTTTCATTTTGCTTCCGCATGTGTACTCTCTACACTATGCACTTGCATCTCATCATGGTTGGAATGTACATAAGTTGGACATTAAAACTACATTTCTGAATGGTGACTTGCATGAAGAAGTGTATGTTTTTAGCCCGTGGCTTTGTGCAGAAAGGGCATGAAAACCAAGTGTGCAAGTTGAAAAAGGAATTATATGATTTGAAGCAAGCACCGTGTGCTTGGTATGAAAAGATACATGCCTACCTCATTGCACATGGTTTTGAAAACAATTCAACTGAGAGTACCTTATATGTTAAGCATGCAAATGATGTGCTTCTGATCATTGTTGTCTATGTTGATGACATGCTGCTCACTAGTCGTCATGAGGAGCATATTGTTGATTTTAGGGCTGATTTGCATGCCTCATCTGAGATGTCTGATTTGGGACATTTGCATCATTATTTGAGCATTTAGTTTATGCAAGTTGATGGTAGAATAGCTTTGTGTCAAACGAAATATATTGACACATTGTTGCAGCATTTTGGCCTTGAAGACTGTAAATTGTTTGTGAGAATGCATTGGAGAATGTGCACTTCACAAACAATTCCAGATTATGTGCATTTTGGAGCATTTTGACCTTCATTTTGATCTTGCAAGGTGGGGCCCACAAAAAAAAGGTTGGTTTGAAAACCTATAACTTGGGCTCTGTTCAACATCTCCCAAATATTTTGTCCTAAATTTCAAGTGATTTTATGTACTGTTGATATACAAAAAGTGTGTTTTTTTGAGATCGAATTGTCAAGTCATATTGTGACAATGTTCAAGTAGAGGTATTTCTTCTAGTGTTTTTGCAATATTGTAAAATGTTATAAAAATGTCAAATGTTGATGGAATGAGTCAACTTATGGAGTGATAAGTTGGACAAGAAGAACTTTCATGCTTAGAAATTCAAAAATGAAGAATTTCTTGATGGAAAAGGGCTATTGGAAGTACATCAAAGGAGAATGAAAACCCTCCGTAGTTATCAGAGAGGAATTAGACTACAAACCAATTAAAATTATATGAACAGTGGACTCAAGGAGCACACAAGGTAACATATTGGTTGTCTATTAGCATACAAGATAACATGATTGGGCACATACAAGATGCACATACAAGAGGCATGGAAATTGCAACTCAAGAAAGAGCTGCATAAACTGGAGAAAGAGAGCAAATTGGTAAGTGACTACACCTTAAAAATCAAAAGCATATGTGATGGTGATCATAATGATGAAAACATTGAAGAGGTAAAGCAACTCCTTAGGCCAAGAATTTGACATGAAAGATCTTGGTGTGTTGTGCTATTTTTCGGGCATTGAGTTTATACATACAAAAATAGGTATAAGACCATCCTGAAGGCAATATGCATTGAGTATGCTTCAAAAGTATGATATGGATGATTGGAAACCAATTTCTTGTTGGATACTACTACAAGTGAAGCACCAGAAAATGCTACTATGTACAAGAAAATTATGGGAAGTTTGATACATCTCACAATTACAAGGACAGATTGAAGCTACATTGTGGGACTTGAGAGTCAGTTTATGCAGGTTCCACATATCCAACAGAACCAAAGGGAACCAAATACCAAAGATGCCATAGTTCTATGCCTTAGTCGACGCCTTGGAGTAAGCCGTAGGAGTAATTGCATGGATAAATGAACTTGATAAACAAACTTGATAAACGAACTTGATAAACAAACTTGATAGACGAACTTGATAAACACCTTGATAACTAAAGGAATAACACTGCATGGATAAATAACCTTGATAACCAAACTTGATAAACATCTTGATAACTGAACGAGTAACACTACATGGATAAATAACCTTCATAACCGAACTTGATAACTGAATTTGATGACCGAATTTGATTACCATAGGAGTAACTGCATGGATAAATGAATTTGATAAATGAACTTCATAAAGAGTAATCGCATGGATAAAATTGATAAAAAAACTTGATAACCAAACTTGATTACTGCAAGAGTAACCACATGGATAAACAAACTTGATAAATGAACTTGATAAACAAACTTGATAAACGAACTTGATAACAGAATTTGATAATTGAATTTGATAACCAAACCGAAACCGACATAGCGCATAGTGTGACAATGTGCATAATGAGTACAATGTGCACAGTGAGTAGTGTGAGCACAGTGAGGATAGTGAATACAGTGAGTACAATGAGCATAGTGAATATAGTGAGCATGGTGAGTACAATGAGCACAATGTGATAGTGTGAAAGTGTCACAATATCAGAGGGAGCACATACAAACTTGCTAAAGGACATAGAAGCTAGTTTGGAGTTTTATTTTGCAAAAAATTCAAAAAACATAAATATGTGTAGAAGATGAATCTACGATCACTTGAACAGGAGGTCAATTTTTTTGGCTATAACTTGAGTTTAGAGGTTGGATTGAAGCAATTCAACCTACTATGCATAACTTCAGAAAGTTTATAGAACTTTGTATAATTATAAAGGTCTGAATCCTTAGTGTTAGATCACTGAAAATGCAGAATACGCAATAATAGTGTTGTAGGTGAAGGTGAAATTGACAATAGATGCTTGTTTTGTGTATATCTTGAGCTACTCACCTCCGATTGAGGTGTTCTAGGTATTGTTACTTAGAAAAGAAAAAGATCTTTAAGCTTGCTAAAGAGCTTAGGGGCAAATATGTTGGAGTTTGAGCTTTGTAGAAGCACACGATTAGCAAAAAGGGACCTAGCTATTGGGTTCATTTCACTTGTAGTGTGCAAATCTCAGGGATTAAATTCCATGAAAAACATCATTGAAGAATTAGAGAACCTATGAATAAGTATTGGGGAAATTTCCCAAATTTCATGCTAGAGCCAAATCACTTATGATTAAATTATGAGACCCTCCCCATGACTTTTTTGTCAAAAAGTGGCTTGCTAAACCACTTCCAATATCCACACAATGCAATATCAAGGAGTTAGTGCTTCCCACAACAATAATTGAAGAATTTAGTACCAGAGCATCAAGGTTGGAGGAAATTAGATACCAATATGGAACTCGCTCTTCTAGTCTACCATACCATGTGGAACCTGAAGCCAGTAACACAATGGAGGAAATAACTTAAGATTTTAAGAAGAAAGAAGCCCCACAAAGAAGAAGAAAGTTTGGTGACTCATCTAAGGTGTGAAATTGAAGCATTAAAGCTACAGAAGGAATATGATGCCCAAGTAGAAGGATTGGTGCAACTTTGACAAGAGCTACAAGAACTTTGTTGAAGTGGCATCAAAAGTGGACTTTGGTGTACCACAAGGCCATGTGGTAAGTGATTGCCCTCTCTTAAGTGTGACTTTTTAGATATGCAAAAAAATTGGCCATGAAGCCCATGAGTTTCACTCAAGAGGAATGCATGCACAAGCATACTAATGACAAGGAGGAGCCCAACCACTAACAAATGTAATGAATGCTACACCAAGTCAAGGTAACACCTACAAAAAATGTATGGAAGAAATTTTGGAAATGGTCCCAAAAGGCCAATGATTTTTTTTAGGTGTGTGGAATGTGGACATTATCAAAGCAAATGTCCTTCGCCAGAGAATTCTCCTCCTTGCAGGAACTACACAGAAGCTAGAGATCACTACACAATTTGTTACCCAAAGAACAAGGCATCCACATCAAGGCCTCACATTTAGATGATCTCTATGAGTAAGGAAAGAGCTATGGAAGAAACCAACATGCCATCGTCATCTACCAGGGTGTTACATCTAGAAGAAATTGAATCTTTTGTTACAAAGACAACAAGCAAAGTGAAAGCCCCTCAATAAGAAAAGTGCCAAGAGCAAAGTACAAATGAGTTGAGCTACGAAAAGGGGACACTAGAGGATAGATCTACTCCAAGTGAAGAGACATAGCCAAAAGAAGAGATTACAAGCACAAGTGAGGCCATTGGACATGCATTCAATAGAGCCTAGAAGGAGCTTGAGAAGTCACACATAGCCCATGCCCCTATGGAATATGAGGCTTCAAGGTTATTTAAATCCATTAAAAATGAGGTTAGTATTTTTGATCTATTAAAAATGGATGCAAAATTCATATCAAAAGTTATGAAGATCATTGATGCTGCCTCCACATCCACTCTAGTTGAAATGCTAATGCCATGAGTGAGGGTAAAGTTATTGGGGAAACCCTCCTTACAGATTATAACATTCCACGATGCACTTTCACTATCAAAGGAAAACATCTACAAGGAGTTATAGTGGATGGTGGCTCAGACATTAACTTGATGCCTATACATACTATGGAAAAGCTTGGACTTCAAACATCAAGACCAAATGCCTTCACGGTGGCATTAGCTGACCATAGTAGAGTAAGATCCATGGGAGTGGTCCCTCTGATTCCAATTTGAAAGAGGCTGGAGAAGCTTTGAGGGGCTTGGAAAGTTGAGTTGCCAAGTGGTGAAGTTGGTCCAGAAAAACAACATAGGACCAGCCCTAGATCTTTTCTTATGTAAAGTAGACCTTGTAGGCTTGTTTTTAGTGCAATAAAACCAAATAGATACTTTGGAACATCAACAACAACAAATTGATGCAAATAGATAACTTGAACCTTGACTAGCTCACAAAAACCTTTTAAAAACGGATGGAAGTTGTGCCTTCAAACATTGAGAGCAGCCAACACAGTAACAATTGGAAAACTTTCTCTTAAGTGAGTTTCATACATAGGGTTGACTTGATAAAATGCATAAAAGGCCTAATTTATAAGAACCAGTGAAGGAGCAATCACCTTAACACTGATTGGGTGTGATCTTGATTTTTCAAGGATATGTAGAGAATGACCCTGAGGATGTAAAACTCATATATCTCTGAAAGTAATGAACCAAATAACTTGCAAATTTGTATACACAAATTAGACAGTCATATCTTTCAATAAATCCTTAAACACTTGATTTGGAGCTTTGTAGAGAGAGAAGTAATCTCTTCAAGTTGACTAAGTCCGAGGAAGAAGGAGCAGAATAAAAATGGCACCAAGCAATGATCAAAGAGTATATTTATTGCTTCAAATCAACACTCTACTTAATGTACAAATGTTTTGGAGTCTTTATATAGACTCTTGAGGATATGAAAATGCCTTTTCTTCATGAATCACTTGCATACATAGGAAATATGTGAGCTCAGGTAAGTCACTAATTTTGAACTCCTCTTGCATGTGTCTTTTGATCCTTTGAATCCCATTCAAGTCATCACCTGTTACAATTATGTCATCTACATATATGCACAGATAGATAACCTCCTTATGATCCCTTTTGATGAATAAAGGAGGATCTGAGTTGCTAGGTCTAAATCCTTGATCTTGAAGGTATGTAAACAACTTGTAATTCCAAGCTCTAGGATCTTGTTTCAATCCATACAATGCTTTCTTAAGTATGCAAACATAAGATGTATTGTTAGGGTTTTCAAAATCTAGAGGTTGTGACATGCATACCTCTTCATTTATCCAACCATTTAGAAATGCATTTTAACATCAAGTTGGAGGAGTCTCCAATTTCTTGCAACAACTACACTTATCACTGTTCTCATTGTAGTCATCTTTGCAACTGATGAGAATGGTTCCTCATAGTCTATGCCATACATTTGTGATAATCCCTTGGCAACTAATCTTGTTTTTTACCTACAAATTGATCCATCTAAGTTCCTTTTAAGTTTATATACCCATCTACAACCAATTACCTTCTGATTGGATGACATTGGATTAGTTTCCCAAGTATTTATCTCCTTCAAAGCATCTGTTTCTTCTCTCATATCCCTTTCCCAGTCAGGGTTCCCCTTTGCATGATCATAGGTTGAGGGGTCTTGTGAAATTGAGTCCTTTTCCAAGTAGATTGAATGCTTTGTAACAAATGTGGAACCATATCCATACCTTTTTGGTTCTCTTTTCTCCTTTGTTGACCTTCTAGGTGCTTGCTTGGAGCATTCTCCACACTCTTGCATTTTTGCTTTCTCTCTTGACTTCTATAGCTACTAACCATGTCCCATTTCATCTTGGTCATTATTTGTATCTCTCTTGGATCATGGACCTACATATCCCACTCGCTTCATAATTGATGGAAATCAGAATCAAGAACATATGGTAGACTTACCTTTTGTTTGTCTTCATCATACCAAGAGTTGTGTTCTTTAAATACAACATCCCTACTTATAGTGAATTGCTTGGTTGAGTGATTATAAAACCTCTAACCCATCTGCATTGAATCTTATCCAATAAATATTGCCTTTGTTTTCCTTTCATCTATTGTACCTCTGATTTATGAAGGTACATTAACATAAGCTAAACAACCAAACACCTTGTGTTGTCCAAGACTAGGCTTTCTTCCATACTGTGCTTCATAAGGATTCATACCTTGGAGTGATTTGGATGGTAGTCTATTGAGAAGGTACATTATAGTTGATATAGCATCTACCCATAGATAATGTAGCAACCTCTTTTCTTCAAGCATTGTTCTAGCTAATCCAATGAATCTCTAGTTTCTTCTCTATGCAATTTCATTCAATTGAGGAGAGTACCTAGTAGTCACTTTACCCTTGATACCTTTAACTTGCAAGAACTCATCAAAATATTTGGATAAGTCTTCTTCGCCTCCATCCAACTTGAGCTTCTTGAGTCATCTACCTGTATGGTTCTCCACATGTGTAAAATACTTTTTGAAGAAATAAAACATTTTATTCTTCCTCTAGATAAAGTATAGAATATTCCACTTATTATGGTCATCAATAAATGAGACATAATACCTTGATCCTACCAATGAAGGTTCTTGGATTGGTCACCACACATTAGTGTGTACTAAGTCCAAATGGTTGTTGTCGATGTAGCCTTCCTGGTTGAATGGTTGACTTTGTGCCTTCCCAATATAACATGCATCACATATGTTGATCACGTGTTGCTTTGATATGTTGGGTAGTCCTAGAACACTTTGATCCCTACATATATCCTTCAAGGCTCTTTCATTCACATGAGCTAGCCTCTTATGCCACACTTCAATCTCACTTAGGGTTGAGACCCAAAGTTGACTAGAGCTATGTTTTTGGTTTCTCCTACTTAAAAAGTAAAGAGCCTACCATGCTTCTCACCTCTAGCTATCTTCTTGAAGCCTTTACATGGATCCTCCACACAAGCTCCATGTTGGGTGAACCTACCTTGCAAGCCTTTCTCAACTATTTGGCCTACATTTATTAGGTTTTTTTGCATTATGCATTGTGTCATCTCCTGTTTGTACCTCATGTCTATGATTTGGATTTTCCAAATAAGATAAGAGAGCTATGCTGCCTGCAGCATGATTTGAACTTCCTAAATCTTTGTAGAATAAAAGATCACCTTCTTTACCTTCCTTGTGGCTTAGAATCATAAAAAAAAATGAATGAATCTTCATGTTGTTGATCTTTAGAATAATTTTTGTAGTCCCTTCTATCATGACCTCTATTTTTATTGTTGAAGTTGTGCCCAACTCTATGTCTATTGTTTCGATATGCACCTCTTCCACTTTCTTTTTGGGTCTTCCCATCAAGACAACAATTATGAGTCGTGTGGCTAGTCTTATCACAAATGGCACAAGGTTAAACATTTTTTCCTTTTGTTTTGTCATGCTTTGGTTATTTTTTCTTCCCTTTCCACTTGATCTTGCTTGCAAAGTTGGCTTGGGAAGTCCCCTCTTCATCCTCTTCCTTCTTCTTGCCTTTTAGCTTCTTGTCTTTCTTATCTAGATATAGAGCACTAGTTGAATTGCCTTGACAAGAGTTACCTTCGTTTATGCCATTGTTGGTCTCTTGATTGAAGAGTTGTCCAAGAAAGATGTTGAAAACTGGAGTTTGCACATCCATGATCAGGTCATAAGTTTTGGTGAAAGATTGCCACTGATTGTCACCTCTAATCCCATTCAATATTTGCCTCATGATAACCTCTTCTTCAATGATCTCTCTACTGGATGCCAATTGATAAAAAAACTCCTTGAACTTTGTAGCAAATTTTGTGATGTTTTGTTTTGGAGTCTTGTTCATTTGGTTGAAATCATTCCAAAGATGATTCTTCCTTGCTTTTGTACTAGCATAAAAGAAAGTCTCAAGGGCATCCCAACTCTCTTGAGAGGTCTTGCATCCTCTAATATGTGATAATAGAAAATAAGAGATAGATTTTAGTATGTATGACCTTGTTTGAGCATCCCTTGCACACCAAAGTGTGAACTTATCTGTTTCTTCTTGAGTAGGTCCTCCTTTGGATCTTGGAATAGGAATTGCTTCATCACCTGATACAATCCCATATAGATTTCTTCCTTGCAAATAAGCCTCCATTCTAATTTTCCAAGCAGCATAATTGTTTCTATCAAGCTTCTGAATCATTGATGGAAGGTCATCTCCCATCTTCAAGTCTCTCTGATACCATTGACAGAAGTTGGATATGTTTGGAGAAGCTTGTAAGTAGAGTTTTTAGATGGTGAAGATTGTCTAGCAAACCAGCATAGGACCTGCCCTAGCTCTTTGCATATGTAAAACAGACCTTGTACGCTTTTGGTTAATGCAATTAAACCCAATAGGTACTTTGGAACATCAACAAGAACACTTTGGTGGAAAACAAATAGATTTGAACTTTGGCTAGCTCACAAAACCTTCTAATTGGGAATGGATGCTTCCATTTCAGACATTAAGAGCATCCAACACAATAACTATTGGAAACATTCCTCTTAAGGGAGTGTCATAAATAGGGATGGAGTTCTATAATGCATAAAATCCCTAATTTAAAACAATCAATGTATGAGGAATAAGCTTCACATTGATTGGATGTCATCCCAATTTTTAAGGGCTGCATTCCAAGCTTCTTAGTCAAGGATTTCAACAGTGTGTTTCCAGCTCTATGCTACTATTGATCTTTTGAATTGAAAGTAAATCATCAAGCAATAGTAGGGAATCAACATCATTTTTCACCCCCAGCTGCATACACCTTTCACATGCATATGAATTTTTCTTTTTTCATACAATAACTTAAGGTAATGCTTAAATGGAAACTGAGCAAGTAGCATTTCCATCTTGTCATAAAGAAAAATGTGAGATAATCGAGGTCATAGACATAATATCAAAAAAGCGTTTCATGTTCCCACATGCTTTGGGGGAAGGGGTCAAATAAGAACTTCTTTGTGGAGACTTGCTTCATGAAGTCAACAAAACATTGCATTTACTGAATCAATCGTTCAACACCAGGAGCCACTATACTCTTTACATAACTATTCATGGAAAAAAATCATTCTTCTAGGTCCTTCATCATAGGAAGCGCACAAGCAAGCCCAATATGCAGATATTCGAGACAGTCATCTCTAAAAGTACAAAATGGGCTTTAAATACTTTGATTGCCGCCCAAAGGAGTAAACATTCAGCCATTCAACCATGCCTGAGCCTTAAGGTTTGCAGCCTGACTGCACAAACGGAAACCACTATAGAACGCAGCCTAGTCGAGCACGCACAAGAAAAAGACATGTCAACAAATACACTTCGAGAATTAATCCTTCACCAATGTAGTGCTAAAACTGTGATCTATTACCAAATTGGTGATTGTTATGATGAGATGTCAAACTAATTTAGACAGTAAGCCTTCAAAATTTTATGTTAAATCATTCTATATCTCGCATAATCAACATAATGATCCCGTTTGTATATACACAAAATTGAGCACTTCATCTACTAATCAGTTCGACATTCTTCGAATAGTACATCCACAGTGGTTTTATAATTTCCACAGTGCCTTTTGACATTTATACTTATCAGATCAAGATGGATTGGTGATCTCTCTAATGCTGATCACAGACATACATAGTACTAATAAAACTAGCCAGTCTGGATTCATCATCGTGGCCATAGCGTCCATCACACCCCGACAGTTATAGTGACAAAGAGGTTATGTAGCCATTATCCGTTAGTCTAAACTCACAGAGTGGGATGCTATCAGGTGTAAACATGAATTTGTCTTGTAAATCATACCTAATACCAACAATTGCATGGAAATAGCAACAAAACGACCGAGTAGATATTATAGAGTTGTGCAACACACATTAAACATGTATGGGAACCGAGAATCGAATGCATTCCCCAGTTGAGTATTCAGAATATAATTATCGGGATCGGAGCAAGGGAAGTCCAATCGTCTTCGAATCATCATGAGGTGGGAAGTTGCACAGAGCTCAACCCCACTTTGAAGGGAAATTCTCATGACAGAAGCAAGTAGCCAAGGGGTCAAGGTCACAGTAAGACCACCAACATAGAGTGCAGCAACCTTGGAGCAGAACTTAACGCACAGGTGGAGAAGGAGAGAGAGAGAGAGAGAGAGAGAGGCAGTTTGACAAGGGATAATTATTCGCCCCTACAGAGAGTTCTTCAGGCAACATCGAATGCAAGCATCCCAAATGGAAGGTATTACCACTGTATCCGATCACTCAATCAAAAGAACGAAGAAGACCTAGTTTGTGCACATGCCTCAGACAATGCTCTTCAATGATGTTTCGCCATGAAGCCCAACATCAATAGAGAATCAACGGGATAATGGGAGCAAGAAGCTCAGTGCAGGCGCGGAAGCCCTTTCTCAGAGCATCCGAAAGCTTGACAAACTCATACGGCCATGAACTGATTGGGTGAAGAGGTGAAGGAGATAGAGGCCCGTGGCATCCCATTACTACCACCACTGTTGAGGCATCGTCACGAGGATCATAAGGAAGCCAGTGCTCAGGGCATAACTCCCAACAGGAAGCTCGAGCCCAAGCCATAAAGACGTGAAGGGAGAACCTATAGGTGCTCAGCCTGGGAAGAAATGATGCAGAGTGATTGGGAGGGGAGTATACAACAGAAGGAATTATAGTGGGTGCAAAGAGGTAGAAGATGGAAAGAAACAAGAAGAAAAACTTCCTTGAATCTCCAGAGCAACGAGAAAAGATGCTACACGCAACACTGATCCGATTGAGAGCGGAGATGGGAAGCTGATGGACCCAAAGCTGATTACTATGCACTATGGAGGAAAGAACCTCACTTGTCAGTCTCACAGAGAGCGACGACAAAACCAACACAAGAGAAAGCATAAGAGGGGGAGCTCTGCGGAGCTCAACCCCACCATAGGCTAGAATGGCCCAGACAAAGAGGGGAGTGCCAGAAAGTACCGACCCCCAAAGAAGGGGAAAGAGGCACGCATACGTTAGTGTCACAAGGAGAGAGAATGAGGGAGAATTTACTTCCCCCCCCCCCCCCCCCCCCCCCGACTATGGATGCACAAATTTTCATTCAAGGCTTTATGAGCATTAAATGAGAAAGACATGCATCCAAGGGGTGAGAAATAGAGATCTTGTTTTCTCATTTTTTTCTCATTTTCATCAAGAATGAAGAGAGGAAGGAAAAAAAAAGGGAGGCACCCATCCCTCTTTCCAAGGCATGCACCAAAACAAGAAATGGAAGAGAGATGGAGGGTGATGCCAGAGTGTGTATGTGTATGTGTAGAAGTGAGAGAGAGAAGGGGGTTAGGGGGTGTTTTTGTGCATCAAACAGAAATGAACTGAAACTACACTGCAAAAACAAGAAATGGGGAACTAATGGCCCAATGAAAGGGTGAGAGTGCCAAGCAAGAACTCAAATCCTACGCAATTGAGCAAAAAAATTGCAACACAATACTTTACCACATGTTCTTGAGCTCTCCAAGTGATGAAAGGCCGACCATCCCCGACAACGGCGCCAAAAAGTGTTGAGATTGTAGCAAGGAAAGACCAAAAACCCTCACCACCTTGCATGGAAGCAAGAAGGAAAGCTCAAGAGTGACTCTCCTCTCATCCACCCCTACCTCCCACATGTTCAAGCCAATGGCATCAGCCCCATGCTATGTCACATGCTTGAAAACAAGGAGAATAGGGAGTCAAGGATCCTAGTCCATGAGGAAAATACAAGCAAATGCAATTACTCTACTCACACAAAGGAGAGACATGCATAGGCACACACACACCACTCTCACACACTCACAAAGACACAAATACATGTAAATGTAACTAGTCTTGGAGTAAATGAGAGCCTTCTTCCATTGATAAGAGATATTACATGAGAGCACGTCGACCAAAAGCCCCCTTCTTTACAAAAATGAGCTTCTATATATAGGTTAAGCTATATTCCCCATGTGCTCCTTTGAAAAGTCAAAAAGTGAATCTCCCTCTAACTAACATATCTTCTAGGATATTCTAAGATCAAATGTGTAACAAACAAATCCCCAAAAAAGACATGCATGGGATTTTATACGTGGGAATTCCTTTGAAGGGCAAAAAGGGTGAAACATGAAGAGTCTTCTATACTAAGGTATAAAAAAATATTAAAAAGTGCCCTAAGAGAGCGTTCACATGTGACACTCAAGTATATACAAGGAGGGTCATTCTCATGGTCTAGGGAGGGTTCCTATGCACAATTGAGGATGTGTGCATACCCTACTACCCAACAAGGAGGCAAAAACTATGGCAAAATTGCTGGTGCAGACTTTGGATGATAGCAAATTAGATACATCTCTATCATATCATACTCATTGAGGCTCTCATAGTGATTCTTTTGCATCAAATTGCTACGCTATGCCTATCTCGAGTCTTTGTGATGAGAATGAGCTAGTTTCAATTGATGAAGCACAAAATTCAAGAAATTGGATGGCTGCTATGCAATCAGAATATGATGCAATCATGAAAACTTGTACCCGGTCTTTATGTGACTTGCCTCTTGGCAAAAAGGTCATTGGAACTAAGTGGGTATACAAGTTGAAGCATAAGCCTGATGGAACAATTGAAAGATAAAAGGCTAGGCTTGTTGCTGTTATAAATTATGGAATGTGTTGAACAAGGCATTGTTGGAGTGTTAATTATTTAATGTATTAATGTGTTTTGGAGTTTTTGATATAGCAGGTGAAGGTTCATGAGGGCGTGAAAGGGCAGACATCAATAATTCGACTTTAAGGTGGACATCAATAATCCGACGTATAATTTAGTTTGTAAATAAACCCACGTAGAAGGTTTTATTGTTAGAAACAATTAGAAAAGTAGTGGTTAGAATAAGTGTCATTGTAGACCGCAATTTCTGATATTGAAAGCAAAGGATTTCTACAAAAGTTACCAACTTTTACTTTCATGCATGCTTTTTGAAGGCCGCTCTCATGTAACCACTATTTCAACATAATAAAAAAAATTTATAAATACATGCACTCTATGGCTTGTCGAAACAAAGTGCATGGGGGGAGATTGCACCCAATACTGCGTTGTGTCTCGTCTCCTGGTGTGTCTATTTTACTATGTGTTTTTTGCATTCGTAACCTATGTGTGTGCATGAGCAACATCCTGATAACAGTGGTATCAAAGCCTTGCACATGTCACTATGGAGGGGTTAGTTTCTATTTCTTTTGGTGATTGATCTTTGTTTCACTATTCTTCGTTTGTGATCCGATTCCGATTCCGATTCCGATTCTGGTTCCGATTTTTGTTTTTGTTTCCGATTCCGGTTCCGTTTCCATTTGTGATTCCTGTTCCTATTCCTGTTCCAGTTTCAGTTTTAGTTTCAGTTCCAAATCCAGAACTAGAACCTACGTTTACACCTACATTTACTCCTTTGGCTTACTCCAAGGCATCGACTAAGGCATAGAACTTAGGCATAACTTAAGGCATTACTTTGGCATCCAAGGCTCCTTGGCAACTGTTGGCTGCATGCAAACCAATTTTAATTTATGAGTGGCAAAAAAGAGTTTTATATTCACCAATGTGGGAGGATTTGAACCACAACCTCAGTCACACAAGGGAAGTGTTTTACCACTACACTATCTCTTTGTGTTGTCACTCTAGTTGTCTTTTCTTATATTTAACTATCATCTCTTTCTTACGTTTTCAATTCCCAAGAACAACCCTTCCTTTTACATTTTAACTCAAACAATCTCAAAAATTGTTTTTACATATCTAGCAAGAGGGTTTTGTTCCCTACATCCTCATGGATCCTACGAACACCATAGAGGATTTTGGTGAGTCACCTCTACCCGAGGTAACACTCAAGCAACAACTTGAGCTCTTGGGGCACAAACTTTGAGGCACTCAGAACGAGATCCAACAACGTGAAGAATTACTATAGAAAATGCAAACTGATGAAAATAACCTTACGAAGGGGGTCAAAGCTATTGTCTCTACCCAATCAAATGGCATGCATTCCAAGATTAGTATTAAAAATTACCATTTTTTATGATTTGGTGGCTGTAAGGATGGCCCTTTAGTCCTTTCATGATTGTCATAGTTTGATGATTTTTATATTGATGAAATATATGCTGAAAGTGAAAAAGTCAAATTTGCCACTAACTATTCAATAGGAAAAGCTCAACTCTGGTGGAGTGTCTTGAGGCACAGTAAAGAGCGTACAACAACGTGGAAGGCTTTCCAAGATCAAGTAAGGCCTATTCAGGAAAAATGGGAATTACACAGGATTTTGAGAAAGTTCTTTCTATCCCAATGTTTGACTTTTCGACTCATTCACACACTACAACATGTTATTATCTCGTGATTGGGGTATATTAAATTAATACTTGAATATGAAGGATAATTGTATTATAAATGAGGTAGCAAGTTTGGGCTAAAACTTAAGAAGTTTACATAATAAGTAACATAAATGGGACTTGAATAATTCCCAAATTTCCTGAATAGGCCTTAAGTGAAGGATTCTTTTCTTCCTCCTCAATACCATTTACATGTTCGACGTGCATGGGTGACCCTTACATGGAAGGAGGGTGATACAGTTACTACCTACACGAAGTGGTTCTAGCACAATTTACTATTGGTTCGAATGCTTGAAGATGTACCAGAGGATAACTTGTAGCGGAAATACGAAGATGGTTTGGAGGTGGGAATCCAAGCCAAACTTCACACCCATGACTTACAACCCTCAACAAGGCTATATCTTTCACCTATGATGTAGAGAAAGAATTCTAGTCCATAACCAAGTCCATCCATCTACAAAAACCACGTCAACGACCACTTTTTGTTAAACCAAATCTTCCCATGAAATGTAATTTTAATGCCCCATCTTACTCTAGTTTTCCTTGGCCACTGCAATCCAACTATTCAACTGCACATGTTGCTTCATTTCTCCAACCTACCAAACAACCTACCCTACAAACTTCAGTGATGGATGCCCAATAGAAGCGACCACGAATCACCTGGAATTGTGCTAAACCTGGACATATAAAAACAAAGTGCCGATTGCGGCCTCTTAACATGAAACTAGTTGCAACTCAATTACATAACATGGAGGCCCATAATGAAGAAATTCCTCCTCTTTGGACAAAGGAAATATTGGAGGAGGACTTAAGTACCTTGGGTAACGATATCTCTCTTCATTCTCTACTTTGCATGCATGGTACTATAAATAACAAACTTGTTAAAATTTTACATGACGATGGTAGTTTACACGAATTCATTTCACATTTATTAGTACAAGAACTTAAATTAAAAACGTTTCCTTCCTGTATAAAGTAAAAACTACATTTCAAGGTAATCGTTATAATGTAACACGAGAAGTGCAAGATGTTATGATTAGCATAGGCCCATATGTTGATTCACGAACATTTTTAATTGCACCTTTGCAATGTTACAATGTTATACTAGGTATGCCTTTTTGTCATCATTATAACCCACACATTGACTACCATACAATTACCTTTAACTTTGAAATTAAAGGTCAAATCATTACTTTGTCTGCACGGCATGATTTCCAGCCATTTCCATTGATTAATCAAATTCAAGTAAAATGTGCATTTAGGCAAGGATTCAATTCATGCATTATTTTTGTCAATGTCATCAATGATTATACTCATACACTTCCTGATGCACATAAACCTTTAATGACTGCTTATAAGGATTATTTTATGTTTGAGTATCCCTCTGAACTACCACATCTCGAGGATCCTTTGACCATAGCATAGACTTAGTCCCTGGTAGTTCTCCTCCTCATAAAGCACCTTATAGACGTGGCCCACTACACCAAAAGGAAATAGAAAACCCAGTAAAAGACCTACTACATGTTGCCGTCAGTGTCCTTGTGGAAAGCCAAATGGCCACCAGACACTCCTTTGTATATGTTCTTCAATAAAACATATAGTAGCCTGGTCAATCACAAACTGTAAGTTCGACCGCATTTGTAAGACCTAAGAAGTCTGTCTTTGTGCTCCCTGTGTACTGTGTTTTCTGTGTATTCTGTAGCCTCTGTGCGGAGTACTGCGTGTGGCCTTAGGAGGTCGGTTTTCTACTCTGAGCATATCTTCGTGGAGCTCTCTAGAAGGAGAGCGCACTGTGGTGCATCACCATCGAATTACTTCACTGTTATCAAAGCAATTCGAATTACTTCACTGTTATCAAAGCTTTTGTGCGAGCAAAGCAAGCACCCCCCCCTCCCCCCCAAAGGCCTTCTCCAAGGCGGCGACCAAGGCATAGACCTTGGCATACCTTGTCATCCGAGTCACCGTTGGCTGCACGCAAGGGAGGACCTCAACAATCAAGGAATATAGAGGTTCCCGGTACTTCCCGGGAGCTCACCCATCCCAGTATTGTTCCCCCCAGAGCTCGCTTAACTGTGGCAATCTCTTGCCACTAAGCTACACTCTTGTGGTGTCTGAAGAAGGGGAAATACTAAGCTTGACATTACCTTGAACAAGTTTTGGTCCCTCAAAGCTGCACTCTTTGCTTTCAAGGCCTATTTCTGAAGCATTTTTGGGGTGTCTTCTCGAGCCATTTTGGAGTACTTTTGCACATAGTTCTCTTGACACACGTCCAAGAACATCAAGAAGAGTGTTCTTTGTACTTCTCACACAATAAATATCAACCTTTGGGGCTGTATTTTCAGCCACACTCGTAAAATTACAGGTTTCTCGAGAGGTTTCAGTTTTGGTGGGAGTAGCCGCTGCAAATTTATGCAGGTTTTTTAAGCCTAAAACATCAGAGTTGACAAACACTTGAAGGTGTTATTGGCTAGTTTTTGGGCTGTGTATTCAGCCTTTTAATGTCATTTTACTGCATATATTGAGCACATACACACCATGTACGCTTCTGTGGATACCGCTTATGTACGTCCATGTGGTCATTGATATAGCGGTTACGTTCTTTGCATAAATCCTTTTACGTTTGATAAAGAGGGTCGTGGTGAGGTTTTCTTAACTAGGAGACACCCAGATGTCGGGGTCTCTTCGGTGATGTAGGTGGAAGACTTACCCAACCTCGCCATAGGAGATGTATGATAGTTATTCATAGGTGCTCGATAAGCCCAATTGGCTTCTATTGGGTAACTGATTATATGCAATGGAGTCAGTGATTCACTATGCAGGTAGACATGTCAGTACTTGTAGTTTTATGATACTTTGACATTGGTCATATGCTAATTTTGCAGAGGATACTCTGGCAAAATTTTTCTAGATTTCTGGTTTAGTCAACTATACAGTGGTCGATTTACTCCTTGATACACCTATTTGTTGGTGTTTGGACTCTTCTAGCTCCATTATCATTCTATTCAGTTCTCTACCATCATGGCATCAGAGGTCTCAGGCACATCCGGTGGAGTAGGGTCTAGTGCTAGTGTTCCGAGGAGGAGCTATAACTTGCAGGGCAAAGACCATTTTGAGATCCAAAAATTTGATGGCACAAACTTTGCTCTACGGAAGAATCAGATTAAAGATGTGCTGATTCAAAGGAGGCAATGGAAGCCAGTAAATGGGATTTCAAAGAAGCCTGCTGACATGGATGAAGATGATTGGGATGAGTTAGATGAAATGGCCAGGTCTACCATTCGCTTGCGCCTGGCAGATAATGTTTACTTTACAGTATTAGACTGTGAAAGTGAAGAGGAGCTTTGGAAGAAGTTATGCAATACATATGAAAAAGAGACGGCATCAAATAAAGTGTATCTGATGAGAAAATTATATGACCTTCGTATGAAGAACACAGATAGTGTTGCTACTCATCTAAATGAGTTTGATGCTATATTCTCCCACTTACAGGTTCAGAAAATGGATATGGATAATGAAATGAAAGCAGTATTGCTGTTATGCACCCTGCCATCATCATGGGATACATTTTGCACAACTATTAGCAACAGTGCACCTGGTGGTAAACTCGTCTATGATGACATATGTGGAGCACTCTTGAGTGAGGAGATTCATAGAAAATCTATGGTTGGCACTCAGAGTGGAGATGCATATAATGTTCGTGATTCTTACCAAGGAAAGAATCAACAATGCGGCAGGAGCAAGAACAAGGAAAAGAATGGTCAACATAATAAGAGTAGAAGTAAATTAAGGAAAAGGGATATCGAATGCCATTATTGTCATAAGAAAGGACACATGAAGAAAGACTGTTATGCATTAAAGAATGCTAAAGGTAAAGGAAAGAATGTTGATGGGCATCTTAAACGGTTACCTGCACCATCTACTTTGACTATGAAGATTGAAGAAATTAATGTTATTTCTGATGATGCTGATGTGTTGACACTTGATAGTAATGTGCCATCTGAGGCACTTATGGCTGATTCTCTTTCCCACACCTCGCTGCTAGATTCTGGTGTTTCTTTCCATGTGACACCATATAGAGAATGGTTCTCTAATTATGCAGCAAAGTCTCTTGGTACCGTGAGACTTGGTGACTCTTACTAGTGTGATGTTGTGGGGATTGGAGATGTGGTTGTGCAGTTCATTGATGGTTCAAAATTTACTATGCATAATGTACGCCATGTACCTCAGTTATCACACAATTTGATGTCAGTTGGTCAACTTGATGACCTTGGTTACAAGGTGGTCTTCTATGCTCAGTCCTTTTGTATATCAAAGGGCAATATGGTTATCACAAAAGGAAGCAAAGGTAGCTCACTTTATCCTTTATTTGTATCACAGAAAGAATACTTGTTAGCTGTTACTGAACAGCCTATGCTTGTATTTGGCATGGTCGTTTGGGCCATATATCTCGTAGTGGAATGGAAAATCTTTCTCATTCTGGCTACTTATCTGTGTTATCTTTCTCTGACTTTTCATTTTGTGAGCATTGTCAATATGGAAAGCAAACTAGAAATGTGCATAGAATGCACATTGACTCTTCAATTCAGCCTTTAGATCTCGTTCATGCAGATGTGTGTGGTCCTATGCCCACTAGGTCCTTAGGTGGTTCTCTTTACTTTGTCACTTTCATAGATGATGCTACTAGAAAAGTCTAGGTATATCCTATCAAATCAAAGGATGATGTATTCCCTACTTTCAGAAAATGGCTTGCTTCAGTTGAGATTGAAAAAGGAACTAAACTTAAGGCTTACGTTCAAATAATGGGGGTGCGTATACCTCACATGAATTCAGCCTTTTCTGTCAGTCTAGAGGGATTCGTAGAGAGTTTACAGCTCCTTATACCCCAGTACAGAATGGTGTAGCTGAGAGGATGAATAGAACTATTCAAGATAGAGTAGTCTCTATGTTGCATCATGCAAACCTCTCACAAGGTTTTTGGGCAGAAGCAGTATTGACTGCAGTTCATGTGATTAACCTTTCACCTAGTACTGCCAAAGGTCTGAAAGTGGCACAAGAGTTATGGATAGGGAAACCACCATATTATGATCATCTTCGAGTTTTTGGGTGTGAAGCATATGTTCATATACCCAAGAATTTTAGACAAAAGTTGGACCATAAGTCAAAGAAATGCATTTTGCTTGGATATGGCCGAGAAGGACAATTTGGATATCGCTTATGGGATCCTGAAACAAGGTCAGTGATCAGAAGTAGTGATGTCATTTTTAATGAGTCTAAGATGCATAAATAGCCCATTAAGGAGGTTGAAGTGAGAAGAGTGGTGTTTGAGGATACTAAGTCCTCCGGTTAGCATGCATAAAAATGCTGCACATAGGGATGTTCAAGAGAATGTCCATTCAAATCAGTCTGCACATGTTCCTGTTCAACAACCATTGAGACGTTCTGCACGTGTCTCACGTCCACCTGATAGATATGTTCCAGGTTTAGATTTTGTTATGCTAACAGATGCCGGTGAGCTTTTTTGCTACAAAGAGGCTATGCAGACAGAGGATCATGTCAAGTGAGAGCGTGCCATGAAGAGTGAGCTGGATTCTATTCACAAGAATGGTACTTGGGACTTAGTACCTTTGCCAAAGGGCAGGAAAGCTTTACCATGTAAATCGGTATATAAGCTGAAATTCACATCAGATAGTGCTTCTCCAAAATATAAAGCACGACTTATTGCAAAGGGTTTTAAGCAACAACATGGTGTTGATTTTGAGGAAATCTTCTCTCCAGTGGTCAAGATGACTACTTTGCACATGTTGCTTGGATTCATTGCAATGGAGGACACAGAGTTAGTCCAAATGGATGTGAAAACAACTTTCTTGCAAGGAGATCTTACACATGAGATCTATATGGAACAACCAGAGGGTTATGTAGTACCTGGCAAGGAAAGTCTAGTTTGTAAGCTCAAGAAGAGCCTGTATGGACTTAAACAGTCTCCTAGACAATGGTACCAAAAGTTTGATGCTTTTATGAAGTTCCAAGGCTATTCTTGGAGCAATGAGGATCATTGTCTCTACACAAAGAGATGCTCTGATGGTAGCTTGATATGCTTGATTCTTTACATCGATGATATGTTGATTGCTGGGAAGTCCTCTTATGATTTGTCAATTCTCAAAAGGAAGTTGAGTCAGACATTTGATATGAAGGATTTGGGGGATGCCAAACATATTCTTGGCATGCACATTACTCGTGATAGGAGTAAAAGATGCATATACTTGTCTCAAAGTGAGTACATATCCAAAGTACACCGATTCAATATGTAGGGTGGAAAGGCATTGAGTACACCTTTACCCACATATGTGAAATTGAGCAAGGATGACTGCCCCAAATCAGATGAGGAAAAGGAATTCATGACCGAAATTCCCTATCAGTCTGCTGTTGGTAGTCTCATGTACGCTATGGTAGCTACGAGACCAGACATTGCATTTGCAATGGGAATTGTGAGCAGATATATGTCTAATCCTGGCAAGAAACATTGGGAAGCGGTCAAGATGATTTTGAGATATCTGAGTGGCACTAAGGACAAGTGTCTATGCGTAGGTAGAGGGAAAGCATCCATTATTGGTTACACAGATTCTGACTATGCTGGTTGTGTAGACAATCATAAGTCTACATCAGGGTACATTTTTCATTTTGTTGGAGGTGTTATCTCTTGGAGGTCTCGTCTTCAAGAATGTACAGCTGTTTCCACCACAGAAGCAGAGTATGTTGCAGCAAGTGAGGCATGTAAGGAAGCATTGTGGCTTTCTCGTCTTGCTTGTGATATGGGTTTACCTCAGCATGTACCTCGCTTGCTCAGTGATAGTCAGAGTGCCATTGCTTTGGCTAAGAATCCGGTCTATCATGCAAAGACCAAGCACATTGAGGTGAGGTATCACTTCATTAGAGATTGCTTAGCCACTGAGAGCATTATTCCTGAGAAGGTTCACACTCAAGATAATGCTGTAGATGCTTTGACTAAAGCTCTACCACAGGATAGCTTTCGACACTTTTGTCACTTGATGGGGGTTACTTGATTCTTGACCTTACACAGTCACTTGTATACTGTGTAACATGCCCATCAGGTGGGAGGTATAGTTTGTATACTTACACTCAGGTATTCTTTATCATTCTTTATTTTTCTCCCATAGTTACTCTGGCCATATTGGCCTTTAGTGGGAGATTGTTACTGTTAGTGTCCATGTGAAAGGCCAAATGGCCACCGGACACTTCTTTGTATATGTTCTTTAATAAAACATATAGTGGTGTGGTCAGTCAGAGACTGTAAGTTTGACCGCATTTGTAAGACCTAAGAAGTCTGTCTTTGTACTCCCTGTCTACTGTGTTTTCTGCGTATTCTGCAGCCTTTGTGCAGAGTACTGCGTGTGGCCTTAGGAGGTCGATTTTCTAGTCCGAGCATATCATTGTGGAGCTCTCTAGAAGGAGAGTGCACTGTGGTGCATCGCCATCGAATTACTTCACCACAGAAAGGACTTATAAGGCCTAGTTCTTCCCCATTTGGAGCACCAGTTTTCTTAGTAGAGAAGAAGAATAAAACTTATCGAACGTGCATTGATTATAGAGCCCTTAACAAGATCACTTATACCCTATTCCTCGATAGATGATCTTTTAGATAAATTACGAGGAGCTCGTGTCTTTAATAAAATTGATCTAAAAATTGAGATACCATCAGATTCGTATGATGCAAAGTGATATTTTTAAGACTACATTTAGAACTCAAACCAACCACTATGAATTTATGATAATGCCCTTTGGACTTACTAATGCCCCTGCTACATTTGCATGAATGATGTTGATATATTTAGGTAGTGATGTGTGTGAACACTCTAGGACCGCCGGGGCACTTTTTTCCCTCTTTAGGAGGTTTTTTTCCCCCGGCTTGTATATACGCCTATTGCCCTAATGGGCTACTTATCTTTGTACATTCTCTAGTAATATATTCAGTCTTGTGTGTTGTGCTCCAAGCTTCTTCTTCTTCCTTGTGCTGTTCGCGTGCTTCCGCAGACGTCTAACTCCAACAATTGGTATCAGAGCAGGTCGTTGCTTCTTCTAGGGTGCCGTCGACACTCCTCCGTTTGCAGTCTCAGATTCGCACGAAATTTGGTGAGCATACTCAGGGTGTTTCCGAGATCAAAACAGCTTTGCTATGTGGTGCCGAAATCGTGATCTGAGCTCGTTTTAGCCTCCGAACGCACTATCGCAGTGCTTGTGCAGGCTATTTCGTCCTTTTGTGTCAAAGGTATATACCAGTTTCTGTTCGCCAGTTTAAGCGTCTCGAAGTTTGCTACAGGTCTAGCAGAACTCGTCTGGGCAGTTCTGTTCAACTTTTTGAGATACAGTCAATTTTCTACATCAAGGTATTTTAGTCACCGGCCATGGCTGAAAGCAGTGATGTATTCCGTATGTTGGTTGTTGAGGATAAGTTGGATGGTACCAACTACCCATTATGGGCTTATATGATGCGACATGTACTGGTTGCAAAAGGATTGTGGAACATTGTGCAGGGTGTTGAAAGACGTCCTGTTACACCTGTAACGACAGGTACTGCAAATACAGGTGTTGGAGCTGATGAAGATGGTGTCGAAGATGATATTCTGCAGATTCCTATTCGTGCTGCTGTTTCTATTGCACCTACTACAGAGCAGATTCGTTGGGATGGCAGAGATGCCCAGGCACATGCATTGATAGCTTTGTCTGTCAAACGTGCCATTATTCCTCACATTCGCTCTTGCAGAACAGCAAAGGATGCTTGGGATACACTTACCACTTTGTACCAGGCTAGGAATGAGGCTCGTGTTGCTTACCTCCGAAAACAGTTGGAGAGTGAGCACATGAATGAAGGTGATTCGATGGACAGTTTTCTTACAAAGATCAAAGACCTGAAGGAACAATTGATTTCTGCTGATGAGGTTATACCAGATAGCTCACTTTGTGCAGACCGTTCTGAATGGCCTTCCTGATTCATATCAGAGTTTTGCCTCTACTCTTCGATTGATGATGAAAGGCAATCCGAATGCCTTGTCATTTGAGGAATTAGTCTCTGTTCTGTTGCAGGAAGATCAGTCCAGGCAGAACAGGTCCATTATGCGTGTTGCAGATCAAGCTTTCCTGGCTAGTCAGAAGGGCAAAGGAAAATGGAGCTCTTCTACTAGTAAGCAGAAATCTGCAAATGCTGCACAATCGAAGAACCAGGATAAAGATGAGAAGAAATCAGAAAAGCAAAAATTGTTCTGCAAGTACTGTAAAGGAAATGATCATATTATAAAGAACTGTCCAAAACTGGCTGCTAAAGAGGCAAAGAAGAAAGAGGCTGGAATGGTTGTTGCAGAGGCCTCTACACCAAAAACAGAGTCTGCAAATCTTGTGCAGGAAGAAGAATGGGCGTTTACTACTGTCTGCAGTTTTGACCCATCTTCTCATGATCAGTGCATGTCTGCAGTAGACTCAGATGTTTGGTACTTTGACAGTGGGGCGACCAATAATATTACCTCGCAGCGCAGTTTCTTCTCTTCACTCGAGCCTGCCCCTACAGGGAATACTGTCACATGCGCCAATAACTCCTCTTATCCTGTTATGGGAGTTGGTAAGATCATTCTGACTACTGCTGATGGTAGTTCCTTCACTTTGTCAGATACTTTATTTGTGCCAGGGATAAAAAAGAACCTGTTATCAGTTTCTGCATTAGCCAAGATTGGCTTGGTTGTGAAATTCGTTGATGACAGGTGTACGGTCCATGATCTCTCAAATGGCGATGTGATTATTGCTTCTGGCATTTTATCTCGTGGGCAGTATAAGCTCATAGACTATGAAAGATCTGTGAATGATTCGGCATGTGCAGTTCATGATTCTCAGGCTATGTCAGATGCAAAGCTTTGGCATGCACGCTTTGGTCATCTGAATTTTGCTAGTTTGTTACGCCTGCAGAAATCTGAAATGGTGTCCTCTTTGCCCAAACTTGAGGCACCTGGAAAACATGTTTGTGAAGGCTGTATTTTGGGCAAAATGCAGCGTTCTTCCTTTCCAAAAGATGGTTCAGTTCGGGCTATGCAGAAATTGCAGCTTGTACATAGTGATGTCTGTGGTCCTATGCAGACACCCTCTTTTGGAAATTACCTTTACTTCGTGACTTTCATTGATGATTTTTCCAGGCATGCATGGGTATATCCACTCAAAGCAAAGTCCGAAGTGTTCATGTGCTTCAAACAGTTTTTGGTTTTGGCTGAAAATCTGTCAGCATGTAAAATGGGCACCCTCCGTTCTGATCGAGGGGGGGAATATATGTCTTCAGATTTTAATGCATTTCTGGCTGAACGTGGGATAAAACACCAGTGTACAGTGCCGTATACACCTCAACAGAATGGAGTTGCTGAACGAAAGAACAGTTCACTCATGGAGATGGCGAGGTGCATGGTCAAAAGTCAGGCTTTACCACATAGTTTCTGGCTTGAGGCTGTCATGTGTGCAGCATATGTACTGAACAGGTGTCCCACCAAAGCGTTGCAGTCTATCACTCCATATGAGGCTTGGCATGACCGCAAGCCATCTGTTGCTCATCTGCATGTTTTTGGTTGTTTGGCATATGCATTAGTGCCTGAACAACATCGCAGAAAATTGGATGATAAGGCAGTAAAATGTATTTTTGTTGGGTACAGTTCTGAAAGTAAAGGCTATCGTCTGTATCATCCACAAACTAGACGCATTCTGGTTAGCCGTGATGTTGTCTTTGTGGAAGATGCTGTTGATATATTTAGGTAGTGATGTGTGTGAACACTCTAGGACCGCCGGGGCACTTTTTTCCCTCTTTAGGAGGTTTTTTTCCCCTGGCTTGTATATACGCCTATTGCCCTAATGGGCTACTTATCTTTGTACATTCTCTAGTAATACATTCAGTCTTGTGTGTTGTGCTCCAAGCTTCTTCCTCTTCCTTGTGCTGTTCGCGTGCTTCCGCAGACGTCTAACTCCAACAATTGGTATCAGAGCAGGTCGTTGATTCTTCTAGGGTGCCGTCGACACTCCTCCGTTTGCAGTCTCAGATTCGCACAAAATTTGGTGAGCATACTCAAGGTGTTTCCGAGATCAAAACAGCTTCGCTATGTGGTGCGGAAATCGCGATCTGAGCTCGTTTCGGCCTCCGAACGCACTATCGCAGTGCTTGTGCAGGCTATTTCGTCCTTTTGTGCCAAAGGTATATACAAGTTTCTGTTCGCCAGTTTAAGCGTCTCGAAGTCTGCTACAGGTCTAGCAGAACTCGTCTGGGCAGTTCTGCTCAACTTTTTGAGATACAGTCAATTTTCTGCATCAAGGTATTTTAGTCACTGGCCATGGCTGAAAGCAGTGATGTATTCCGTATGTTGGCTGTTGAGGATAAGTTGGATGGTACCAACTACCCATTATGGGCTTATATGATGCGACATGTACGGGTTGCAAAAGGATTGTGGAACATTGTGCAAGGTGTTGAAAGACGTCCTGTTACACCTGTAACGACAGGTACTCCAAATACAGGTGTTGGAGCTGATGAAGATGGTGTCGAAGATGATATTCCGCAGATTCCTGTTCGTGCTGCTGTTTCTGTTGCACCTACTGCAGAGCAGATTCGTTGGGATGGCAGAGATGCCCAGGCACATGCATTGATAGCTTTGTCTGTCAAACGTGCCATTATTCCTCACATTCGCTCTTGCAGAACAGCAAAGGATGCTTGGGATACACTTACCACTTTGTACCAGGCTAGGAATGAGGCTCGTGTTGCTTACCTCCGAAAACAGTTGGAGAGTGAGCACATGAATGAAGGTGATTCGATGGACAGTTTTCTTACAAAGATCAAAGACCTGAAGGAACAATTGATTTCTGCTAATGAGGTTATACCAGATAGCTCACTTGTGCAGACCGTTCTGAATGGCCTTCCTGATTCATATCAGAGTTTTGCCTCTACTCTTCGATTGATGATGAAAGGCAATCCGAATGCCTTGTCATTTGAGGAATTAGTCTCTGTTCTGTTGCAGGAAGATCAGTCCAGGCAGAACAGGTCCATTATGCGTGTTGCAGATCAAGCTTTCCTGGCTAGTCAGAAGGGCAAAGGAAAATGGAGCTCTTCTACTAGTAAGCAAAAATCTGCAAATGCTGCACAATCGAAGAACCAGGATAAAGATGAGAAGAAATCAAAAAAGCAGAAATTGTTCTGCAAGTACTGTAAAGGAAATGATCATATTATAGAGAACTGTCCAAAACTGGCTGCTAAAGAGGCAAAGAAGAAAGAGGCTGGAATGGTTGTTGCAGAGGCCTCTACACCAAAAACAGAGTCTGCAAATCTTGTGCAGGAAGAAGAATGGGCGTTTACTACTGTTTGCAGTTTTGACCCATCTTCTCATGATCAGTGCATGTCTGCAGTAGACTCAGATGTTTGGTACTTTGACAGTGGGGCAACCAAACATATTACCTTGCAGCGCAGTTTCTTCTCTTCACTCGAGCCTGCCCCTACAGGGAATACTGTCACATGCGCCAATAACTCCTCTTATCCTGTTATGGGAGTTGGTAAGATCATTCTGACTACTACTGATGGTAGTTCTTTCACTTTGTCAGATGCTTTATTTGTGCCAGGGATCAAAAAGAACCTGTTATCAGTTTCTGCATTAGCCAAGATTGGCTTGGTTGTGAAATTCGTTGATGACAGGTGTACAGTCCATGATCTCTCAAATGGCGATGTGATTATTGCTTCTGGCATTTTATGTCGTGGGCTGTATAAGCTCATAGACTATGAAAAATCTGTGAATGATTCGGCATGTGCAGTTCATGATTCTCAAGCTATGTCAGATGCAAAGCTTTTGCATGCACGCTTTGGTCATCTGAATTTTGCTAGTTTGTTACGCCTGCAGAAATCTGAAATGGTGTCCTCTTTGCCCAAACTTGAGGCACCTGGAAAACATGTTTGTGAAGGTTGTATTTTGGGCAAAATGCAGCGTTCTTCCTTTCCAAAAGATGGTTCAGTTCGGGCTATGCAGAAATTGCAGCTTGTACATAGTGATGTCTGTGGTCCTATGCAGACACCCTCTTTTGGAAATTACCTTTACTTCGTGACTTTCATTGATGATTTTTCCAGGCATGCATGGGTATATCCACTCAAAGCAAAGTCTGAAGTGTTCATGTGCTTCAAACAGTTTTTGGTTTTGGCTGAAAATCTGTCAGCATGTAAAATGGGCACCCTCCGTTCTGATCGAGGGGGGGAATATATGTCTTCAGATTTTAATGCATTTCTGGCTGAACGTGGGATAAAACACCAGTGTACAGTGCCGTATACACCTCAACAGAATGGAGTTGCTGAACAAAAGAACAGGTCACTCATGGAGATGGCGAGGTGCATGGTCAAAAGTCAGGCTTTACCACATAGTTTCTGGCTTGAGGCTGTCATGTGTGCAGCATATGTACTGAACAGGTGTCCCACGAAAGCGTTGCAGTCTATCACTCCATATGAGGCTTGGCATGACCGCAAGCCATCTGTTGCTCATCTGCGTGTTTTTGGTTGTTTGGCATATGCATTAGTGCCTGAACAACATCGCAGAAAATTGGATGATAAGGCAGTAAAATGTATTTTTGTTGGGTACAGTTCTGAAAGTAAAGGCTATCGTCTGTATCATCCACAGACTAAACGCATTCTGGTTAGCCGTGATGTTGTCTTTGTGGAAGATGCTATTCAGCCATTGCTTTCATGTACTAAGGAGACATCTGTTAGCTCCAAAGACATGTATGATACTTTGATGCCTCTTTTTACAGGTGGACAGGCTAGCGCTGGTCCTAATGAGGCAACTTCTCAGCCTTTGCAGGTTTCATATGATGATGCAGATCATGCCATTTCTGATGCAGATTTACATGATGTACTTGTTGATGAGAGAGCTGATATTGAACAGGCAAAAACTATGCCAAAATGGCTGGTGCAGACTTTGCGTGACAGCAAATTAGATGCACCTTTGTCATATCGTACTCGTTCAGGCTCTCATAGTACCTCCTTTGCATCAGATTGCTATGCTATGGCTGCATCTAGTCTCTGTGATGAGAATGAGCATGTTTCTTTTGATGAAGCACAAAATTCAGAAAATTGGATGGCTGCTATGCAATCTGAATATGATGCTATAATGAAGAATGGTACATGGTCTTTATGTGACTTGCCTCCTGGCAAGAAGGCCATTGGCACTAAGTGGGTATACAAGCTGAAGCGTAAACCTGATGGTACAGTTGACAGGTATAAGGCTAGGCTTGTTGCAAAGGGTTATGCGCAGGAAAGAGGCATTGATTTTGATGAGACCTTTGCACCTACATGCCGTATGACTACTGTTCGGAGCATTTGTGCACTTGCAGCCCATCATGGTTGGAATGTACATCAGTTGGACATTAAAACAGCATTTCTGAATGGTGACTTGCATGAAGAAGTGTATGTTTTTCAGCCCCGTGGCTTTGTGCAGAAAGGGCATGAAAACCAGGTGTGCAGGGTAAAGAAGGCGTTATATGGTTTAAAGCAAGCACCACGTGCTTGGTATGAAAAAATACATGCCTATCTGATTGCACATGGTTTTGAGAACAGTCCAACTGAAAGCACCTTATATGTTAAGCGTGCTAATGATGTGCTTTTGATCATTGTTGTCTATGTAGACGACATGCTGCTCACTGGTCCTCTTGAGAAGCATATTGCTGATTTCAAGGCTAATTTGCATGCCTCATTTGAGATGTCTGATTTGGGGCATTTGCATCACTATTTGGGCATTCAGTTTATGCAAGTTGATGGTGGAATGGCTTTGTGTCAAACGAAATATATTGACACATTATTGCAGCGTTTTGGCCTTGAAGACTGTAAGCCTATTGCCACTCCTATGGAGACAGGTTTACGATTGAGTCTTCATGATGCTGGAGATGCATTTGATGCTGTTCTCTATTAGCAGGCTGTTGGATGCTTGATTTACTTATGCATTACTCGGCCAGATATTCAGTTTGCTGTCTCACAGATGAGCAGGTTTATGCATTGCCCAGGAGTCACGCATTGGAAAGCGGTTAAGCGCATCTTTCGCTACTTGAGTGGTACTCGGCTACTTGAGTCAAGAACATTTAGAAGAAGGTCTAAAAGTGGGTTGTTGACCTACCAAAAATAACTTTCCACAAATGGGCATCCTGTGTCAAGCCACCAAACATGTCATTTGATGCACATAGTTCATGTTAGAAGTTAATCCTTGGAGTTAGAAAGGCCACTCATTTTGGCTCCTTGGATTCTATATAAGTAGTAGTTGGGCACTCATTTGCTGCAACTCATACACACTTTACAATTTATCACTCTATCTATTGATACTCTCACTATGGATTTGTTGTAACTCTAGTTGATTATATTGTGGGTGGGCTACATAGTGTGAAGAGAAGGATTTGTACTTGATGAACGTGAAGTGGTGTTGCAGAAACTTTGCACTACACCAGCCATATGAACTCTAGGGATTTGTAGTGGGCCCTTTTAGCTTACCAAAGGATGTATTAGACACCCTATGTACCTTGGAAGATCACTCTCAAAAAGTTGAATCAAAATAGACTAGTTTGACCAATAGTCAACATGAAGAAACTTTCCATTTTGGTCATGAATGCTTCAGTATTTCACTCGGTGCTCATTCTCTGATTACAATGGACTAGAGAGATTTTAGAAGAATCTATCTAGGAAGCAATGCAACCTATTGGGAGTTATTTCATCAAAAATAATTAAGCATACTAAGAGAAATAAGTTTAGCAAATCAGGTATGTGATCCTAACTTTTCAGGAGGTAGAAGATGCAGGGATATAGGTGAATTCAAATGAAAATATCTCACGATTGTGAAGTCCAAATGCAGTGAAATTTTGGAAGTATATAATAGACTACTCATCAAGTGGATTCAACCACTTTAGATTCTTTCACGTTTACATCAAGTAAAAACACAAAAGTTACAAGGGTGAGTTCACAAGTGAACTCTTCAAGGCTTTAGTATTTGCTTCAAGTTTCTATGTCTTTTGAAGACTCAAGCCAACACTTAGACTTGCCATGGACTTGTTCCAACAACTCCCCCTCAAGTCAAGTGAGCTTGAGGTCTTCAATCTTCCAAGATTACCTGCAAACCAATCATACCTTTGAATTTATTGAGTTTTGTTCCATCTAATGCCTTGGTTCAAATGTCTGCACATTGTTGATGGGTTGACACATAAGATAGCTAAATTTCCTTGCTCACAATCTTCTCTCTTACATAGTGGCTGTGTACTTAAATATGTTTAGTCCTTGCATGCAAAATTGGATTGGCAGCCAAGTGAATGGAACTCATGTCACCAAGAATACTTGGAGTTCCAATCTCCAATCCAAGATCTGTAAATAGTGTCTTCATCCACATTGCTTCTTGAGTGGATATGGCAAGATCTCTATAATCAGCTTCAATAGATGAGAGAGCAACTATGGTTTGCTTCTTGGATGACCATGAGACAAGTTTTGATCCTACGAAGGTAAGATACCCTGAGGTGCTCCTTTTGTCTTCCTTGGATCTACCCCAATCTGCATGAGAGAACAACTTTAAACTTAAATCAGATACATAAGGGTAACATAACCCTTCATTCATGGTACCTTTGAGATATCTAAGTATACTCTGTGGCATAGTTCAAACTATCCACAAGGCTTTGATATCTTGTGACATCTTCTATGAGTTCACCTTCATGTGAGCTCAATTTATGATTAATCTCCATTGGAGTAACTGCAATGCTACAATCTTGCATCTTGAACTTTGTCAAAAAGTCTTTAATGTACTTTCTTTGAGTAAGGAATAAACCATGACCTTTGTATACCACTTCCAATCCTAGGAAGTATGTAAGTGACCCTAAGTCACTTATCTTGAACTCTTCTTTCATATGCTCCTTGACCTTCTTTATGCCATCTGCATCATTTCCTGTTAGTATAAGATCATCCACATATACACACAAATAGATGACTTGAGAATTATTCTTTTTGATGAAGAGTGATGGATCTACCTTGCTAGGTTGAAATCCTTTGTCCTACAAGAATGAAAAAATCCTGTGATTCCAAGCCCTTGGGGCTTGTTTGAGTCCATATAGGGCTTTATTAAGTTTACACACATAATCAGGATGTACTTGATTCTCAAAACCAAGTGGTTGTGCCATATACACCTCTTCTGTTATCCATCCATTGAGAAATGCATTTTTTACATCCAATTGAAGTATCTTCTAATTCTTGGAAGAAGCAATGCTAAGCAAGACTCTAATTGTAGGCATCTTTTCCACAAGAGACAAAATCTCCTCATAGTCAATTCCCTGAGTTTGTGCAAATCCTTTTGCCACAAGCCTTGCCTTATACCTGTTAATGGAGCCATTTGAGTTCTTCTTCAATTTGTAAATCCATCTTGAGCCTATCACTTTCATTGATGAAGACTTGGGAACTAATTCCCAAGTGTTATTTTCCTCAAGAGCTTCAATTTCTTCTTTCATTGCATGCCTCCATTCTGATTTCTTCTTTGCTTCCTCAAATGTTGAGGGTTCCTCTTGATTTATGTCCTATGCTAGATAGATTGAATGTTTTGTAACTAGAGAAGTATCAAACCCATACCTCTCTGGTTTTCTTCTCCCTCATGGACCTCCTTAGGCCATGATGTGATGATTCTGGCTCTTGTCCAAGTTCTTGCAATTTAGCTTTACATTTAGACTTCCAGATTTTGAGTTTTTCATTCTGAATTGCTTCATCATCTTCTGAAGTATCCTGCTCTTTGATTTTAGGAGGGTTGTCCTTGACAAGTTTTGGAAAATCTTCTTCAAGCTCATAAGATAAGTTGATCTTCCTGCATGAATCTTCATACCAAGAACTATTTTCATCAAACACTACATCTCTACTAACCAAGAATCCTTTGGTTGTTGGGTTATATAATATCTAGCCCTTTTGGTTGTTGTCATATCCAATGAATACACACCTTTCTGCTTTTGGATCCATCTTCCCTATAACCTGTGAAGGAACATGAGCATAAGCAATACATCCAAAAATCTTACAATGATCCAAGCTTGGTCTTCTTCCATTCCAAGCCTCATATGGTGTCATGCCATCAAGTGATTTTGAAGGTAACCTATTAATCAAATAAGTGGATGCGGTTACAGCCTCAACCCATAAATAATTAGGTAAGTGCTTCTCATTTAGCATAGACCTTGCAGCTTCAACGATTGTCCTATTCCTTCTCTCTGCCACTCCATTTTGCTCAGGAGTGTATCTTGTAGTAATCTCTCTTTTGGTTCCCTTCTATTGAAGAAAAGAGTCAAATTCATGGGAGAAGTACTCTCCCCCTCCATCTGACCATAACATTTTTAATGTTTTACCTGTTTGATTCTCCACAAGAGCTAAATATATTTTGAAGCATGAAAAGACTTCATCTTTGTGTTTCATAAAGTATAGTATAGTCCATCTACTACAACCATCAATGAAGGAGACATAATACCTTGATCCAGATATTGAAGCATCCTTGCTAGCTCCCCATACATCTATATGAACCAAATCCAAGAGATGTCCATGCATATATCCTTTCTTCATGAATGGTAACCTATGAGACCTTCCAACTTGAGATGCACGAGACCTATAAATCATGTCTTGTTTGACAAATTAGGGAGTCCAAGTACACTTTGGTCCCTATAGATTTGTTTTGATGATCTTTCACCAATAGGTGCTAACCTTTTGTGCCATACTTCCAATTCTATGAGTGTGTGACTACCATAATTAAAGAGATCAATGTTCCTAGTGTCTTGTAATTCAAATGTGAACAATCTACTTGTCTTTTCTCCCTTTGCAATTCTCCTGAATACTTGACTTGGATCTTCAACAAATGCTCCTCCTTTTGTGAATCTAACTTGTAGGCCTTTCTGCACAATCTGTCCTACACTTATCAAGTTCTTTGTGATGGTAGGGACATAGAGCTCTTATGTGATTTCTGAACCATTCATCTTTGTAAAAGAGAAGAGTAAAAGCCCAAAAATCCATAAGTTAGGAGTGGTTGAGATTGATTCTCAATCAATCAATCAAGCAATAGATATGACTTTAACTTTCTCTTTTCCTAGATTGTATGAAAAGATTCCAATCACTCTAAACTACCCCTATTCAAATTTTAATTCGCGAAGAAGAAGCATGGAAAGATCCATCAGAGACTATGTAATGACTCCAAATCATCTTTACATTGTGGCAATCTCTTGCCACTTAGCTACACTCTTGTGGTGTTTGAAGAAGGGGAAAGACTAAGGTTAACATTACCTTGAACATGTTTTGGTCCCTCAATGCTTCATTCTTTGCTTTCAAAGCCCATTTTTGAAGCAATTTTGGGGTGATGTTTGGAGCTATTTCGGAGTACTTTCTTGCATGGTTCTCTTCCAATAGGTCCAACAACATCAAGAAGAGTTTTTTTGTACTTCATTGATAATAAATACTCACCTTTGGGGCTGTGTTTTCAGCCACACTACAGGTTTCTCATAAGGTTTTCTGTTCTGGTGGGGGCATCCGCTACAAATTTATGTAGGTTTTAGAGCCTAAACAACAGAGTTGACATACACTTTTTGGGCTATGCATTCAGCTTTTTAGTTTCCTTTTACTACATATATTGAGCACATAAACACTATACGCTTCTGTGGATACCGCTTATGTACGTCCATGTTGTCATTGATATAGTGATTACCATTTTGCATAAAGCCTTTTACGTTTGATAAAGAGCGTCCTGGTGAGGTTTTCCTAACTAGGAGACACCCAGATTTCGGGGTCTCTTTGGTGATGCAGGTGGAAGACTTACCCAGTCTTGCCATTGGAGATGTATCATAGTTGTTCATAGGTGCTCGATAAGCCTAGTTGGCTTCTTTTGGGTAATTGATTATATGCAATGGAGTCAGTGATTCACTATGCAAGTAAACATGTCAATACGTGTAGTTTTATGATATTTTGACACTGGTCATATGCTCATTTTGTAGAGGATACTTTGGTTTTCTCAACTATATAGTGGTCGATTTACTCCTTGATATAGTTGTTGGTGTGAGCACATTTATTCTGACATACTTCTTTTGGTTGGTCATTACTATTCATTAGTTCATTTTTCTAGGAAGACTGCTGAATTCTCTCCTAGATTCTAACACTTTGTCATCCTTCTTTGAGCCTTAGTGGGGTTTGACACTTCTAGATCCATTATCATTCTATTCAGTTCTCTATCATCATGGCATCAGAGATCTCAGGCACATATGGTGGATCACGGTCTAGTTCTAGTGTTCCAAGGAGAAGTTATAACTTGCAAGGCAAAGACCATTTTGAGATCCGAAAATTTGATGGCACAAACTTTGCTCTATGGAAGAATAAGATTAGAGATATGTTGATTCAGAGGAGGCAATGGAAGCTAGTAAATGGAATCTCAAAGAAGCCTGCTCACATGGATGAAGATGAATGGTTGAGCTAGATGAAATGGCGAGGTGTACCATTCAATTGCACTTGGCAGATAATGTTTATTTTATAGTATTAGACTCTAAAAGTGTAGAGGAGCTTTGGAAGAAGTTATGCAATACATATGAAAAAGAGATGGCATCAAATAAAGTGTATCCGATGAGAAAATTATATGACCTTTGCATGAAGGACACGGATAGTGTTGTTGCTCATCTAATGAGTTTGATGCTATATTCTCCCAGTTACAGGCTCAGAAAATGGATATGGATAATGAAATGAAAGCAGTCTTGTTGTTATGCAACTTGCCATCATCATGGGATATGTTTTGCATAGCTATTAGCAATAGCGCACCTAGTGGTAAAGTGCTCTATGATGACATATGTGGAGCACTCTTGAGTGAGGAGATTCCTAGAAAATCTATTGTTGGCACTCAGAGTGGAGATGCATAAAATGTTTGTGATTCTTACCAAGGAAAGAATCAGCAATGTGGTCGGAGAAAGAATAAGGAATAGAATGGTCAACGGAATAAGAGTAGAAGTAAATCAAGGAAGAGGGATATCGAATGCCATTATTGTCATAAGAAAGGACACATGAAGAAAGAGTGTTATGTATTAAAGAATGCTAAAGGTAAAGGACACAATGTTGATGGGCATGTTAAACAGCTACCTACACCATGGACCTCGACTGTGAAGATTGAAGAAATTAATGCTATTTCTGATGATGTTGATGTGTTAACACTTGATAGCATTGTGCCAACTGAGGCTCTTATGGTTGATTCTCTTTCCCACACATGGCTGCTAGATTTTGGTGCTTCTTTCCATGTGAGACCACATAGAGAATGGTTCTCTAATATGTAGAAAAGTCTCTTGGTACTGTGAGACTTGGTGACTCTTACCAGTGTGACATTGTTGGGATTGGAGATGTGGTTGTGCAGTTCATTGATGGTTCAAAGTTTGTTATGCATAATCTATGCCATGTACCTCAGTTATCATGCAACTTGATGTGAGTTGATTAACTTGATGACCTTGGCTACATGGTGGCCTTCTATGCTCAGTCCTTTTGCATATCAAAGGGCAATATGGTTATTGCAAAAGAAAGCAAAGTTGGCTCACTTTATCCTTTATTTCTATCATAGAAAGAACACTTGTTAGCTGTTACTGAACAACCTATGGCTTGTATTTGGCATGGCCATTTGGGGCATATATCACGTAGTGGAATGGAAAATCTTTCTCGTTCTGGCTACTTACATGTGTTATCTTTCTCTTATTTTTCGTTTGTGAACATTGTCAATATGGAAAGCAAACTAGAAATGTGCACAAAATGCACATTGACTCTTCAATTCAGCCTTTAGATCTTATTCATACAGATGTGTGTGGTCCTATGCCCACAAGGTCATTAGGTGGTTCTCTTTATTTTGTCACTTTCATAGATGATGCTCAAAGCAAAGGATGAGGTATTCCCTACTTTCAGAAAATGGCTTGCTTCCGTTGAAACTAAAGAAGGAACTAAGCTTAAGGCTTTACGTTTAGATAATGGGGGTGAGTATATCTCACATAAATTCAACCTTTTCTCTCAGTCTAGAGGAATTCATAGAGAGTTTAGAGCTCCTTATACCTCAGTATAGAATGGTGTAGCTGAAAGGATGAATTGAACTATTCAAGATAGAGTAGTTTCTATGTTGCATCATGCAAACCTTTCACAAGGCTTTTGGGCAAAAGTAGTATTGACTCTAGTTCATATGATTAACCTTTCACCTAGTACTGCCAAAGGTCTGATAGGGAAGCCACCATATTATGATCATCTTCAAGTTTTTGGGTGTGAGGCATATGTTCATATACCCAAACATCTTAGACAAAAGTTGGATCATAAGTCAAGAGATGCATTTTTCTTGGACATGGTCGAGAAGGACAATTTCGATATCGCTTATGGGATCTTGAGCCACGGTCAATGATCAAAAGTAGTGATGTCATTTTCAATGACTCTAGAATACATAAATAGCCCATTAAGGAGGTTGACGTGAGAAGAGTGGTATTTGAGGATACTAGTCCTCTAGTTAGCATGCATAAAAGTGCTGCACATAGGGATCTTCAAGAGAATGTCTGATCAGATAAGTCTACAAATGTTCTTGTTCAGCAATCATTGAGACGCTCTACACGTCTCACATCCACCTGATAGATATGTTTGAGGTTTGGATTTCATTATGCTACAGATGACAGTGAGCCTTCTTGCTACAAAGAGGCTATGCAGACAACGGATCATGTCAAGTGGGAGTGTGCCATGAAGAGTGAGTTGGATTCTATTCACAAGAATGGTACTTGGGATTTAGTACTTTTGACAAAGGGCAAAAAATAATTACGATGTAAATGGGTATATAAGCTGAAATTCACATATGATAGTGCTTCTCCAAAGTATAAAACACGACTTGTTGCAAAGGGTTTTAAGCAACAACATGGTGTTGATTTCAAGGAAATCTTCTCTCCAATGGTCAAGATGACTATCTTGTGCATGCTACTTGGATTCGTTGCAATGGAGGACTTAGCACGTCCAAATGGATGTGCTCAAAGAGCTTATATGGACTTAAATAATCCCCTCGACAAAGGTACCGAATGTTTGATGCTTTTATGAAGTCTCAAGGCTATTCTCAAAGCAATGGGGATCATTGTCTCTACACAAAGAGATGCTCAGATGGCAGCTTGATGTGCTTGATACTTTATGTCAATGATATGCTGATTGCTGGGAAGTCCTCTTATGACTTGTCAATTCTCAAAAAGAAGTTGAGTGAGACATTTGATATGAAGGATTTGGGGGATGTCAAACATATTCTTGGCATGTGCATTACTCGTGATAGGAGTAAAAGATGCATATACTTATCTCAAAGGGAGTACATATCCAAAGTACTTCACATGCTCAATATGCAGTGTGCAAAGGCATTGAGTACACCTTTACCCACATATGTGAAATTGAGCAAGGATGATTGTCCCAAATCAGATGAGGAATAGGAATTCATGACCAAAATTCCTTATCAATCTACTGTTAGTAGTCTCATGTATGTTATGGTAGCTATGAGACCAGATATTGCATTTGTAGTGGGAGTTGTGAGCAGATATATGTCTAATCCTTGCAAGCAACATTGGGAAGTAGTCAAGATGATTTTGAGATATCTGAATGGCACTAAGGACAAGTTTCTATGATTAGGTAGAGGAAAAGCATCCATTATGCTGGTTGTGTAGACAATCGTAAGTCTACATTAGGGCACATATTTAATTTTGCTAGAGGTGCTATCTCTTGGAGATCTTGTCTTCAAGAATGTACAACTATTTCCATCACAGAAGTAGAGTATGTTGCAGCAAGTGAGGCATGTAAGGAAGCATTGTGGCTTTCTCGTCTTGCTTTTGATATGGTTCCACCTCAGCATGTACCTCGTTTGCTCAGAGATAGTCAGAGTGCCATTGCTTTGGCTAAGAATCCGGTCTATCATGCAAAGACCAAGCACATTGAGGTGAGGTATCACTTCATTAGAGATTTCTTAGCCATAGAGCACATTATTCTTGAGAAGGTTCATACTCGAGATAATGTTGGAGATGCCTCGACTAAAGCTCTACCATAGGCTAGCTTTCGACACTGTTGTCACTTGATGGGGGTTACTTGATTCATGATCTTACACAGTCACTTGTATACTGAGTAACATGCCCATCAGGTGGGAGGTATAGCTTGTATACTTACACTCACATATTCTTTATCATTCTTCATTTTTCTCCCATAGTTACTTTGGCCATATTGGTCTTTAGTGGGAGATTTTTACCATTAGTGTCCATTTGAAAGGCCAAATGGTCACCAAACACTTTTGTATGTGTTCTTTAATAAAACATATAGTGGTCTGGTTAGCCATAGACTATAACTTTGACCACATTTGTAACATCTGAGAAGTCTGTGTCCATGCTCCCTGTGTACTACATTTTTCTATGTATTCTACAACCTATGTGTGGAGTACCGTGTGCAGTGCTTGGAGCTCAGTTTTCTACTCTGAGGATAGCATCGTGGAGCTCTCGAGAAGGAGAGCACACTGTGGTGCATCGGCATCAAAATAATTCATCAAAGTACCTATTGGGTTTTATTGCACTAACCACAAGCCTAAAAGGTCTAATTTACATATCCAAAGAGCTAGGGCAAGTCCTGTGATGGTTTTTTGGACCATCTTCACCATTTGAAAACTCTACTTTCAAGCTTCTCCAAACATCTCCAACTTCTTTCAATGAAGATTGTCTTTGAAATAAACAAAAGTGGTGAAGGCCTTCCACTTTGCATCATCCCTAAGTCCATTCAATGTGTATGCAACTAGTTCATCATCATCTATGTGACAACTATGGTTCCAAATGCATCACTCACCTCCTTGATCTTCATAATGTAAACATTGATGTTGCTAACTATGTGTCTTCCTTAGATTATTGATTTCATTCTTAAATTGAATCTTCTTAGCTTTGGTTGAAGTAGAATATAACCTTTCTTGAGTTTCTCACACTTCCATTGAAGTGTCTAGATCCTGAATATGCCCTATCATCGCAATGCCAATATGCTGACATAGGATGAAGATAACATAACCCTCTTATCTCTCTCATTCCATTCTATAAGTATCCTCGATGGATCACGAATTTGATTATCCCTCAATCTAGGCTCGACATCTATTCCACTAAAAATTTCTAAATAAACCCTTGCCCATGAGAAAACTAGACATCCTAATCTTCCATGGTTAATAGTCCTTCTTATCTAACTTTTCAATATGGGTGCTATATGCTAACTCGATGTAGTCTAATGTACTCTTGCAAGGCTCTTTTATGCAAGAATACTCTAATTGTATATTTCAAGAGTATCAAAATAGATATGATAGATGCCTTGCTTCCTCACTAAGAGATCTCTCTTTGGTTGTATGTATGCCTTTCAACTTGAATTAGGAGCTCCTCTTCCTCCAAGGTTTTCAATAGCTTCCTCTGGTCCTATTTGAATGTATTTGATTATCCAACCTTGCTCTGATAACATTGATGGGAGAAATCTCAAGTTCCCTATGTAGCTTGAAGATAGAATGATCTCATAGGTATACTTAGAGATGCCTCTGTTCACTCAAATCAATGGTTCGATGTGTTCCTATCAAATGAACTGACTCACACTATATTTTGATACCTTCCTAATGCAAGTCATCTTAAATGAAATAATTGCTTCTACTCAGAGAAACAATACCTCCAATATAGGCTAATCATTGCCTTAACTAGATATGCATACAGAGACCATTGTTCACTCTAGACCCGATTTCTCTCAAAATATGTAGAGTTAATACTAGATCTTTGAATCAACTTTAGAAGATTGTATTAGCTTTGTAAATACCTAAATATTATCACAATGGATAATATGTGAAGAGGAAACTCTGCTCTACATTGAGAGCTATCTAGCTCTTTTACCATCAAAATAGAATGTGATCTATGACTACCTATAGTGAGAAGAAATCACTTAAACAAGCATGAGACTTTCTTGGAAAGGGGCCCAGTAGCTTATTCAAATTGCTTGAGTAATAACACATGTGGGGTCTTATATCCAATTCAAAGTACATGGTTTGTTTATATGATTGGGAAAAGATTCCCTAAATGATAGGATGCTCTTTTCCTAGAAAGTACGATTCATGACACCTAAATGTGATACGTGATTGATTGAGGAATATGAGAGGGATTCAAATTTAAATTTAGGGTGCACGTTTCTCATGTTTGGCTCCTTGCTTTATGATACTCCAAGTGTCCAGACAAGATGAGCTTCATGTGCTCCTATAGTTCGAGCTTGACTTTCAATACTTGTTATAAAGCAGGTGATTCTGAAGTGATTATTAGATATTCATGTTTGAAATACCATATTTTTTATTCATATTTTGATCCATTAAACACCAACTTGAGGCTTAATATTTATCCCATTAAGTACCATCTTTTGATGAAGATAACACTAAAACCACTACTAAAGATATGTTGAAAATTATAGAAACCCAAAAGGTGAGAGATAAGACTTCATTCATGATCGCACTAATAAAAGCACAGGAATTTAATGCATTTGAAGGGAATGTTTAGGGAATAAATAAACATAACATGCAACTTTTCTCACTTGATGTATACATGAAAGAATGTGCACGACTATACGTATTAACCATATTCAAGATAAATTCTTACGTATTGCACATGAGTTGTCGCAAGTAGGGCTTAACTACCGAAAGGAAACCATTCAGCTCAATGGAGATGCCATTATGCTAATAAGCAAAGATATCCAGAATAAACAAGAAGAAACATTTATTGGTATTCTTTATAATATGTGCACCCTTTTCAATATCGAAGAAGATATAATCCATTTTTGCTAAGCTTGTTGGCCTTTCCAAAGGTATTGGAAATGGTTATTCAGCACTCCTAGAAGAAATTGCTATATCCTATCCCCTTTACTTGGCACGAAGTTTTATTTGGTGAATGCCATGAAGCTAAACATCTTTGTGGCTTTGGATTCGGTAAATACTATCTAATATGTGTGGTTATAATTTTTATGATAAGGTTATATGGTTGACACTTTCATCTATCCAGCTTCTAAATTTCAAATTCTTTGTTTTCCATAGGTAACATTAATTTTGATAATTATATGGGTCAAATCCACTTAAGAACCCTTTTGATAGGCTAGCACCTCTCTAATGATGGCGTTGTAGCCTCCCCTTCTAGTTCAAGTTGAAAAGAACGTTTCTTTTTAAATTTAGATATTATATTTAGTGAGCATGAGATTCATTAGAAGATATGGTACCGAACGTGAGATTCGTTAGTAGATATGGTACCAAACCTAATATCTTAATGCTAATCTGACACCAAAAGATAACAATCAGTATCTCTAGTCATTTCAAACGTCTTCTTTTGGTATTGTAAATACAACTTAAACGGAAATCATATGCCGGAAATCTGTAACCGTTTTTAACTCCTACGGGAATAACTCTCCTGCCTCTGTTTCAGGACGTCAAAGACGTCGCATAGTTTCTGTTGATTAAAGCCACTCAGCATGAAGATATGGCAGCATTTCGTATTCTTCTTCTCACATTTCGCTTGATCGAATCCTTAGGGGCCATCCATCATCATCATCATCCAGAGTTCCGTCAGCGAACGTGTCCTCATCAGTAGACCAGTGCAAGCCAAATGAAGAGGATGGCGAAATATGCTCGTCATGGACTCGTCGAGCTTCTTCTTCCTGTTTGCGCTGAATAGACATGATAGACAGTTTATTGGAGCAGTCAACTTCGAATGGAAGGTGATTGCGGGACCTGAAGAACTGCTGGAAGTCCGCAAAGCTCCCTCGCTGCACGTCCTCGTTCTTTCCAATCTGAGCGGTAAAGAAGCTGACTCTATCAACGAGGCCCCAAGCAGTCACGAGTTGTGCGTAGGTAAGGTCCTCCTCTGTAAATGGAGTACTTGTGCAGAGATCGACGTGCAGAACATGATGGCCGTCGCCATCTACACTCTTGTTGACAGCGAGCGATCGAGGTATCCTACAGACTATATGTTCATGAATATTATTAGGCAAACCACGCATAGCGCTTAGGAGATCTTCCATATCTTGCTGCTGGACTGCAGTTGAAGTGGCGTAGCTGCTGGGCGTGAAGTTGATAGGACACTTGAGAGAGTCTGTTTTAAACCTGAAGTTGAAGTGGCGTAGCTGCTGGGCGTGAAGTTGATAGGACACTTGAGAGAGTCTGTTTTAAACCTGAACCTGCTTTTCGTCAATTATTCGATCGTAGCTTTTCGTGAGAAAAAGCTCGACGCACAATTAATCTTTGCTTTCCGTGAGGTTTTTGCTTTTTCACGGTCCGCTGAAAAGCAGTGACTCTAATAAAAATTTGAAAATCATCGAGCATTGAATTTGTGAGACAAAACCTTGAAGCTCTCGAAGATGACGAAATGAGAGGTTATTTGAATAAATGTTTCTTTATTCAAAAGGACATTGAAAGTGAGTTGAAATTTTATATGCATGAAGGGCATAGGTTTTGCCAGATCCCTTATCTTATAAAATAGAGGGTAATCAATTACCACATCGCCTCCTATTAGTTAAGTTAATCAGCAAGAAAATTCTTTATCTTTGATCAACATTCTTCTTGTGTTGGAACCTTTTGGGATTGTTGAAATGCAAGATACTTGAATAGATTTGATTTTTTAGTGCACAATCTTATTCATTGTCTTCTGTTATCTGTATGTATTTTTTTGGTTTCTCCAAATTAGCTTTCCGCTCGCTCCATAGTCCCCATCTTCAACTATTTGTGTTCCAAGTACCAACATATTCTCCCCATATTATTGTACCCACACAACAACAGAATGTGTTTACTTCACAAATGCTTCTCTCAACAGAGAAGAGGGTACCTCCAAATAGAAAGGTATTCACGAGAAATGTTCCATAGCCAACGCAGTCGTACTCTCTTATTCCCTTTACTAACATACTATCATAATGTTTAACATTCTAGCAACCTAATTCTCATATATTACTTGAATTCTACATTCCGTGTATGCATATAATCCTTAGCATGCATGCTAATCAAAAGTATGCATTACCATACACGCCTTCATGTATGTTTTTAAATCCAAATCATCAAAAAACTTTCCTCTCAGGGTAGGAAAGGGAAAAGAGTTCTCTACACCTAAAGATTTTGCGTGGTATCATGGTACAACTGTTCTTGCACTATAATTACACAAGTGCCTGCATACCACATTTGTTATTTTGATTGCATGTACTCAAAATCTTTTAGGTCTCTCTACTACTTCCAATATGTACCCAAAACATAAATGACTAACAATAGAATCATGATTTGAAACAATACATATAGTTACATACATCAAATCCTATTGTATTCCAATATTTAGATTGCTCACATCACAATTAGCAGAATAAAACACACTTAAATAGTAGTCTACTTAGAGTGCATCCCATAACATCTTTCTATGCACCTTCCTATGCATTTCATCTATTAGATCTGAACTACTATTTAGGTACTTATGTATCACTTACATGGAAAATTTCATTTGAATATGCAATATTCTCTAGAGATAATAAGATTTCTAACATTGGATTTGCAACCCATCTTATGTAGGGTTGCAACTGTGGAGCTTTCCTTCACTAATGATGGTTGAGACTTTAGAACCACAAGTAATTTATTCTCTAATTCCTTGATTTCTTCATTTTCCTCCACAACATTGTAGAGCTATCCTTCACTAATTATGGTTGAGAGTTTAGAACCACAAGTAATTTATTATCTAATTCCTTGATTTCTTCATTTTCCTCCACAACATTGTAGAGCTTTCCTTCACAAATTATGATGGTTGAGAGTTTAGAACCACAAGTAATTTATTCTCTAGTTCCTTGATTTCATCATTTTCCTCCACAACATTTCGTTCAATGTCCCAACAAGTTTTTTCGATGCCACAATATGATTACCTTTATCTTGGATAACTAATTGCATATCTATTAATTCATATTTAAGAGTACTTTTTTCAAATATATTTTGTCCCTTATCCAATAAAATAAGAACTAGATCTTGTATTTATGACCATATATATTTGCATTGTCCAATATATTCTAAGTCAATAAACTAAAATTTTTATGAGCTTAGATAGCATATCTCCGTGTCTAAGTCTTGTATCAGATGTTGGAACTTAGGATCTATTTCATGATAGGTTTTCTCCTTACTCCTCAAAATTGCATTATCTACTTTGAGAGCCAAAATCCTCTTCTCAATTGATTGTAATTGCTTCTTTATGTTTAAATCCAAATCTTTCTTCCAAACTTGTAGTTCACAAATCAATTTTACTTTATCTTCCAACTTATCTTGCACTTCTTTTAGACGTTGATTCACCTCTCTAGAACCTTTCTTTTATTAGCTCCAAGTCTTTCTATAGCTTAATGGATGCTTTATCCTTAGTAGAAATGAGTTCATCTTTCATATTTTCAATATGTAAATCATATTGCTAGGTTTTTTTTTCAAAGTACAAATAACAACTTGTTTCCCATCCAAAGCTCCCTTGAGAAGTCCAACGCACCTCCACTTTTTATGATTTCTATAGTAGAGGGATGGCTTAGTTGATTCTACACACTATTGTGAAGTACTAGGTTCTTTTGTTTACCTTTGTAGTTTCTATTTCAATTTGATAGGTTGTCTAGATTGAACTTCACTTGCCTCTCCTTCTATTGTACTCGAAGATATTGTACATTTATTAGACAACTATGACATTGTTTGAACATATATTTTCAAATTCAAGTGTACTCGTAAGTGTATCATATGTACCCACTATAAAAATCAAACATGGAAGCGTTTTATTGAACTATTGCAATAGTGTTTGGCTCTTTACATACATTAGCAATGCATTCACATAGATCGCAACTTTTGTGGATCTATCTTTTAACTTGTCTTTTCAAGATAATTCATAGAAGATACGGTTATGTAAGATTGTATCTATCTCTAAACCATGTTCGACCTCAAGAAACTACATAGTGTAATTTTCATGACTCATATACTCATACTTAAGCAACAAACATATCCACTAAAGGAACCATTTCATCCACAATTGTCTTTGACTATTTCGACATTGGAGATGAGATAGTAGTTGGGTTCCCATTTCAATACTAATTCTGGCCTCCATTTATTGACCCGAAGTGCATTGAAAAAGATCGTGGTCTTCATATTGCAATTAAAAATGACTATATAAAAACTACCAAATATATGATAATTATTAAGTTGCCGGCCATGTAGTAGTTGTTCTCTTGCCCCCTCGATGCCTTATACTACCATGGGGAATGAGAAAAGTCCAATAACTCAGCTTTATACAACCATTGAATAGTTTCTTGGTTGTCGAGTGACAACTCCCATTGTAGTTTGAAATATATATATATATATATATATATATATATATATATATATATATATATATATATATATATATATATATATATATAGTCTGTCATTACATCTCCCTATGAATACTCTTCAAATATGGCAGATGTCTCTTCTTCTATGTCTAAATTGTCTAATGCCATAAGTTGGATATGTATTTCTGCTCACTTTGTAGTTTTTCTATGACCTGATTTATGCATGCTACTCCTCTTGGGACTAAAGATAAGTGGTGGGATGGAGTCCTCATCTAGTAACGGTGTTTGGGAAGGCAAAAGTTTCTTAGCCATGACTACCAAGGATCCGAAGATTGAACCACTTAATGTGCTAACCCAAGTAAAAGATTGAGGAAGTAGAATGCTCATGCAATGAGTTTAGGAAATTTTTTTGAAATGTGCAAAAGTTCAAATGATCAAAGCTTAAACAAATAGGATATCTGGTTAAGATTATTTAAAAGTTTATGTTTATAATTATTTATTTATGTTTGGAATGTTCGATCATTTATGTTTATTTATGTCTTATTCTCTAATGTATACATATGATTCTTACTCTTGCAAGATTAAATCTCTTGTCTCTATTTCATGTCATCAAACATGTCACATGGTTTTTATTGATTAAAGTTTTTGAAGTGCTGATCGGATCTTGCAGACGCACGTATGCAGAGATAGTATAGAAATGAAAGCTCACAAAAGTACTCACAAAATAGAGAGAGATGAGAGATTGGGTACAATCTCCCCCCACATACCTTAATGGATGAGTCTATTAGAGTATGTGTATTTATAAGTATTTCTCATTACGTCCTGAATAGAAGATACATGAGGGTGGTGCTTCAAAAAGAATGCATTTATGAAAATCTACTTTATCTACAAATCTTCGCTTTCTAACCGATCTACTATTTTTACACAAACTTCTAAGAGATCTACTATTTTTACAAAAACTTTGATTTCTAAGCGATCTCATAGTTTTACAAAAAATATCTAAAATACTATCTTATAATTATCTTCCAAAATATTTGAATAAGTCCACGTGCATTCACGCCTTTATGATTCTTCACCTCCTAAATAAAAACACAAATCACATTAAAAACCTCAAGAAATTAAAATCCATATAACAGTCCATTATTCCATAAAGTATAATGTGCCTCCAAGTTGACGAGAAATTGATCTCAATTGATAAAAATAAAATAGACATGGATGGTCAATCACATGTCCCATCATTGAACAATCATAAGCATGTTCCATGTAAAAAGACATGCATGGAAATGGAAAACTGGACTTTAATGTGACTATGATATGTAGAAAATCAAATTATCATAATGTGGAGTTAATGATGTCTTATGAATCCATTGAGATTCTCCAAGTGATTGATTTTTATATTTAGGTAAATATCTACGATATTGCTTACCAGTATGTGTAATAATAGAATCATAATCAAGTAGTTTCTCTGGAACTTAAATTTCAACATCCTTTTCAAGTAAAGGAGGATCATCTAAAATAGGAGCGAGTGGTAAAGTTCCCTTAGAGTATTTTAATAAATTAATATGAAAAGAATTATGTATATTCCAATGAGAAGGTATATGTAGTCTAAAAGCATTCTCATTTATTTTTTGAATAATACAAAAAGGTCCATAATAACATGGTGCAATTTTAATCTTAGGATGTTGTGAAGTATTTTTCAAATGTCTTTTAATTATTCGTAACCATACAAAGTCATTTTCATTATTGTTTAGCTACTTGTTTTTTATTAACATTACACATGTAACATTCTTGACTCCTTTTAATGTGCTCATCAACCTCATGAAGTGTAGAAATATGATCTTGTGCAAAAGAATCAGCCATAGGAATATCCATTTGACTAAGAGTCATGGGAGTAGGAACCTTCTTACCATAAACTATTTCATACAGAGACTCACCATACACAACACTTTCATATCAGATACTAAATTACAACATCCTAGATGGTCTTCCGTATGGGGGTATGTGTTGTGCTTTTATATGCAAATTGTAGTAAAGGAATTTTCTCATCCCAATTACTTGGATTATCTTAAGAATAACAATATAATAAACCTAAAATAGTATTATTCATAGTTTCACTTTGCCTATTACTTTGAGGATGAAATGAAAAGCTAAAGCCTATTTTAGAACCTAAATTTTGAAATAATGCAACCCAAAAGTGATTACAAAAACGAACATCTCGATCTGAAAGAATAACTTTTGGAAAACCATGATGTGGCAAAATACGTTTAATAAATAACTTAGCAGCTTGAGGTGCAAAAAGACTCTTCAAACAAGGAATGAAATATGCTTGTTTATTGAACCTATCAACAATTATCCAAATCATATCATTATCAAATGAAGTTATAGGAAGACCAGTAATAAAATCCATAGAGATTTGTTCCCATGGTCCATTAGGTATGGGAAGTGGCATTAGTAATCTAAATGCTTCACCATGATGTCATTTCACATGTTGACACACAATGCAATGGGAAACATAATGTGCAATATCCTTTTCCATATTTGGCCAAAAGAAGAATTGTTAACATGTAGAAGTAGTACTTTGTATGCCCCTATGACCCATATACGACAGTTCATACATCTCTTTCATAACAAATTCTTTGAAAACTTTTGTGATGTATAACTTGTTTTGGAAATACAAGAATCCATTATGAAAAGTGTAGTCATCCTCATTAGATGGTGTGGAATTATTGAAATCATTCCATGTTTGAAAAATATAAATCAGATGCATAAGTAGGAACCATGTCATGAAATGAATGAATATGAACAACATAAATATTATTGATTGAAACAATATTTGTTTGTGGGGATGGGAAGCAACTAAGGGCATCATCTATGAAATTAGCTTTTCTAGGTTGATATCAAATTAAAGGTTGAAATTTTTGTATGAATGAAGCTCGTTTGATATGTCTTTCGAAAATGAATGGTTGATTTAATAAATGTTTAATAACTTGTTGGTTTGTTTTGATTAGAACTTCAAAACCCATAAAGTAATCTTTCCAAATTTTTTAAAACATGCACAATAGCTAAAATTTCCTTATCATATGTATTGTAATTCTTTTCAGAAGGTTTAAGTTTCCTACTTTGAAATGCAATTGGATTATCATTTTGCATTAATACAGCACCTATACGTAAACCACTAGCGTCTGTAACTACATGGAAAGGTTATGCAAAATCTGGTAATCGTAAAATAGATGCATGTGAAAGTGCATTTGTGAGTTTTTCAAAAGATTATTGTTGTGCTACTCCCATGAAAATTTTAACTTTTTCTTCAATAATGATGTGTGTGGAAGTGCTAAATAAGAAATACCTCTTACAAACTTTCTATAAAAACTAGCTAACCCTAGAAAAGATCGTATATCATTCACAGATTGAGGTACATGCCATTCTTCAATTACTTTAATTTTCTTTCGATCTACATCAATGCCTTGACTAGAAACAATATGTCCTAAATACTCGAATTCTTTTTGGAAGAAAGAACTCTTTTCAAGGTTGAGATAAAGTTTTTTTTTTGGTAACAAATTAAAGACTATTGCTAAATGATTTTCATGGTCAATATCATTCTCACTATAGACAAGTATGTCATCAAAGAAAATAAGAGCAAAATCTTGGTAATCAAGAAAAATGTTATTCATCATACGTGCAAATGTAGCAGGTGCATTAGTGAGTCCAAAAGGCATTACCATGAATTCAACGTGACTAGTTTGAGTTCTAAAGGAAGTCTTATAAATGTCATTTTGTGTCATTCATATCTGATGATAACCAGATTTAAGATCAATTTTGGTAAAAACACGTGCTCCATGAAGTTTATCTAGCAAATCATCTATTCTAGGGAAAGGATATCTGGTTTTGATTGTGATCTTATTGAGAACTCTATAGTCAATGCACATCCTATAAGTCTTGTTCTTCTTCTCCACTAAGAGAACAAGTGCTCCAAAGGAGAGAACTAGGCCTTATAGATCCTTTGTGGAGTAGATTCTTAACTTGATTAGCGATTTGTTTTTTATGTAAAGGTCCATGCCTATAAGGTGCTTTATGGGGAGAAGAACTACCAGGAATTAAGTCTATACTAGGTCAAGAGATCCCCTAGAAGGTGGTAGTTTAGAAGGAAAATCGGCCATAAGCAATCCTGATAGGAAGCCATAAATGATTTATATGCATTAGGAAGTGTATATGTATAATCAACTATGTTATTGACAATAACAATACATGAATTGTAGCCTTTTCTAAATGCACATTTTACTTGAGTATGACTAATTAATGGAAATGGTTGGAATTCATGCATTGCACACAAAGAAATCTTGATTGTTAAACTTAAAACTCATTGTATGTATATGATAACCAATGCATGGATTATAATGATGGCAAGAAGGTGTGCCAAGTATAACATTATAGGACTACAAAGGAGCAATTAAGAATGTGCATTCATCTACATAAGAACCTATACAAAACTGAACGTTATGCACCACTTGTAACATTATATCTATTTCCTTGAAATGCAGCCTTAACTTTATAGATAGAAGGAAGTGGTTGTAATTGGAGATCTTGCACTAGTGTGTAAGAAATAAAATCATGAGAACTACCATCACCATGTAAAATATTAACAACTTTACCATTAATACTACCTTACATGCAAAGTAAAGAATGGATAGAAATTTTGTTACCCAAGGTACTTAGATCCTTTTCCAATGCTTCTTTGGTCCAATCAGGTTGAATGTCTTCATGAAGCACCTCCATGTTGTGTACATGAGCTCCGAAAGTTTTCATATCATGAGCTCACAACCTACATTTAGCTTTAGTATGAGCAAACTTACCACAATTCCAAGAAGTGATAGAGGGCCATTTTTGTTGAGCATCCATTATTATAGTTTGAAGGTTTGGAGGCTTGGCAGGTTGTAAAGGGGTTGTCTTGTGTATTGGTGATAAATTGGATCGAGGAGGTTGCTAAAAAGTAGGTGGGCACTAAAAAGGGGAAGAAAAAGTATTGAAAGGATTCTTGAAATGAAAATTAGGCTTGATTGGTTATTGTCATTGACGTGTTTGTTGTAAGCAATTGGATGTGGTGATGGAATAAAACTCCTTCTCAACATCATGTGGAAAAGAAATAGCTTCATAGAGGATCTTAGGATGTAGTGTGCTGAGCTTGGATTGGATTCCCATCCTCAAACCATCTTCATACTTTCATTGCAAGGTATCTTTAGGAATCGTTTCAAGGAATGAATAAGTAATAATCATTGCCAAACACATTCAGTGTAGATAGACACAGGATCTCCATCTTTCCATCCAAAATATGTCCATGATTGATGAGCATGTAAGTGGAACTGAGAAGGAAGGACTCCTTTTTCTTTTCTTGAAATGGGATCCATGTGGTAGGGTGATTGGTTCTATGGTGCAAAACATTCCACCATAATTGGGCCTTACCCACCAAAGAATTAGTAACAAATTTCACTTTCTCAATTTTAGAATATGATTCGTCAGAATAACAGTCATCAAATTGGGATAGCCATGAAAGAACAAATTGATCGTCCTTTCACCCATCGAATTGAGAAAATTGGAAATTTTTGGCACCAATCTTGGAATGTGTGCCTTCCTCTTGAGCAGTGATAATGGCATTCACCACCCTAACTATGTTGTTATCATCACTCTACATTTATTGGAGTACAACATCACATTCTTTTATCTCATTTTGAGCATGTTGGATTTTGTGCCGCAAAAGCTCCAATTTGTTCAATCAATATCTCCGATAGGCATGATGTACCAAAATCCTCGGTATTATGGGTAGGGTCCATGGCCTTATATAGAATCAAAACCTATTACTACACCAGATGAGAATTAATGAATCAGAATGGGTGTTGAAGGGTGAATGGATGTCGTAAATCACGATCGGACATCGAGAAACCACCTCCAAAGATGCATGCAGGCTTTGATACCACTATTGACTAGATCTTGTAGACGCACATATGTAGAGATAGTACAAAAACAAAATCTCACAAAAGTACTCACATAATAGAGAGAGATAAAAGATTGAATACAAGATTGGGTGCAATCTCGCCCCACATACCCTGATGGATGAGTCTATCAGAGTATGTGTATTTATAAGTATTTCTCATTATGTCCTGAATATAAGATTCATGAGGATGGCGCTTCCAAAAGTATGCATTCACAAAAATCTTATTTATTTACAGGTTTTTGCTTTCTAAGCGATCTACTATGTTTACAAAAATGTCGCTTTCTAAGCAATCTAATATTTTTATAAAAAATATCTAAAACGCTATCTTATAACTATCTTCAAAATATCTGAATAAGTCCACATGCATCCATGCCCTCATGATTCTTCACCTGCTAAATCAAAACATAAATCATATTAACAACCTCAAGACATTAAAATCCATATAACATTATTCCATAAAATATAACATGAAGATTAATCTTGGTATCAATGAATTATAAGTCACTTAGCATGAAAGATATCTGAGCAATTCATATGTTTGTTTTCACATTTATCTTGATCCAATCTTTAGCGGCCATCCAACATCAACATCTATTGGCATTAATAATGCATGAATAATATGGACATGCCAAAGGACATATCAAAATTCAACAATGAACATATATATGTAACCATTCATAAATAATAATAAAATACAACTATTTAAACCTCCCACGTGTGTCCACTTTTTGCTTCTTTGTGTCTCCTACCTGCATTTTCAAATCTTCAACATAGTATCAGTACCTGCATTTTCAAATCTTCAACATAGTATCAGAGCCGTCATTCTTGGTGCACTTGTGATAACAACACAAATGCTTTCGTACTTTTTGTTATTTTTAAATTGTTGCCTACATAGGAAATATTGATTGTACATGATTAGCAAACCTAAACACCTTATTGGTGTGTCTCAAGTGCCATCTCCGAACATCTATGCATGTCACCCTAAAACCCACAATCAAAAATGGAAATGATTACACCCATGATCGAAAAAAGAAAGGATCACACCCATGATAAAAAGAAAATTGATCACACCACAATAAAAAAGGGCTAGTTAGGGTTTTTATGCCTAAACAGTTAAGGATTGAGACCATCTATACAGAACCAACCAAATTTGCATTCAAGTTTTGAAATTCTCAAAATAGTATGATACTCTTTGCTAGATGGGCCTGCCTTGTTCGGATTCATGGGGTATGCATGCATGTCTTCTAGAGTAGCCATGTGATCCCAACTAAGTTTTGACTCATTATTGAAGAATGTTTGAATGTATGGCTAGGGATAGGTGACTATTTTCCACTAAAGAAAGATGAATTTTAATGGACTTTTTTTTACTTAATATTTTAACCAATCTTCGATGCATGTAAAAACAATAAAATTCGAATGGGTTTCAATCCTTTAGGAGAGCCTATTTTGCATCAGTGCATGTCATTTCCAAAGCAAAAATGATATTAACAAAATTCACTACTCTCACAAATTAACTCACAATTTTGATAGAGATGTGATGTCATAGAGAGAAGTGCTTATTTTCATTGCTCACACCATAGAGAGAAGTGCTTCTTTTCATTGCTCACGCCATAGAGAGAAGTGCTTCTTTTCATTGCTCGCACAATTACAGCCTAAACTTCTCTAATCAATAAATCAATGAAACATTACTCCCCTTACACAATATATATTGGTGTTGCACCTCCAATAAAAAATGATGACCTTTTGATCAAGTAAGAAGATTTTTTAATCAATTTTCAATACAATCAAGCTTTTCCAATATTTTGAAAATTGTAGAATGTATCATAATCTACATAACCCAATGGATCACATAAATCCAATATTTCTAGCTCAAAGTATGAGAAAAATACCAATTAGAGGTAGAATTCTTTTTATTGAGGTACCTTAATTTTTGCCAAACTTCTTGGAATTTTGTCCTATTGATATCGAAGTTTAGACGAATTTCCAAATGATGAGGAAAAAGGAAACAAAATAAATAAAGAAAAAATTTTACTCTATTAAAGATGAAAATATCAAAGCCTCCTCACAATTGAAAATAATTACAAGCACATGGTGATTTATCTGTCAAGATAAAGGAGAAGGAATAGAGCTCTCACGCACTCTCACACACAAGGGGAGAAGCACACATAGATTGAGGCCAAGAAGAATGATCTTCTTATTCTTCTTCTATTACATAAAGAGACTATACAAGAATGGCCTAATACAACAATACATTCAATACAATGTATAAAGAAAAATACATAAGAAAATTATAATATCCACAAATGAGTGACGTGGCAAAAAACAAATGTACCATCACTCTTGATAGATAAATCTAGTGAATATCACTAAAAGTATCCTTGATATATATCACTATAGCCATTATACATGTAAGAGAAACAAAAAGTGGTACATTTCATCCTTGATAATCACATGTTGAGCTTGATATCTCAACACTCCCCCTCAAGCTCAACTTCAAAGCATCTTTTGAAACTTCTTCACCTTCTATGCTCCAAGTTCTTTAGTGAGAGTATCAGCAACTTGCTCATTTGTCCACACATAAACATGATTAATATCACCTACCAATACCTTCTCCATGATGAAGTGTTGCAAGCTCTATTTGAATTTGAAATTCAAATAAGTGTTTGGAAAGATGATTGGAATCTTTTAGTAAAATCACTCACTACCATCCAACTAGATTTATGGGAAAGTGATTTTATAAACTCTTGAGAAGGGGTCGCGAAAACAAATAGAGCTCTCACACCTAGCCATGGTTTAATGACAAATATTTGTATACTAACTTGTATGTACTCAAGATCTTTACAACCATAAGTCTGATAATAGTACTCATCATATCCACTTGAATACTCTTGATAGGTTGGATATTTTATGGATTGATTGAAAAATTGTGGATATGCACCTTGTTGACTACTTTCCATAGAGTTTCATTGCCTTGTAAACTCTATAATAATGGGATCAAATGGAATCATATTCTATTTTGTATGACTTGTGCTTCTCCATACTTTACTAGAACCATGCACAGAGGAACACATGGTTCTTTACTCAACATGGGTCTTGCTAGGCACTTGGGGTACTCCAACTAAACTTTAGATAGATATTGTATGGATTGTTTGATAAGATAAGAGTATCAAATTGGATAGTAGTATTGTTGGGCAAAAGACATTGGAACTCAATAATCTCCCATGATTGGCTGATTTTGATACTAGCCTTACTGACAGTTATAGAAGCACTTGACAGTTGAGTGGTTCATCATCTTTTGTTTAATCTCACAATATTAGAATTGTGGATGTGCATGAGGTGGTCTTCTATTACGTGCATGGCATGGATGGTCTCCTTTGCATTGTGAGCACTTTATAGGGGGAAGCTAGAAGCTTTTGAGTTCAACTTGTTTATGATAGCTATAGGAAATGCAACCTTCCACAAGAGGGATTGCACATAGTTTCAAAATTGGGAAGTTTTAGACAAAGTCAACCAAGGTCAAAGATGCTCAAAATATGCACAAATTTTATTACATATTTGGAAAGTGCTTCTCAAGAGCTATCTATTGATATATTACATGCTAAATTTGGAGATGATTTAGGGGTCTAAAGGTCAAACCTTAATTTTCAAGTCAAAGGTCAAAAGCTTTGGAAAACAACTTTTTAATGTGAAGAGTCTATCTTATTTTAAGGAAAAATATTATGTGCAAACATAATTAAAAAGTTATAAAAAATAAACAAAAAGAACCCCTTTGAATTCCCATTGCAAATCATGAAGAAACTAGCGAGTTTTTTTCCTTTTGCAAAGTCCTTTTACTCGCTTTTTGTCATGTATTTGTTCTATATAAATAAAAGGAGTGAAAGTATAGACCGTCACTTTTTGAAGAGCTCAAGATTAGAGCTTGGGAGAGGAATTTTTCTTCAACCTTATTGGAGTTGGAGTTATGGTTTCCTTCACCTTCAATAAGGAGGCTAGTAGCTAGGGTTTGTGATTCTTCTTCAACGTCAAGGAGAACGTGAACTTGAAGCTTACCTATACATGGAGGAGATCATCTTCACTTTATGGAGATTGTTAAGTTATGAAGATATCTCGTAGGATTTCGCATTTATATGAAACTCTATGATTCTTTGTAACATCCATGTACTTCAAATTTTTGAATGTATAGAGCTTTGCTCCATCTCTCTATTTTTTTGTCTATTCTCTCTCATGTCTCTATTTCATTTATATTGATCGTGGGCCTTAAAGACCAGCAGTTGGTATCAGAGTAGGTGGAAATAGTGCACATAGAGCATGTTGAGAATAATGCAATATAGAAAAAGATAAGAGCATTATGTCAAACATAAGCCAAGCTCAATTCATTATTTGGTAGGTGGTAGCAGGTCCATAAAACAGGCAGGGTCAAAAGCTTGCTAGATACATGAACCAAAGGAAGTTACCTCCAAGAGGTGTCACATCAGTCCTATTTGATTTCACAAGCAATCACATATTTGTATATGTTCTGAATAGTTCATATTCAAGTTTTGTATCTGATGTTCAAATATTTTGAAGATTATCATGATATATGTTTTTATGAATAAGAGGGGAAGCAACTCTGCATTCAAAACCTTATGGTGGACAATTTACTAACTTCTTGTATACATTTTTTGTAGATGCATGTAGATGAGAGCATATGATTGATACTTGATAGGAATGGCCAACCTTAAGAGTTGAGGAAGTATGTTTAAGTCTATACTTTAACTTTTGCTTTCCCTATCTCTATCCTTCCATGCAAATATTTGGATGAGAGGAGCATATGGGAAAATTTAATGAGTTCTCCTTTTCCATATTATGGAGTACTCTTCAAAACATTTACAGGTACCTAGAGCAACACTTTTTGAGTTAGCAACAACATTTTACATTTCCATCAATGAACAAAATCTATACCTATCTTGGCATATTCCCCTTGCGTCAGGCTAGGAGGGGATTTTTAGAAATGCAACATTCCACGAGAGGGTGTTGGAGTTTGAGGCGTGCGGAAGCACACAAATGGCACAAGGAAGAAGAAGAAGCTTGGAACACAACACACAATACTGAATGTATTGCCACTAGAATGTACAAAGGTAAAAGACATGTTAGCGTTATAGGTGTATATAGAAGCCGGGGGGGGGGAGGAACCTCCTAAAGAGGGAAAAAAGTGCTCCGGTGGTCCTAGCATGTTCAGACACTTCACTACCTAAGTGTATCAACAAATCCCCCCTGGGAGTGATGCAGTGAAAAAGCAACTAGCACTCATGTATAAGGAAGTGCCAAGCTATGTGGAATCAATCCACAAAAGGAAGTAGGCCTAAAGCTTTGTAGAAAGCTTCAAACTTCTCGTGAGGCAGAGCCTTTGTGAAAAAGTCTACAATGTTCTCCTGTGTGGGCACATATGCCAAATTGATCTCTCTCACAGAGAACCTCTCCCTGACATAATGATAATGCACCTCAATGTGCTTATGGCAGAAGACTCACCAACACTCAAATCAGCCATAAGGCATCTCAGACACATACACTCAACAATCACTGTTAAAGTTGCCCTATACTCAGCCTCACAACTGGTTATGGCCACAGTAGGCTGCTTCTTGCTCAACCAAGATATACATGAGCTACCAAGCATGAAGCAAAAGCCACTAATGGACACATGAGTGTCATAGCAACCAAGCCAATCAGAGTAAAAAAAAAAAAGCATGTAAATCTGGTGGTAGTGATCCCCTCTTAGGATAAAACAATCCAAGAAGTCGGGTACCACTCAAGTAGTGAAAGATGTGCTTAACCACCTACCAATGCTTAACGCCTGCTAATGCTTAACACCTGCCAATGCTTTCTCTCTTTCTCTTCAGCAGTGGTGCGTTTTGTTTCTTCGTGAGAGTGTTGGGGGTCTCTCTCTCCACACAGAAGAGCACTGTCAATCTCTTACTCTCTCTCACTAGTGATGCTTACCCTCTCCACTCTCTCTCTCTTTCTCTGATAGAGATGGCAGGTGATGAAGCTCTCCTAGCTCGCTATTGTGCACAAAGCAAGAGGGTTGTCTTCAACTTCAACTGTTAAAAGCTCCTGATTAGGTGAACACGACTATAGTTGGCTGATGGCACACTGTAGATAGCTTCTTTGTAGGTGCAAGCACCTTCCAATGGAAGGTATACTTTTGATTTACGAGCTATAGAGGAGAATTGGGGGTTTGGTATTGCATAATCATTGGTTGAATAGACAACTTCAGCCTTCAATTTCTCATTCCTGAGCTTTCAATGCTCATGCATGTGATCGAAAGCTTCTGAAATGTTTTGATACTTAGTTGGATTGATACTCAGTCAAACTTTCTTGGTGCACGGTCTCATACTCAATCGAACAGTACTATAATGCACTGTTCAATTCAAATGGAATTGATTGCAATAGTTCCAATGAGTGTATGTAAGACCTCATAATCTTTTTGCATGAGCAAATCTGTTTAACTCCTCTGAGATAATAAGGGCACACAACAAATCCAATCAAAAGTATGTGGAAACACAAGAATGGTGTGGATTGTGTGATATGATTAATTGAAGCATAGAGACAATGTCGGTGCTACAAAGGAATGCAACTTAAAATTAAGCTAACATCAATATGACTTGAAGGAAAGACGTACCAAACAGTAGTTATAACCAGTTTAAAAGATTGGAAATGCACTATCAACTCTAAAAATGAACAAAATTGAAGTAGACCAGCAAAGGTTGCTACAAAAGAGGGTGGATGGGAGGGGAAATGATGAAGATGAGGGGTCGGAGGGTGGGCGAATGGGCAAAATGAGTCCCAAAAATTGATGGCAAAAGGCTTCTCTCAATGAGGAGAAAGCACATCACCAAAATAAAGAACCACCACCATCAAAATCAGTGCCAAATGCATCACCAAGACCTCTACCTAGCACTCTAATACCATATAGAGAGTACACGCTTGGAAGCAAAATGAAAAGAGGAGTGTACTCACAAAAGAAAGAGTGTGAGAGACTCAAAGTGAGTAGACCAAGAAATGGGTAAACTCACATGGATTAGAAATGAGCTTGCCAAGAGCATGGAGTAGGCTCCTCAAGCTTCTAACCAAGTACAAATGGGGGGAGAGGCCCTCCTTATATCACTACAAGAAATAGGGGGGCATAACGATGCCCCCGAATGGAAAAAAAAATGGGAACTGTCGCTTATGCGACGCTACCATTGCATAAGCGACGGTCCTGTTTTTGTTTTTGTTTTTTTTACGAGCGATCATTATAAACGATGCTAGCATCGCTTATGTGATGCTAAAACTGTGTCGCAAATAGTGATGCTATTTGCGACGTTGGCAAACTGGCTACGACGTTTTAGCGTCGCATAAGCAACGTCCTGTGTTCCAGAGTGTCACATAAGCGATGCTTTGGAATGTTAAAAAAAAAAATCGATTTCTCCTGGCACATTTGTGCTGGGATTTGGACGCACAAGCGAGAGAGAGAGAGAGAGAGAGAGAGAGAGAGAGAGAGAGCAAGAGCGCACTCATTGAAGCCATGTATGCATGCACACACACACACATACACACACATACATATGCATACACACACACATACACACATAGACACACACACATACACATAGAAAAACACACACATACACACACATATACACACATACACACATAATGATGCAACACACACATATACATGCATACACACACACACACATATATGCATACACACACATATGCATACATAATGCACATGCATACATAATGCACATGCATACATACACATACATAATGCATACACACACATATGCATACATAATGCATACACACACATATGCATACATACATGCATACACATACACACATAGATACATACACACACATAGACACATACACAGACATAAACACATACACACTCATAGACACACACACACACATAAACACATACACACTCATAGACACACACATACCCATAGACACACACACACACATAGACACATACACACATAATGATGCATGCACACACATACACATGCATACACACATATACACACACATACACACACATACACACACATACACACATACACACACATACACACACATACACACATACACACACATATATGCATACACACACATAGAGAGAAACATACATACACACACATACACATACATGCATACATAATGCATATGCATATGCATACATAATGCATACGCATACATAATGCATATGCATATGCATACATACATACTTACATGCATACACACACATATGCATACATAATGCACATGCATACATACACATACATAATGCATACACACACATATGCATACATAATGCATACACACACATATGCATATATAACATGCATACACATACACACATACACACATACACACACATAGACACATACACACACATAAACACATACACACTCATAGACACACACACATACACATACACACACACATACACACATAGACACATACACACATACACACATACACACATAATGATGCATATACACACATACACATGCATACACACATACACACATACACACACATACATGCATACACACACACATAGAGAGACATACACACACATACACATGCATGCATACATATGCATACATAATGCATATGCATATGCATACATACATAGTTACATTCATACACACACATATGCATACATAATGCACATGCATACATACACATACATAATGCATACACACACATAAACACATACACACTCATAGACACATACACACTTACACACACACATCCATACACATTTACACACATACATACACATGCACACCGACACATATATATAGATACACACGTATATACACACATAGACACACACATACACACATAGACACACACACACACATACACATACACACAAATATACACACACACATACACACACACACATACACACACATTTACACACACACATACACATGCATACAGACACATATATATAGATACACACACATACACACATACACACACATACATGCATATGCATACATACATGCTTACATGCATACACACACATACACATGCATACACACATACACATACACACATAGACACACACACACATAGACACACATATATGCGTACACACACACATAGAGAGACATACACATACATGCATACATATGCATACATAAAACATATACATATGCATAGATACATTCTTACATGCATACACACACACACATATGCATACATATGCATACATAATGCACATGCATATGCATAGACACATGCATACACATACACACACATAGACACATACACACACATAGACATATACACACACATACACACATATGCATACATATGCATACATAATGCACATGCATACACATACACATACATACACATAGACACATACACACACATATACACACAGATTTACACACACATATACACACAGATTTACACACACATACACATGCATACACACACATACGCACATAGACACACACACACACATACACACACACGTACACACATAGACACATACACATATAATGCATATGCATATGCATACATACATAATTACATGCATACACACACATACACACATGCATACATATGCATACACACATACACATGGATACATATACACACATAGACACACACACACACACACGTAGAGAGAGACACACACACATACACATGCACGTAAAGATACATACACACACATACACATACATGCATATATATGCCTACATAATGCATATGCATATGCATACATACTTACATGCATACACAGACATACACACATATACAGACACACATATGCACACACATATACACACAGATTTACACACACACACATACACATACACACTTACACATGCATACACAGACATACACACATAGACACACACACACACACATACACACATACAAACTTACACACACACAGATACACACACACACATATATAAACAAACACATACACACATAGACACATACAAACTTTTACACACACATACACACATCCACACACATTTACACACACACATACACATGCATATAGACATATATATACAAATACACACATAGACACTATAAGCCGCCAGATTGGCATTTGTAAATCTTTTTCTTTTCATATTCCGCAAGAACCGAAAGGTCGTTGTGGAGAGTTGTGAAGTTGCTGTAGTGCAGTGTTGAGAAATCTGAGTATTATTATTTCTTGTCTCTGTTTGATTACATTAGCTTGTGTTTGGGCACAGTTCCTTTAAGTTAGAGAACGTAAGTCTTTATTACGGTAATGAATAGTTTCGGTGTTGTGTACTGAGAAAGTATTAACCTGAGCATGATCGGTAAAGTTGTGGAAGAACCAATAATAGTCCGAGTACGAACAGTAAGTATGTGAGAGAACGAACCGGAGGATTGAAAGTAATTTGTATGCAGAGTTTTGAGTGTTAAAGTACTACGCAGTAGAGGTGTTAATTGGGAAAATTAAGTAATAGGGCCTCTGATTAACAGACCCCTTCCACTCCCAAGAACCCGAAAAGAGTTTAAACGCGCCTGTGACGGCAACGCGCGTTTAACACTGGCGCCGTCTGTGGGAAGGTGGCAACAGAGTGTTGCAAATTGATTGTGGGAAGGTGGCCATAGAGTGTAAATTAACAGTAAGGTGAAGCAGTACACAAAGTATTGCAAAGGTGATATATGCCGGTTACTCGGTCTGGTGAGTCGTATCCGAAGTACAGAAGAGACCAACGTCCTTGGGCGGTACCAAATTTGCTAGGGACAACCCCAGGAGGCAGAAGTAGAGATCGGTTAGGCCCGGTCGTCGAAGAAGCGATGCACGGTAGCAGTGATTCCAGTAGCATTTTGGTGGAACATACTGCAATTCCGGTAGATTTCGGTCTAATTTCGGCACAGTCTATAGAGGATACAGTAACTTCGGAGCCTATAGGAACACTGTGTGCAGTTGACCCGACACCGTCTTGTCAAGATTCAAACCTCTCTGAGGATAGAGGTGTGTTATCCAGAGAGACCCTTGCTGGTGAAAGAATACCCTGTTTTGGGGAAAGTTTGACTAATTTCGGTGACAGTTTGGTCCCAGTTGCAGCGAATTTACAATTTTCCGGTGACAGTGTTATAGTTCTTGGTGAATCTTCAGTCTGGACACCATTGTTCGGGGTAAGTGTGCCTATGTTTGATACCAAAGAAGAGGATAGGCTATTCGAATTGGAAATCCGTAAGAGGTTGAACACTATTTTCAAGTCGGAAGGTGAGCAGTCTGATCATACAGAATCTGAAGGATCGGAAACACCACCTCAGAACTCAGGAGATAGTAACAATACCACTACTAGCACCATGAGTGGACAACAACAGTAACAACATCAACAACAACAACAGCAACAACAGCAACAACAGCAACAACCACTTCCACTCCGACCGGTTCCAACAGGAGTAACATACACCAAGTTTGGTGGATTCCCAGGTGACGATCTTGATGCCCATGTACGCACCTTTGAAATAAGATATGCAGTACTAAATCATCCACCCGATCCGACATACAAGGCCATCATCTTCCAGTCAACATTAGTTAATGAAGCAGCGAGATGGCTCACAGAGTATGATTTCAATCATTTTGTTACCTATGAAGCAGTAAGGGATGCGTTTTTACAGCGGTTCCGATTGAAGAAAAATCCTGCCGAAATCTTCGATTACTTGCAGAACAATAGACAGAAGCTGCACCAGACTGTGCAAGAATATGCCACATTGTTTAGAACTCATTTAAGACAACTGCCGCCAGCCCATGCCAATCTGTCGGATGATGTGATAACTCAATGGTTTATTAATGGGTTAACTCCACAACTAAGACAAATTATGATCATCCGTTGTGTGGGAGCTATGACACTGGATGCAGTTATTGCAATGGCCCTGCAACTCGAGCATAAGGTTGGAGGATTCACTGAAGACTTGGAATGGCTGAAAGCTAGTAAAAATGTTGCAGAGGATCCAGCTAAACAGATGTATTGCACTAAATGTAAAAACCCTGGGCACACCAGTGCTACCTATGCCCTTAATCAGATGTATTGTGCTATCTGCAATACCACCGGACATTCCACTGAAAATTGTGCGTATAACGCCAAAGTGCAGGGACCAGCAACTGTAAATGCCACTATACAAGAACCGGGGCAGCCAACCACTCACTACGTGCCGCCACAGATGCAAAACAATCAGCCGCAAGGATACAGAAATTATCGAGGACAGCGGAATACCAACTTCAATGCAAATCGTTGGCAGACAGGAACATCACAGGAAGGTACTTCCTTGCCACCACCTCGATGTCACTTTTGTGGTGAGCTTGGTCAGATCTGAAGATTTTGCAAGGATGCAACTGAATATGATCAAAGAAAGAAAGAGCGTCAGAACCCGATGACCAACATGGTCTATATTTCACCAGTGGAAACCCAAGCGGCAGTGGTCCAGACAAGATCTGGTAAGCCGCTGCAACCAGCAGCAGAGGTGTTTGAACCTGGCATCCGTGAACAACATATAATGTATAACAAGGCTAGCCAATGGACCACCAAAGAGCCTACGGTGTTCCCTGATCCAGTTCCGGTGACACAGGTTCCCCTGCCAAAGGTAGGAGCGCAGGAACAAGATTGTACTCCAGTCACAGGAGAATCATCATTGGAACCAGTGAAGAGTGCAATTCCAACAGACCAGGTATGGGATATTCTCTTGAAGGCTTCAATTACACTTCCTTTGGGGCAACTACTCGCCTTGGTGCCCGGAGTTCGGCAACAATTTCAGCAACAGCTTAGTCCTGGATCTCCCAGTACTCCGACAACTGCCACAATCCAACCGGAAGTTGACTCTACGGTGGATCATGCGGTCCCCTTAATTACGGTATGGCACAAGAATCACAAAATTACTCAAGTATTAATTGATGGTGGTTCGGGTATAAACATAGCAACTACAGCCCTCTATAAAAAGTTAGGGTGGATGCAAATCGAGCCGGTGCAATTTTTTGTCAGAATGGCAGATCAATCTCGAGTTCATCCGGTAGGACTCGTAAGAAATATTCCAATCACTTTGCAGGGCACCACGTTCAAGATGACTTTTGTAGTCTTAGAACTATCGGAATCTAGCCTTGATTACAATCTTCTTTTCGGTCGACCTTGGTTGAAACAGGCTAAAGTTATACAGGATTGGTCAGCACAGGAACTGACTTTTAAAGATAATCACCGTAAATATGTTATCAAACTAGATGCCATTCAGCCCTGTGAACTTCATGCCAGACCATATGTAGCTGAGCCTGTCCACATGTTGGATGGCTTATCCGACGATGAAGAAGAGGCAGTTCTGAAAAATAATGAAGATCTGATTTCCTTAGGTACTGTAGATCTGCAATCTGTTGCAGACAACTGGAGTCCGACAGCCTATACGGTTGTGCCTGTGATCGAAGAACTGGAGACAGAAGATATTGTTGCTATAAATGAAGCCGCTCTACAACAACTTTTACAGTCAACTGATGATCTGATGAAACCTCGTCAATTCTATGTCCCGGAAGACCAGTTAGTCACCTACAATTTGGGTAATGAAAGTAACCCGCGTCCTGTTAAGATTAAGGCTGGATTATCTGAGGAATTTCAAGAAGATTTGATACGGCTCCTGCGTGAGTTTTCTGATGTTTTTACATGGGACTATCGTGATATGAAAGGTCTGGATCCACGGATCTATCAGCATCGGGTTGTGCTGAAGCCAGAAGCAAAGCCAATTAAACAATCCAGTTACCGAATGAACCCTAATTATGCCGCAGAAGTCAAAGCAGAACTAGATAGGTTGTTAAAATTTGGATTCATTGTCCCAGTTGAACATGCTGAGTGGATCTCTCCGATCGTGATTGTACCGAAGAAAAACAAGCAGCTTCGAATCTGTGTGGATTACCGAAAACTGAATGCGGCCACAGTACCGGATCCATTTCCCCTTCCCTTTCTAGACACAATGTTAGACATAGTAGCTGGGCATGAGATGTATTCATTTCTCGATGGTTATAGTGGTTATAACCAGGTTAGAATGGCTGAGCAAGATATACCGAAAACAGCCTTTATTACGAATTGGGGTGTGTACGCTTGTACAGTCATGTGGTTTGGGTTACGGAATGCTCCTAGCACATCTCAGCGGTGTATGCAAGAAATTTTTTCACCCTACCTCACTTCTTTTATGCAAGTATACCTAGATGACTTTTCTTTATTCGGTAAGATTGTGGCACACATGTATCATTTACGGTGTTGTTTCGAGAAATGCCGCGAATACCGACTTTGCTTGAACCCGACCAAATTTGTCTTTGCGGTTTCTTGTGGTAAACTACGTGGCCATATTATATCTGCACAAGGCATACAGGTTGATCCAGACAAAGTTGCAGCCATGTTGGAAGCATCTGTGCCTACAACACCAAAAGAAGTTATGTGATTCCTGGGACAGATTCGGTGGCATGGTTGCCATTTACGGTGGTTAGCTCATCTCGCCACACCACTTAATCGACTCATGACGAGCACTCCACGACAGTTCGACTGGACTCCAGAACGTCAAACTGCCTTCGATCGTTTAAAAGAATTACTGACCCAGGCACCAATTTTGCAACCCCCGGATTGGGAACGCCCGTTCCACGTCTTTGTCGATGCCTCAGACATAGCAATTGGAAGTGTTTTAATGCAGCAATCTGATAAGTGGTTCAGGCCTGTCTATTATGCAAGTCATCGACTCGCTCCTGTTGAACGAAATTATTCAGTAACCAAAAGAGAATGTCTCGGATTGGTGTATTCTGTAAAGAAATTCCGGCATTATTTGTTAGGCTGAAAATTCACCTTTCATGTAGATCATGTTGCACTAGTGTATTTGGTCCGACAGCAGCATTTAGGTGGTCGCTTGGCACGTTGGGTTCTATTGTTACACGAGTTCGATTATGAAGTGATTCATCGACCAGGCACTGCACATGCATTAGCAGATTTTCTCTCTTGATTAAATTCCGGTGAAGCTCCGGTGGGCGTTGATGACACCACACCAGCAATTTATGTTACTGAAATGACTAGTGATGAATCTGCAGAACCTCCTGTACCACCTACCTATTATGATCAGTTATTAACCTTCCTTACTGATGGATGTCTTCCCCCTCAAAATTCTCCTGCAATGAGGCGGAAAATTGCAGTTTATAGTCGCAGATTCTGGTTGATTGCCGGACAGTTGTATTATATGGATCACACTGGGGTCTTGCTTCGTTGTATCCCACCACATGAAGTAAACTCGGTTATTGCTATGGCACACTCAATACCATCTGGTGGACATTTTGCAGCAGATTTAACACACCGAAAATTCTGCAAAGTGGGCTCTGGTGGCCTACTATGTACAAAGATGTGACTCATTTTGTGCAATAGTGTGACAATTGTCAGCGATCTGGGCAGCCTTTACAACGCCACTTCTCCCCTCTACAACCTGTATTACCTTTGGAACCTTTTCAGAAATGGGATCTTGATTTTATTGGACCAATCACACCTCTAGCAATCCTTAGCAACAATCGATACATTCTGACATGTACAGATTATGCTACCAGATGGGCAGAAGCTTGGGCCTTACGGTCCGCCACAACTGTTTTGGTGGAAAAATGTCTGAGGAAGGATGTTTTCCCACGTTATGGATTACCTCTGGAAATTGTGACAGATCAAGGAACACACTTTGCTAACAATTTAATGCGAGTGCTCACACACACTTTTCAGATTCTGCATAAATTCAGTTCACCGTACTACCCTCTTGCCAATGGCTTGGCGGAAAGCACTAACAAAACCTTGTTAAATATGCTTCGTAAACTGATTGTGGAATCACCAGAAAGATGGGATCAGTTACTACCTGCAGTATTATGGGCATACCAGACTACCTATAAAGTTGCCACCGGACTGACTCCTTTCAAGCTTGCTTTTGGGCTGGAAGCAATCGCTCCAATGGAAGTTGTAGTGCCCAGTTTCCGCGTGGCCATCACTCAGAAGTTGCTACCCGAAGAGTCTTTACCATTTCGGTTGGACACACTCAGAGACTTGGATGAGCATCGCTGGGAAAGTTTTCTGACCCTTCAAGAAGTTCAGTTGCAGCAAGCTCGTACACATGATCGGTTTCTCAAGACTCCCGTTTTTTTGGTGGATCAACTTGTACTGTTTTACAATGCTAAGGCAAATTGTGCGGTTGGAAAATTCAAATTACAGTGGTTTGGTCCTTACCGGATTAGTGAACAAGTGGGTCCAGCTACTTTTCGGTTGACTACTTTGACCGGAGTTCCTCTTCCTAAAGTGATCAATGGTTCAAAGTTACAACCGTATCATCAAGCACCTGATTCTCGCTGACATGTTCTTCGGTTGCGTGCATGTCTTTTTTTTTTTCTTTTTCTTTTTCTTTTTTTAGTCTTGCGTGTTAGTTGAATAAAGACCGTAAACTCCTCGTTTTGATACATAACCATGATTAATCGCTGCCTTGTGTATTGATTCTACTCATGCATGCACGCCAAAGTTATGAAGGTTATCATCTCAACATCCCAAGATGATTCGCAATTTCAATCGCCTCCGTTGCCGAGTATCTACTTAATCTTCTTCTTTTCGCTGTTAATCGCTATTGTGTCTGTGTGTTTTGTGTGCTTTGTGCTTTCTGTAATCACTTGTGTATTCGTGCTACTTCGTGTGTGGATCATGAAAGCTTTAGCAAATTTTGCTACCTTCTGTGATGGACTCCCTCAGGACGTGAGGGAATTCTTGCATGTCCGAGGTTTGTCCAACTTCACTGAATTGCCTTGGCATTCAGTGGAGTGTCATCCGTATTACGCACAAATTATCGCTACAATTGCTGCCACAACTGCTACAGAGCAGTGTTGGCCAATTACATGTTTACCAACTTGTGTAGTAATCACCTTGGAGTCCTTTGCTGCAGCTTTCCGACTCTCTCTGGAAGGACGAGAGAATGGCCCTAACCTTCCGATCGCTACTATGATTGAACTATTCCCCCGGCACTCATCAAATGAATATGCCATACTCTGTCGCCCTGATCCAGAACGGACCGCCCTTCAATTTTTAGTAGCCATACTGAACTTACAGAAACGCACTTATGGGATTTCTCGCCCGTTCTACTCGATGATTGACATGGCTGCTAGAGAGCCTGTTAATTTTGCTTCTTATTTTTTTCGGTGCATTCATCGTGAGTGCGTGACGGTTATTAAGCATGTTAACAAGGGAGACCTTCCGCGTTCTCGCCTTCCGCACATTCTTACTTTTCTGTTTCCGGCCCTCCAAGTAGCGCAACCGCCGCCAAATGCTCCAATTTTGTTCCATGAGGAATCAGTCCGAGTGCTCGAAGATACAGAAGGCAAAGATGAAGACCTTTTCCAGCTCCTCCACCGAAAACGCAAACGGATAAGCCCATCTGAGAGTCAGGTCCAAGGCTCCACCGTCGGACATGAGGAAGAGACATTCCACGACACGGCCACTTCTATACATGTGGAATCTTCTGGTCAATCCGCTACGGATAAGAAGCAGGAACAAAGTGTTTCTAACATCAACTCTGATGTAGTTTCTTCTCGAGAAGAGTCTCAACAATAGTCTAGAGAAGACGTGCAAGTCCTTGTTGCATAAATCTTCGAGGAAGTGATTACGGTCGTGGATACTCTCATTGCCAGTACTGAAGCGAATAAGCAGCAATCAATTGGAACCGCGTTAGTATCCAACACTCTTCTTCCCATTCCTCCACCCATGCCTCCGATTGAGCCCATTGTCCCTGTTCCACCCTTTGTTCCTGAAGAACCTGTCGCTTCATCCTCCTCACCCAATTACTCTCCACCGGATTCCACTCATCTCTTGATAGCCTCTTCATCCCAGCCCATTCCTCCAATCCCTATGTTTACCGAATCAGAATCAATGGGCCGTATGCTCATCCAGTTTTCCCAGCAACTTCCGATGCAACTCAGGGTGATTATTGACAATATCCGACATGAATTACAACATAAAGTGGATGTCTTAGAAGCGGATATCACTCCGTTGTAAGAAGAGGTTGATGTAGTAAAGGCAGAAAATCATGCCCTGCACGTACATATTCAGCACCTCCAAGCACAACTTACTGAACAGGAATCATTGATCAGCCAAAGAGATGCTGCATTGGCTGAAGTAAGAGCCAAAGATGATTTATTGAGTGCTGCTGATGCAGAAATTTTACAATTACAACAGTTAGTCCACGACAAAGAAGATGCTCGTATAGCACTTGGCGATTTACTGGAAGAAACGCGAGTACAGCTCGATGAAGTGGTGCAGAAAGGACAAGAGATGGCGGACTTAGCCAAACAAACTACTACAGAACTTCAGCTCGCAAATGCCAACCTGTTTGGGGCAAATTCTGCCCTTAAAGCTCAGATGAATTCAACCAATCAACTGTAGAAGGAGATAGCAGGGTTAAGAAAGGAGAGAGATGCATATTACCGAACAATTCAATATCAGGCTCAGGAATTGGAGCGCAGAGAAAAGCAGCTCAGAGCTCAAGCAGAGCGTTTATCCCGTGTCGATCAACAGATTGCCAATATGAAATTGAGCCGGGATGCGGCACAGGCAAATGACTTTTACCTGCAGGAAGCATTTTTGCAGACCCAGGCTAAAATATTAATGAGTCCAGTAATTGCCGCTAGTTCTGTTCGTACAGATTCGCAGTTAGTTGAACCCGATATTTTAAAGCAAATGCTGGATTCTCTAAAGTAGAAAATTGCCAGAACATTTAAATTAGCTCGAACAATGTATATCCAGGGTATAGTCGATGAGTCCTAAATTTTGTATCATTGCAGGTTCAAGTCCACCGTGCGTGCCAGAGTGTAAGCCGCCGGATTGGCATTTGTAAATCTTTTTCTTTTCATATTCCGCAAGAACCGAAAGGTCGTTGCGAAGAGTTGTAACTATTTATAATCTAATGAAAGGACGCTTCGGTAACGATCAGGAGAATCGTCAGACTGTTTGTCTAGGTGATTGCATTTTGTGAAGTTGTTGTAGTGCAGTGTTGAGAAATTTGAGTATTACTGTTTCTTGTCTCTGTTTGATTACATTAGCTTGTGTTTGGGCACAGTTCCTTTAAGTTAGAGAACGTAAGTCTGTATTACGGTAATGAATAGTTTCGGCGCTATGTACTGAGAAAGTATTAACCTGAGCATGATCGGTAAAGTTGTGGAAGAACTAATAATAGTCCGAGTATGAACAGTAAGTATGTGAGAGAACGAACCGGAGGATTGAAAGTAATTTGTATGCAGAGTTTTGAGTGTTAAAGTACTACGCAGTAGAGGTGTTAATTGGGAAAATTAAGTAATAGGGCCTCTGATTAACAGACCCCTTCCACTCCCAAGAACCCGAAAAGAGTTTAAATGTGCCTGTGACGGCAACGCGCGTTTAACAACACACACATACACACATACACACTTACACAGACACATACACACATCCATACACATAGAAACATATATACAGATACACACGTATATACACATAGACACACACAGAGACACACACATGGACACATACACACATATATATGCATAGACAGACACATAGAGACATACACACATATATATGCATACACACACATAGAGACACATACACACACATACACATGCATGCATACATAATGCATATGCATATGCATACATACATACTTACATGCATACACACACGCATGCATTCATTTGCATACATAATGCACATGCATATGCATACATACATGTTTACATGCATACACACACTCACATATACACCTACATACACAATTACACACATACATATGTACACGTATATATATTGATTTCTAACCCATTTTGTTTTATATGTTAGGTATTATGGATCCTAGTAGAGAGAGAAAGGCGAAACTCACTCTCATAAAAAGTCTTATGAGAGCAAGAGTTTCGCCTGATACTCTAGGGATCATCATGCATGAGTACTTAGAGATACCTGATGATGAGCTGGATTATACGATCCAAATCTAATATGTGGGCTTTTGGACAGCATATTAGAATCAAAACCATTGATTCTTTATGTAAAACAGAGGATTCTAGTATTGTTGCTTCTTTCAAGCAACTATCACGTGCTAGCTCAAAAGATACGAACCTTATAGATGGCGAACTTGGTTACGTAGGAACTATTGTTGGTATCTACGAAATATCATTTTGTACATTCAAATAGGTAGAAAAAAATTTATATTTTTTATGATAGAGTTAGTTATTTTTTTAAGCACCTAATAATGGGTTTTTCTTTTTATATATTTTGATATGTGATTTTGAAGGTGGACTAGTTTCGAGCCGAGTATAAAGGTAGTAATTCGACATTAAGAAAGGAATTATCTGGGTTTTGGGAAATTGATTTTTTCAAGGTAATGCGATCTACTAAAGAACCATATATTCTTCCTAGGCATATTGAACAAGCATTTTTTTATAAAAACCCAAATGCTCACCCTTGGTGGCAAGTCATTCATGTTCAACTTAGAGGTAGGTCATTGTTTGAACAGTTTATTGTTAGAGAGATCGAAGAAAGTCCTCTTGACGATTCAGCATCAGATACTGATACATCAACATCTGAAAGAGAAATTAGAATCATTATACGTGATAATGATACTAATCTTTTTGATGAAGAGGATAATAATCTACATGCTGATTCTCTTGATGAGGAAGAGGAATTACCAGAAATCGATATTAATCCATCAATAGATGATGTGACTCATGAGAACACAAATTTAACAATAGAAGAAATAAATGAAATCAATAAGGATAATGAAGATGAGACTATATTGATGTTTTACCAGAATGATGGCAATAATGAAAACATATGAGCACATTAGATATTAAATTCTACTCTAGTTATCGATCAATAACTTGAAGCTTCTGAATGGATATCAGATAATAGATTCTTTATTCAACTTGAATAACGATGAATCCTACTAGAGAGATGAAATCATGTTCTTTTAAGTTAGGACATGAAGCTTGGGGGTATGCATGATTATTTTATATATAGCTTTATCTTCGAGGAGCAAGTTTTTATCATGTATGTATGCATATGTGTTTTATGTGTATTATATGTATACATATGTTAGTATGCATATATATGTATTTCATGTATATGTATGTGTGTGCATGTGTGTGATATATGTATACATGTGTTAGTATGCATATGTGTATATATGCATATGCATTTATGTAAAATATTCATGTATTCATGTAATATATGCAAGTGTTTATAACTGTGTATGCATGTATAAGTATACATTTATGCATGTAGGCATGTATATGTGATGTGTACATGTATATATGTATATGTGTCTGTGTGTAAATGTGTACATGTAAATATGTATGCATGTATATATATATTTATGTGTAGGCATGTATGTGTTATGCATAATGTATCTACTCTATTTTATATTTATGTATGTGTATCTACATGATGTGTATATATCTTTATATATATTATGATCCTCGTTGATTCAAGTAGCTATATATAGAGGCATAAGGTTGGGAGGAGAGACATCTCTCTAGTAGGACGTCGGATGAATAGATGCAATGTGTACATATACTTCAATCATATGGCTAAAAGACTGAATTAGAGTTTTTAAATTAGGGGTTTTAAAACCCTAATATCAAAATTAGTGTTTTCAAATTAGGATTTTTGAAATAGGATTTATTTGTTTATTTATTTATTTATATATAGATATCTAAGTATATATATATATATATATATATATATATATATATATATATATATATATATATATATATATATATATATATATATATATATATATATATATATATATATATATACATACATATAGATATATCAATGTGCATGCATGTGTGTATGTATGTGTTTCTATATGTGTGTATACATGTGTATGTATATGTATCTATATGTGTGTATGCATGTGTTGTGTGTGTGTGTGTGTGTAAAAATGTGCATGTATGTGTGTGTATGTATAAATGTGCATGTATGTGTATATGTGTGTAAATGTGCGTGTTTGATGTATATGTGTGTATGCGTGTATTTGTACCTCTAGTCTCACTCTTTTTTCTCTCTCTCTCTCTCTCATATACATACATACATACATACATACATACATACATACATACATACATACATACATACATACATACATACATACATACATACATACATAAACACACATACTCATATCCATGTACATATACATAAAAGCAATGCATACCGTACATTATCGTGATGATCCATAAGTGTCCACATCTCTTTTAGACACCACTTATGCGACCATCCTATCCCAAACTTTGTCTCAAGTGAACTAAGTACGTATTTTTTATCCCTCTCATCATGCTCACTACAAAAATAAAAAAAAAATCATGTAAATAAAACATAAGATAGTTATTTCAATTTATATGTAAAATTTATACTTACTTCCACAGTAAGTGGACAAGGTGCAGGTAAGAGTCACATAATGCCCGCAATCTTCTCTTGAACTCCAATCCATTCCCTATGTACACAATGTTCCCCTCTGGCTCTATATCGCACTCTAGCCCTAAGGTGCATATGCATGTCCTCATAGGTAACTCTGCTCTACTATCATGATCTGGAGGTGGTATAGGTGTCTTGAAAATACATAGATAAAAATAAATAAAAATATATGTTATAATATCATTGAAAAAGTTTATGAAAAAAAACATACCTATGAGCAGATAACTGTCTTCTTGCATGTCGAGCCGTAGAAGAGCCCTCCTCTGATCGTTGGGTATGAACATTCGAGCTTGCAGAAGAAATTAAATTAGTAAATAGAAACTGATATACATGTATGAAAAAAACAAAATATTATTAAAATAAAATTAGCTTTTGTTTACAACCTATCATTAACTCTCTCTGTTCATCTGAGATTTCTTCATTATTTATGTTGGCGCATTGCAAACGACTATATAGCCAATCCGCGAAAGAAGATATATCTGTAATCTCATTATTATCGAGATTACGTTTATATCTTTTGTTACTTTGCCTTTTACTTAAGAGATCTTGAAGTTCCTATTTGTACTCGCTAAAGAACGCTTACATGCATTCGCTATTATATGCTACAAAAGTAGAAACATCATTTTTTTCTTGAAATGTAAATAAAAATGTAACTCCCTTACCTGATAATACCTCATCTGTTATTTTTGAAGAAGACTCATTGGTCCATGCACGTGGAGCTTCTTCATGAACTCTTTCAAGGTCCTCACTAACGTAATACATGCACTCTTCAAGCATCCAAACCTTTGCCATGGATCCTTCTCGTTTCGCTCTTTGTCACACATAACCTTTTAATATTCCCATAAATCGCTCGACCCAAAACATCCATCGAGTGTTGACAACACCTGCAATCTCTATTTCATCTACAAGATGGACTAATAAATGAACCTGAATATCAAAAATTGAAGTAGAAAGTTCTTTCCCCATCAAACATAGTAGCTCTTTGCATTCACTTTTTTTTTTTGTGGGATCGAGTTTTTGTCAATCTCTTTTGATGTAATCCACCTATACATATCATTAAAAAAATTATAAAGAAGTTAATTAAAAAATAAAAGATATCCAATATTCATACATATTAAATATAAAAGTATCATAATTACCTTATAACCGATCCAAGATGATAGATCACATCTCGTACTCCTTTCATTGTACATCCATTGATAACCAAAGGTAAAATATGTTTCAAAAAGTTATGCCAGTCATGGGTCTTTAACCTTGATAAGCTCTTATCATCCATAGTAAACATGTTTTGAAAAGATACTCCATATCCTCTAGGAGTCCTAATCAATTGAATTCTATTGTTGATAGTCTGTATCTCTTTTGTTGTAAGTACCCAAGGAGCAGGTGCATAAGTCGTTTCGTGTCGATGTCTATCAAAAACTGGCCATAACTTTGGTTTTGATTTTTGATCTTTCAAATCATTCATTGATGCTATGGTATCGTTTAGTCCAAGAAGATGCTGCCATAGTGAATACCCAATATTCTTGAATATATGTATAGGATCAAGAAGATGACATACTTTTAACTCTTTCCAATACTCCAAAGAATACCATATTGATATGTTCTCTACGAGTGCCAATTTTCCTTTACCTCTCTTCACAAACTCATTATCTTCATCATCACTGAAGATTTCTGATTTTGGATCTATCAGAGGTCCATCTGTCCATTTTTTATACCAATCCATAGGCGTCATAGGTTTTGGACAATGACCTGTTTCAAGCTTTCAATTAAAATGTATCGCTTCTCTTTTAGATCTTAATGGATGATCATCAGGCAAGAATCGTCGATGTCGAAGATAAATTTTTTTTAAGCGATTCTTATAGATTGATCTCAACCAATCACCACAATATGGACAAGCTTTATAACCCTTAGTAGATATTCTTGCATCATGAAAATGATAAAAATATAATTAGATTAAATCATATTTATTTATATGCATATTGAATAAAAAAATTACATCAATACAGTATATTATGTGTATGTTTATATATGCATGCATATATATATATATATATATATATATATATATATATATATATATATATATATATATATATATATATATATATATATATATATATATATATATATATACGCATATATATATGGTGTCGAAAATAGATAGAAAATTTAAAATTACCTTAATAATGTCGAAACAGATATATTACTCCATCCAAAATGATTTTGAACATTGAGAATAAGTAAGCTTGCACTTAGTCGTGTCAAATGAATTCCTTCATCTACATGCTTTAGACATTCCTCTCGAAGTTATTTTTCATTTTTAGAAATATCAATGCTGTCACTATCATTTTGATACCAATCCTCAATAAAATTTGCCATGCCATCATCTTCAATATTGTCGCACAAATCTTGTACTTTGTCTTCTTTTGAATATAGATCTTTCAACCTTGCATATTCCACAGGATCACTTTTGCGTAGCCTCCTCATAGAAGCTTCTGATAAATGAGGTCTTACTGGCAATTGTGAATGGTGTGGAGGAATATCATCAACCTCATACGTTGGAATCTACACATATAAATAAAATTCATTAGTATTCCATAAATGAATAAAAAGTAAACTTTAAACATAAAATTAAATATATAAGTTATTAAATATGGATAGGAAATTTTTATTCTCTCTAGCTAAAAGGTGCTCTTGGAGGTCTACGTCATCCATAATTTACTAATAGTTCATCACCAGCATGTAATGTAGTAATAGCATTGACAACTATGTATCTTGATACATCTCTACTCATGTATGGTGATTCATGACTATTTTCACGCTCCTCAAATGTGCAATTAGTCCTTGAACTATTATGTAATCCTCCACTACTATTTATTAAACCTGCTATATTTCCATGCATGTAAGGTCTTCCATCAATATATAATCTTTCATTTTCTGCATGTAAAATCCTTCTACTAGTAAGGGATGCTGCGTTCAAGCATATTCCATAAGTATGCATGCTTTGAACATAACGTGAAAATTGATGCCAATCTCCCCATCCATATATAGGACCACAAAATGATATAAGAGTGACTTCAGAGTTTAGAGGCACATACAAATCCTTTACAATAAAGAAACCATGACTAGCATTAGTAATAGTGGATGGAGCAATCATATAGTGATTACCCCAAAAGTTGAAAACCTCTCCATCTAAAGGAAGTGGGCCTCTATTTCATCCTCCATATCTTCTTCTATCATATGTTTGTACTAGAGAATGATCACGAGCTGGAAATGGATAATCTCCAGCCATTTAAGTCTCAAAACTAGGAGGTAGAGGATTTCTGGAAACCTCTGCTTGTAATTGATGAACAACAAGTCCATGATGTGTATGAGGTATATTAACAGTATGAGAAAAATTATCATCATCATCATCATCATCGAGCAAGTATTCCTGTATATCAACATTAATTTGATTTTGTATATGGTTTTTAACTAAAATAATGACATTAATTTATATAAAAAATACATACCCAAGCATTATCATGTTGACCAGGTGATGGTGCATGCTCAAAAGTACCATACTCTACCTCATGTTCAATACATTCCAATCGTGGTCTTCCATACGTGCCATAACAAGAGTTACACCAACATATAATATGCTCTTGATAGTAAAATTCATCATAATTCCTATCGGAGGACACATGTGAAGTCGTTGCATGGGTAGGAGGTGGTGGAGTACCCTCTGATTGATCAAAATCTGATTATAATAAGAAACAAAAAAATATATAAGTTATGTATCCATCAAATATATTTAAAATTAAATGTTTGATATACTTACAGTATATAGTCGTTGCACGATGAGTAGACGGTGGTGGAGTTCCATCTGATTGATCAGAATCTACAAATAATGGTATTTGATATTAATAATCTGATTATTTACATACATAAACATTCACATATACATATTTACACATACACACATATTCACATATACACATTTACACATACACACATATTCACATATACACAAATACACATTATTGTGGGATAAATGCATGTATTTTGTATGAATGAGTGTATATGCATTCATGTGTGTGTAAGTATATATGTGGATATATATATGTGTTTTATGTTATATGTGTATATGTATGCATATATGTATGCGTATATGTTTGCATGTATATGTGTATGTGGGTATGTGTGTGTATATATGTGTATGTATTCTAACTTTTTTTTATGTTTGAAATTAAATTAACAGGAGATATTCCTGAGACATGGTAGTTTTTCGTAGACAGCTATGTCTTAGGAGTCATTTCCTCAGCAGAAGGTATACAAATTAATAGTTTATATTTATAATTTTCATATATTTTAGTAATTTTTTACATTTAATTTATGTATTTCTTTTTTCTCTTAAATAAACAGGCTACTGCAAAGAAGAGAGTTGAGTCGGGCCACACATCGCACCTAAGCCAAATGGACCATCATGGTTTTGTAGCTACATTTGTAAGTATATGTGTTATTGTGAGTATATTTTTTATTTTAGTTAAAATGCAAGAAACGGTGTTTGAGCGAGTATATGTGAGATTATTCGGATGCCTCTATGAGTATTATTAAATTTTATATAATTATTTTATTTTTATGAATGGTTTAACTGTTTTACTTATTTATGTTTGTTATATGTAATACAGGAGTATTATGGAGAGGAAGATATGGATGAGGTGGAGAGATAGACACAGGAGGGACGATCTCGATCGTCACAGGGTGATCATGATGATGAGGATGAGGATGATTAGGATGATCATGATGTTGCTGATGATGATGATGATCATGATGATGATCATGATGATCATGATGATGATGATTAGGATTCTTGATTATGACATTGGATTATATGTATTTACATTGATATATATATATATATATAATCTATATATTTTTCATTTCAGTTATGTTTTGAATTGTGTGTATGGTATTAAGTAATCAAAAGCTTTGTTCTATTGATTGTTATTATTGTTTATATTAAGCATGTGTTTTAGTACTTTAATTATATAATTCATTCATATGTGTGTACATAAGTGTATATGTATGTGTGTGTATATGTATGTATGTGCATGTGTATGTGTGTGTATATGTATGTGCATGTATATGTGTAACTCTATGTGTATATGTGTATATGTGCATGTATATGTGTATATGTATGTATGTGCATGTGTGTGTGCATGTGTATATGTGTGTGTACATATGTGCATATATATGTGTATATATGTGTATGTGTGTGTATATATACATATGTGCATATGTATGTATATGTGTATAAACATATACAAATGTATGTATATGCATGTGTGTGTGGATGCATTTCCATTTGCATCCATGTGCATGCATGTGAATGTGCATGCATGTGGATGTGCATATACATGTATTTAAGTATATGTTAATGTGTGTATGTATATATATATATATATATATATATATATATATATATATATGCAATAATGCATGCATGTAAGTCTTTTTATGTGGTTGTAGAAATGTTTGTGCGTATGCATGTGTATGTGTGTGTATGTGTAAGTGTATGTGCACATGTATCTGTGTGTATATATGTGTGTGTATGTGCATATATATATGCATGTGTATACGTGTATATGTGTGAACGTGCATCTTCATCATGTATAAGTGTATATGTGCATATCAATAAGTGTGAGTATGCTATCTAATCAAAATAACACAATTCAAATGATATACAAAGAATAGAAATTGTACTTACAATAGTTAGCCATACGTTTTGCTTGGTTAGCTTCTTGAATAACCTTCAATAAAGAGAGAGAAGAGAGAGAGAGAGAGAGAGAGTTCAAAGAGACAAAGACGTAGAAAGAGAAACAGAGACAGAGAGAGACAATAAGATAGAGCTTAGGCAAAACAACAATTCTGTATATACTCATTTCAGCTCATAAGCGCAGCGCAATTGCGAACGTTGGAGAGCTCTTCGATCAGATGCATGAAAATGCCAATCGAAGAGTCTCCAACGTTTTAATTTTTTTCTTTCAATAGACCTTCGTGTAAGCAATGGTAACACATTGTAAAAACCACTGGAATTGGCGTCGCATAAGCGACATTTTTTAGCATCACTTATGCGATGCAAAAAGCGTCACATATGCGCCGCAAAAAGCATCGCTTATGTGACACTTTTTTAAATCGTCACATTAACGATGCTCTATGCGAGCGTCGCACACCCCATTGCGCCACACGTCAAAAAAAAACATCGTTTGGCTCATCGTTTAATCGATGGTCTGCGCTCGACGCTCCTTGCGACACATTTTGCAATTTTATAGCGACGAAATTGTGTCGTCTTAACCGTCACTATGTGCCCGTATTCCTTGTAGTGTATAGATTTTTGAGGGGCTCTCCAAAGTACATCTCATGTGGGATAATTCCCCTCAAATGAGAATGAATACAATGGTAGAAACAAATGGCAAGGTACCCAAATACAAAGGATATAATATAAAATGGAAATGAAATGGAAATGGAATAGAAATAGAGTGACTCCAAGATACAAAAGGGAGATTCACTCTCTTATTCTCAACGCAAGGAATGTTGCATTTTGCCCAAAATACAACCTTCACAAACATGTTTACCAGGTACATCAAGTTTGGGCAGAGAGGACACCATTTCACATTTTTGCAAGTCTAGCAAACTAGCAAAATTCATATGATCAAAGCATGCATGCCAAAGCTTTGCATCTGACATAGCCTGAGAATCATGTACTACCCATGCTGAATCATTTATATACTTTTCATAGTCTATGAGCTTATATAGCCCATAACATAAAAATGCCAGAAGCAATAATGACATGGCCATTTGACAGATCATGAATTGTACATCTATCATCAACAAACATCTATCATCAATAAATTTCTCAACCAAGCCAATCTTGGCTAAAGCTGAAACTGACAACAGATTCTTCTTGATCCCCGACACAAATAAAGCATCTGACAATGTAAAAGAACTACCATCAGCAGTTCTCAGAATGATCTTACCAACTCCCATGATAGGATAAGAGGATTTGTTGGCACATGTGACAATATTCCTTGTATGGGCAGGCTCGACTGAAGTGAAGAAATTGCATTGCAAGGTAATATGTTTGGTTGCCCCACCATCAAAGTACCAAACATCCAAGTCTACTACAGACATACACTGTTCATGAAAAGATGGGTCATCATTGCAAACAGTGGTAAATGCCCATTCTTCATTCTGCACGAGATTAGTAGACTCTATTTTGGGTGTAGAGGCCTCTGCAACAACCATTCCAGCCTCTTTCTTCCTTGCCTCTTTATCAACCAGTTTTGGACAACACTTTATAACATGATCATTTCCTTTATAGTATTTGCAAAACAATTTTTGCTTTTTTGTTTTCTTCTCGTCTCTTTCATCCTTCTTTGATTGTGTAGAAATAGCTGATTTTTGCTTACTAATAGAAGAGCTCCATTTACCTTTGCCCTTCTGACTAGCAAAGAAAGCTTGATCTGCAACACGCATAATGGACTTGTTCTGCCTAGATTGATCTTCCCCCAACATAACAGAGACTAACTCCTCAAATGTTAAGGCATTTGGATTGCCTTTCATCATCAAATGGAGAGTAGAAACAAAACTCTGATATGAATCAGGAAGAACATTTAGTATGCATAAGTGAACTGTCACACAAGACTTCATTAACAGAAATCAAATGTTCCTTCAAATCTTTTATCTTTGTCATAAAACTGTCCATGGGATCTCCTCATTCATGTGCTCACTCTCCAACTTTTTTTGGAGGTAAGCAACATGAGTCTCATTCCTTGCTTGGTATAAAGTGGTAAGTGTATCCCAAGCATCCTTAGCTGTTCTGCAAGAGCGAATGTGAGGAATAATGGCACGTTTGACAAACAAGGCTATCAAAGCATGTGCCTGAGCATCTCTGCCATCCCAATGAATTTGATATATAATAAGTGTAGTAGAAACTACAACACGAACAGAAACATGAAGAATATCATCATCTTCAATGCCATCTGCATCACCTTTAGCAATTGTGTTTGTAGGTGTAATAGGATGTTATTCCAACACCCTGCATAATATTCCACAATCCTTTTGCAGCCAATACATGACACATCATATAATCCCATAATGGATAATTTGTGGCATAAAAAGATGAAATTGCTTGCACAAGCACTGTGATAGTGTGTTTGAAGGCCAAAATGAGCTCAGATAGTGATGCCGGGGCATAGAGCGAAGCAATTTTGAACTTCTTATCACCTTAAGTGTGCTCACCATATTTTGTGTGATTTTGAGACTGTGAACGAAGGGGTGTCAAAGATGCCCTAGATGAAGTGGAAACCTGCTCTGATACCAATTGTTGGAGTTTGAGGTCTGCGGAAGCACGTGAACAACACAAGGAAGAAGAAGAAGCTTGGAGCACAACACACAATACTGAATATATTACCACTAGGATGTACAAAGATAAAAGACCCATTAGGGTTATAGGCGTATATACAAACTAGGAAAAAAAAACCTCCTAAAGAGGGAAAAAATTGCTCAGGCGGTCTTAGTGTGTTCACACACATCACTACCTAAATATATCAATAGAGGGATTGCACATATTTTCGGAATTGGTCAGTTTTAGAAAAAGTCAACCAAGGGCAAAGACAGTTGAAATTGGTCAAAAAATGTGGAAATTTTAATTACATATTTTGAAAGTGCTACTAACGACCTATCTAGTGATATATTACTTACTAAGTTTGGAGAGCATTTAAGGGTCCAAAAGTCAATCCCTAGTTTCTAAGTTAAAGATCAAAAGCTTTGAATGTAGCCTTTTTAATGTGAAAAGCATATATTTTAATAAAAAACATATTACATGCAAAATAATTAAAAAATCATAAAAAAACCTATATTTCTAGCCACAAATCACGACCGAAATTACGGGAGTGTTTTCTTGCATTCTTTTAGAGATTTTGGACTTGCTTTCCATCATGAATCAATTTCTATATAAACATAAGATCCCAAGCTATAGAATCATCACTTGTTGAAGGGCTCAAGCTTAAAGCTTCATAGAGCAGGTCTTCTTCAACGTTATAGGAGTTGTAGTTATGGTTTCCTTCATCTTCAACAAGGAGGGCAGTAGCTAGGGTTTTTGATTCTTCTTCAACATCAAGGAGGACATGAACTTGGAGCTTATCTATACATGGAGGAGATCATCTTCACTTAATAGAAACTGTGAAGGTTCTGAAAATATGTTGCAGATTATGTATTTATATGCAAAATCTATGATTCTTTGTAACATTCATGTACTTGATATTTTGGAATGTATGGCATATATATAGAGCTTTGCTCCTTCATCTCTCTATTGTCTTATCTATTCTCTCTCATTCCTCTATTTCATTTTTGTATCTATATTGATTGTGGGCCTTTAAAATCAACAATAGCCTTTGTCATTTCATCTATTGATGAGCAACTTGACTTCACACTTGTTGAATCAGTGGTAGTTAGTGAGAATATTTTAAAAGAGCTACCCAAGTCATCCTCTATTCAAATAAGCTTTTCTAGGAAATTATCCAAGGTGTTAGGAAACATGCTCTAATAGATAATTGAGCACTTTGCAAGCCACCTAGAAAGTGTGCAATCAATTTGGCTACAAATGAAAGGTCTTCTATAGTGCATCTATGCATTGCTTATAACAACAAGCAGATAACCACAAGTCCTTACTAGTTTCTTATTTGAAGCTCATAATCATTGTTGAGGTGTTGGTAGTGGCCAAGGAGGTCGAGGTGGCATGAGGAGGCAATGTAGCATGAGACACACCTGTTGATATATTTAGGTAGTGATGTGTGTAAACACTCTAGGACCGCCGGGGCACTTTTTTCCCTCTTTAGGAGGTTTTTTTCCCCCGGCTTGTATATACGCCTATTGCCCTAATGGGCTACTTATCTTTGTACATTCTCTAGTAATACATTCAGTATTGTGTGTTTGTGCTCCAAGCTTCTTCTTCTTCCTTGTGCTGTTCGCGTGCTTCCACAGACGTCTATCTCCAACAATTGGTATCAGAGCAGGTCGTCGCTTCTTCTAGGGCGCCGTCGACACTCCTCCGTTTGCAGTCTCAGATTCGCACGAAATTTGGTGAGCATACTCAGGGTGTTTCCGAGATCAAAACAACTTTGTTGTGTGGTGCCGAAATCGCGATTCGAGCTCGTTTCGGCCTCCGAACGCACTATCGCAGCACTTGTGCAGGCTATCTCGTCCTTTTGTGCCAAAGGTATATACCAGTTTCTGTTCGCCAGTTTAAGCGTCTCGAAGTCTGCTACAGGTCTAGCAGAACTCGTCTAGGTAGTTCCGTTCAACTTTTTGAGATACAGTCAATTTTCTGCATCAAGGTATTTTAGTCACCGGCCATGGCTGAAAGCAGTGATGTATTCCGTATGTTGGCTGTTGAGGATAAGTTGGATGGTACCAACTACCCATTATGGGCTTATATGATGCGACATGTACTGGTTGCAAAAGGACTGTGGAACATTGTGCAGGGTGTTGAAAGACGTCTTGTTACACCTGTGACTACAGGTACTACAAATACAGGTGCTGGAGGTACTAGAGCTGATGAAGATGGTGTCGAAGATGATATTCCATAGATTCCTGTTCGTGCTGCTGTTTTTGTTGCACCTACTGCAGAGTAGATTCGTTGGGATGGCAGAGATGCCCAGGCACATGCATTGATAGCCTTGTCTGTCAAACGTGCCATTATTCCTCACATTCGCTCTTGCAGAACAGCAAAGGATGCTTGGGATACACTTACCACTTTGTACCAGGCTAGGAATGAGGCTCGTGTTGCTTACCTCCGAAAACAGTTGGAGAGTGAGCACATGAATGAAGGTGATTCTATGGACAGTTTTCTTACAAAGATCAAAGACCTGAAGGAACAATTGATTTCTGCTGATGAGGTTATACCAGATAGCTCACTTTGTGCAGACCGTTCTGAATGGTCTTCCTGATTCATATCAGAGTTTTGCCTCTACTCTTCGGTTGATGATGAAAGGCAATCCGAATGCCTTGTCATTTGAGGAATTAGTCTCTGTTCTGTTGCAGGAAGATCAGTCCAGGCAGAACAGGTCCATTATGCGTGTTGCAGATCAAGCTTTCCTGGCTAGTCAGAAGGGCAAAGGAAAATGGAGCTCTTCTACTCGTAAGCAAAAATCTGAAAATGCTGCACAATCGAAGAACCAGGATAAAGATGAAAAGAAATCAGAAAAGCAGAAATTGTTCTGCAAGTACTGTAAAGGAAATGATCATATTATAAAGAACTGTCCAAAACTGTCTGCTAAAGAGGCAAAGAAGAAAGAGGCTGGAATGGTTATTGCAGAGGCCTCTACACCCAAAACAGAGTCTGCAAATCTTGTGCAGGAAGAAGAATGGGCGTTTACTACTGTCTGCAGTTTTGACCCATCTTCTCATGATCAGTGCATGTCTGCAGTAGACTCAGATGTTTGGTACTTTGACAGTGGGGCGACCAAACATATTACCTCGCAGCGCAGTTTCTTCTCTTCACTCGAGCCTGCCCCTACAGGGAATACTGTCACATGCGCCAATAACTCCTCTTATCCTGTTATGGGAGTTGGTAAGATCATTCTGACTACTGCTGATGGTAGTTCTTTCACTTTCTCAGATGCTTTATTTGTGCCAGGGATCAAAAAGAACCTGTTATCAGTTTCTGCATTAGCCAAGATTGGCTTGGTTGTGAAATTCGTTGATGACAGGTGTACAGTCCATGCTCTCTCAAATGGTGATGTGATTATTGCTTCTGGCATCTTATGTCGTGGGCTGTATAAGCTCATAGACTATGAAAGATCTGTGAATGATTCGGCATGTGCAGTTCATGATTCTCAGGCTATGTCAGATGCAAAGCTTTGGCATGCACGCTTTGGTCATCTGAATTTTGCTAGTTTGTTACGCTTGCAGAAATCTGAAATGGTGTCCTCTTTGCCCAAACTTGAGGCACCTGGAAAACATGTTTGTGAAGGCTGTATTTTGGGCAAAATGCAGCGTTCTTCCTTTCCAAAAGATGGTTCAGTTCGGGCTACGCAAAAATTGCAGCTTGTACATAGTGATGTCTGTGGTCCTATGCAGACACCCTCTTTTGGAAATTACCTTTACTTCGTGACTTTCATTGATGATTTTTCCAGGCATGCATGGGTATATCCACTCAAAGCAAAGTCCGAAGTGTTCATGTGCTTCAAACAGTTTTTGGTTTTGGCTGAAAATCTGTCAGCATGTAAAATGGGCACCCTCCGTTCTGATCGAGGGGGGGAATATATGTCTTCAGATTTTAATGCATTTCTGGCTGAACATGGGATAAAACACCAGTGTACAGTACCGTATACACCTCAACAGAATGGAGTTGCTGAACGAAAGAACAGGTCACTCATGGAGATGGCGAGGTGCATGGTCAAAAGTCAGGCTTTACCACATAGTTTCTGGCTTGAGGCTGTCATGTGTGCAGCATATGTACTGAACAGGTGTCCCACTAAAGCGTTGCAGTCTATCACTCCATATGAGGCTTGGCATGACCGCAAGCCATCTGTTGCTCATCTGTGTGCTTTTGGTTGTTTGGCATATGCATTAGTGCCTGAACAACATCGCAGAAAATTGGATGATAAGGCAGTAAAATGTATTTTTGTTGGGTACAGTTCTGAAAGTAAAGGCTATCGTCTGTATCATCCACAGACTAAACGCATTCTGGTTAGCTGTGATGTTGTCTTTGTGGAAGATGCTATTCAGCCATTGCTTTCATGTACTAAGGAGACATCTGTTAGCTCCAAAGACATGTATGATACTTTGATGCCTCTTTTTATAGGTGGACAGGCTAGTGCTGGTCCTAATGAGGCAACTTCTCAGCCTTTGCAGGTTTCATATGATGATGCAGATCATTCCATTTCTGATGCAGATTTACATGATGCACTTGCTGATGAGAGAGCTGATATTGAGCAGGCAAAAACTATGCCAAAATGGCTGGTGCAGACTTTGCGTGACAACAAATTAGATGCACCTTTGTCATATCGTACTCGTTCAGGCTCTCATAGTGCCTCCTTTGCATCAGATTGCTATGCTATGGCTGCATCTAGTCTCTGTGATGAGAATGAGCCTGTTTCTTTTGATGAAGCACAGAATTCAGAAAATTGGATGGCTGCTATGCAATCTGAATATGATGCTATAATGAAGAATGGTACATGGTCCTTATGTGACTTGCCTCCTAGCAAGAAGGCCATTGGCACTAAGTGGGTATACAAGTTGAAGCGTAAACCTGATGGTACCGTTGACAGGTATAAGGCTAGGCTTGTTGCAAAGGGTTATGCGCAGGAAAGAGGCATTGATTTTGATGAGACCTTTGCACCTACATGCCGTATGACTACTGTTCGGAGCATTTGTGCACTTGCAGCCCATCATGGTTGGAATGTACATCAGTTGGACATTAAAACAGCATTTTTGAATGGTGACTTGCATGAAGAAGTGTATGTTTTTCAGCCCCGTGGCTTTGTGCAGAAAGGGCATGAAAACGAGGTTTGCAGGTTAAAGAAGGCATTATATGGTTTAAAGCAAGCACCACGTGCTTGGTATGAGAAGATACATGCCTATCTGATTGCACATGGTTTTGAGAACAGTCCAACTGAAAGCACCTTATATGTTAAACGTGCTAATGATGTGCTTCTGATCATTGTTGTCTATGTTGATGACATGCTGCTCACTGGTCCTATTGAGACACATATTGCTGATTTTAAGGCTGATTTGCATGCCTCATTTGAGATGTCTGATTTGGGGCATTTGCATCACTATTTGGGCATTCAGTTTATGTTCATACATGATGCATTTATTTTAATTCAAAAAATTATTTTAAGGAGAAAGTTTGGCTGAAGCCTAGTCTCCCTTGCTTGAGTTAATTAAAAACAACAATTTTACAATTGCTTGAATTAGTTAAAAACACCAATTTTACAGTGAATGGGATAGTGATTTTGCTCCATGTTCCACCAAGATGCCATTAATGTTCGAACGTAGTGCTAGCCGAATACGAAGTTCTTCCATCCAAATATGAAGTTCTGTCACACGTTTCGTAGGGCAGTTGGTTGAACTTTGGCCTCTTGAAGTAGAGGTTCAGGGTTCAAACCTTGGGCTGGACATGTATGACTTTGGCTAGTTAAAGCAGTTGTAATGTTGTAACCTTGTCTATCCCTGCTTTGTGGGATATGGGGAATCCCGGGGATACTATGCCCATTCACTTGTACAATTGCACTTTCAAAATTAAAACTCTAAGAAATAAGCGTCGGCTGAACCTCCATTAAAAAAAAAAAAAAAAAGAAAAAAAGAAGTTCCGCTTGAACGCAGCCTTCGAAAATACAAAGTTTAACCGGCCCAATGTGAAGCCAGCTAACACGTTGTTGTGACAGTGGCAGACTCCACGCAGGAGAGTGACCAAGGCTGCAGTTCACGTAGTTCGTTCGATTCCCTCAGGATAACTTCAAAGAACTCTGGAGGCAAATGACACAATGACGTCAATGAACCAAAACAAAGAGGGAGGTAATGGAGTAGATCGCAGTGCGTCCATTTTTTTTCGGAGAGAAGGCAATGTGGCTTGTGATAATTTTTGAGTGCATATGCGTCATCTCACGAAGGATTACAACAACTGATATTACTTGTATGCTGCATTAGGCACCTCACAAAAGGCCAAGAAACGATTCAGCTCCAAGGAAGAAAAGGTCGAAGATCGTGCTCTTAGAATTGGTAGGAAAAAATGCTTTACTTGTACGGAATACATAGAAGATGGCCAGCCGGTCAATATTTTGGAGGGCTTAGAGCTTCACACAAATGTCTTCAGCCACTCAGAGCAAAGGCGCATCATAAAGTTTATTTGGAACTTGCAACAAAAAGGTCGAAATCGTGATCTTCAAGGTGATTTGGACTTTCAACTATGGATCTAATGCAACGTCAGATCAGGTCTCAAGGCTCTCTTATGTGCGACATTATTATTATTAAAGTCACTAAAAGTAGTTGGATTGTGGCTACAAGTCTATGTAGCACTTTATATGTGGTCAATACCATTAATATCATTACAAATATGCCTATCCCCGTCAATATTCCGAATATCCGAGTTTGTTCAGCTATCACGTCCGAGCTTGTTGAAACCAGTAAGAGACATGTATTGAGAATATAGAGCACATTATTCTTCTTTCTTCTCATGTATATGGCATGTTTGGTGAGCCGCAATGTTAGCTTTGTAGGAGCTTGTTTAGGACATTCAATAACCTTTTAGGATATGGAGCATGTTATTCTTTCCCTTGGAATCCGTCCTTGGTGATGTTACTTTTAGCCTTTGATTGTTTTGATGACAAGATTTTGGAATTGTTGTGGACATGGGCCATGTTCACCTTTCAAGAGATTTCTTGGCACATATTTTGCAAGCTTTTTAGTTATCCAAGTTGGTATTGACTTTGGTTTATGGAGAAGCGTAGTTCTGCATCATGACACAAATGATGCTTTATAGGTAAAACTTTTTTAGGCTAGATAGATAGAGTTTCGCAAGAGCTATCTAGTGATATGCTTCATTTTGTCATCAGAGGTCAGAATTAGGAGAAAACTCAAACTCTAATTTCTGCCAAAAATGGTGGATGCATATTTTTGAGGTTCTAGAAGTACAAAACACAAAAAAGGCTAGGTCATAAGTCAAAGATGGCAAAAGCACATAAGATTGGGAGATTGAAATAATAAAGCTAGTTTTAAAAATTGCGAAAAGCAATTTTTAACGATTCCATTAAAAAAACACGATAAACAGCATTTCAGGTAGCGATTTGATTTTTTCGCAAAAAATTACGATTGCTTTATTTTGGAGGCTCAATACTATATAAGACAGACCTTGGGTCCACTTTTGGACAATTCAAGCAAGAGTTGATGCTCACTTAGTATCAATTTTGGAGTTCTGAAGCTTTGGAGGCTAAGGAGAGGTGAAGGAGAGGCTACTCTCTTGGAGCAAGGAGTCTTCTACAAGTTTGTGGCATCTATCTTTGTAAGTTAATCCTATTTTCTGTTTTTTAGGGTTTCTGAACCCTAATTTCAGAATTAGGGTTTGCTGATTTTCAGATTTGTTGCACTATCTTGAGAGGTTAGGTTCACTCCGTTGCTCATTTACTTCACACACACTCAGATTATAACAACATAATCTGAATTCTGTACATCATCTTCTTGTCTATTCTTCCATCTAGTGAGTGCTCAGTGCACCATCATATGGTTGAGTAGTACTCCCATTTTGTAATTCAGCCATCTATATTAGTGAGTAAGCAATTCGCTTACGTTACTTACTCTTGTCTCAAATTTCTTTCTATCTCTCACTTATCATCTTGTTTAATTAATTGTGTATGCTCAAGGTTTTTAGTATTGGAAGATCCTGGGGCCCCAAATTCCAATACTTGGTATTAGAGCATAATTGACATACACACTTAGTTAAGATGAGTGAGTATAGAATTGAGATTGAGGACAAATTAGATGGATCGTCTAATTATCCTACTGGAGTTTCATGATGATGAATTTGTTAGTGTCAAAGGATTTATGGAGTATCGTCAATGGATCCTTAAAAAGACCAAGATGAGAAGGCGAAGAAGAGGATACAACAACTTCAAGAGGAACTAGTGTTGCAATCATAGAACAGACTGAAGAAGAGGTAACCACTTCTACATCCAGAGTCACAGGTAGATCCTTACCCAGAGTACCTCCTACTGAAGAACAAGCAAGATGGGATGCTAGAGATGCTTTAACACTCTCATTCATAGCAATGAGTGTTAAAAAGCATATTCTATCACAAATCAGATCTTGCAGAAGTTCTAGACAAGCTTGGTTAAAGCTTGAGAATCTTTCTCAGAGAAGAAATCCTACGAGGAAAGCTCACTTGATGAGACAACTAGCAAATACAAGGATGAAAGATGGTGAGTCAATTCAAACCCACGTTACAAAGCTCGTTGACTTGAGAGATCAACTTCTAAATGTAGGAGTTGAGATATCTAATGAAGAAATGGTAAATACGCTGATTAATTCACTTATCTCATATCGGTCTTTTATAACCACTCTCACTCTTACAACAAGAGATAGAGAGGTTACATTTGAAGAGTTAGACTTCTTGTTACTTCAAGATGAAGATCAGTTGAAGGGAATGGAAGAGAATGAAGAAGCACTTTTATCTTCATCAAAGGGTAAAAAGAAGAAGGATAAGAAGGAAAAACAATCCAAGAAGGAAAGTAAGTCCCTTTCACCTTCTACTTCAGATTCTGTTTCTACTACATTTAAAGAGAGGTCTTCTAAAAAGAAGGAAGCATTATGTCACTATTGCAAGAAACCCGGACATTTCATAGAAGTTTCTTAGAAAAGGATCACATAAGAAAAGAAGAAGCATCAGGTAATGTTGCAGAAAATGATAAAAAAGGGAAACTTCAAGGTGATTCTTATGCCTGTATCATCATTGAGGAAGTAGCTTTTGATCAGGAAGCTTTACAAGTTCTTTCAACAGATCCTTGGATATTTGATTCAGGTGCTACAAAGCATATGACAGGTTGCAGAGAAGTATTTTCTTCTCTTTTCGATTCTTTAGGTAGAAGAGTTACTATAGCAGATGGCAATGATTTGGATGTTATAGGAATAGGTACAATAACCCTAAAGTCAAGAGAAGGTGGTAATTTTCAGAGTTCAGATGTTTTATATGTACCCAATATCAAGAAGAATCTGCTATCTATATCTGCATTTTTAGATGATGGATACAAAGTTGTATTTGAGAGAGATCTTTGTAAGGTCTTGTAACACAAAGATGAGAAGTGTATTTTGCAAGGTGAGTACAAAGGAGGGATTTTTATTTTGTCAAAAATCAGTCAGGCATATGCTTTCAAATCTGTCACCGGTGGAAGATATGAAGTTATGGCATGAAAGATTTGGACATATTAGTTTTGGAGCTCTCAAGAGTATCAAAGACAGAGGTATGGTGAGAGTTTACCCTCATTCGAACTACCAGATGATTCAGATATATGTGAAGGTTGTCTTGAAGGTAAGATGCATAAACTACCTTTCAAGAAATGTGGTCATATTACAGTTACCAGGAAATTGAAGATTATACATTCAGATGTGAATGGACCAATCAGAGAAGACTCTATTCAGGGTTTTAGGTATTTTATTCTCTATGTTGATGATTTTACGAGATATTCATGGATCTATGGTCTTAAGTTGAAGTCAGAAGTCTTTCCCACGTTCAAGAAATTTGTAGCTATGGTTGAAAATGAAAGTCAGACAACTATCCAGATTCTCAGAAGTGATAGAGATGGAGAATAGTTGTCAAATGAGTTCCAAACATTTCTTGAAGAAAAAGGTATTACTCGACACCTTACTATTGCTTATACTCAGCAGAATGGTGTTTGCAGAAAGGAAGAATAGAGTACTTGTTGAGATGATGCGGAGCATGATGGAGTCCAAGAAGCTTTCACCAAAATTCTGGTTTGATGCAGTACATACAGCTAATCACATTTTAAACAGGTCATCTACAAAAGCTTTAAAGGTAATCACACCTTATGAAGCATATTATGGTAGAAAACCTAATGTGAGTTATTTCAGAGTATTCGAATCACTATCTTATGTTCATGGATACAGGTTTATGTTCCAGAGACAGGTGAAGTTATCCTTTTACGCAATGCATATATTGCTGAAAATAAGATATATGATAAAGAAGTAGAAATTCTAGAGTTCATTAGTGAAAATGACTATGGATTTTTTAGAAGGAATTTGGATGTACATGTTCAGCCATACCAGGAGGGAGTAAAAATTCCTAGGATTGAAGAAAGAGGTATTTCACAACCTTCTACAGAGTTAGTTCCACATGAGACTTTAGTTCCAGAAATGGAAGAAAGTACTAGAGTTGCAGAAAGTCTTAGTACCTCAGAGGGACACATTCCAGAACCTGTGGAAGCTGAAGAGTTAGAAAGAGTATCACCACTATTTAAGAATACACCTACTTGGTTATATCAGACATGGAAAGATAGTGGTATAAAGACTTTTACAGGAAGAACAAGGAGTCAACCTAGACAACAACAACAAAAAGATCATGTAAGTTTTGCCGAAGACTTTGAGATTCATGATATTTTAGCGCTCACAACAATTGAAGATGAACTTGCATGTGTTAAAGATGCACTTAACATTCCTATTTGGAGAAAAGCTATGCAAGAAGAGATTGATTCTATTCATAAGAATCAAACTTGGAAGCTATGTGAGTTACCAGAGAAAGAAAGCTATAGGTGTAAAGTGGATCTTCAAAATCAAACGGAAAGTAGATGGTACTATTGACAGGTACAAAGCCAGATTAGTTGTCAAAGGATATGCACAACAAAAAGGTATTGATTATGATGAGACATTTGCTCCTACGTCTAGGATGACAGTAATTAGGTCAATACTTGCTTTAGCCGCACATTTTGATTGGAATGTATATCAACTTGACATAAAGACTGCTGTTTTAAATGGTGATTTACATGAAGATGTGTATATTCAGTAGCTAGAAGGTTTTGAAGAAACACGTAAAGAACACTTAGTATGTAAGCTTATAAAAGCTTTGTATGGATTAAAACAGGCACTTAGAGCATGGTATGAAAAGATACACACATATCTTTTATCCATTGGTTTCCAGAACTCAGATGCAGCTCCAACTCTTTATGTCAAAGGTGAAACAGGTTTGATGATTATAGCAATCATTTATGTGGATGATATTATAGTCACCGGTCCCAGAGATGAAGATTTGCAGATGTTCAAAGAACAATTGAAGCAGACATTTGATGTAAATGTTTTAGGAATCTTGCATTATTATCTTGGGATTCAGTTTCTGTTTAAGGATATATATATATATATATATATATCAAAGTCAATATATATATATATATATATATATATATATATATATATATATATATATATATATATATATATATATATATATATATATATATATATATATATATATATATATATATATCAAAGTCACTAGGGGACGGGGACGGATCCTGGGATTGGTGGTGTCCTCGGGACGAGGATGGAGCTTAGGGTGTCCCTGGGACGGGTCCCCGAGAAA